>JAPMOR010089097.1:9942-32157 GCA_026543865.1 Argiope aurantia | reverse complement strand
TATAATTAAATATATGTTACCTCTTAAAGTTTCTAATTGGATCGTTCATTCATGGCAATCTCATAAAGAAAGATTACCCTTGTCCTCTATATTTAAAAAAGGAAAAAAATTCTGCTTTAGGTTTTGCAGCTCATCAAATGAAAAAATTTATAAATATATGAAAATACGCGGTATAAATATACGCAGTGTATTTAATTACTCAATTATTTAGGTTTTTTTCCAGTTCTTGGAGCATAGATAAAATTGATTCAATTTATCTACTACAATTAATTTTCTAATTGAAACACACCATTTTATTACTATTTTTATTACGTTAAACTGTTTTAAAAGATATGTAATTTCGTCATTTTTTTAATATTTAATAAAAGATGACATTCAGTAGGAGAGAGAACAAATCTAAAATACTTCTACGAGCAGAATTTTATATACTGAAGCAGCATTTTTCAAAAGAAATTAAAGATTTGTTTTAACCTTCGAAGATGACGTCCCTTGACTCCCTGTTTTTTAAATATAAATCAAAGGAATTTAAAATTGTTTTATACAGGGTTCATGTGAATAATACATGACTTAAAATCGTCATTTTGGTCATCAAACTTTTACTGTACACAAATATGTGGATATTTGATCCCAACAGATTTATCATTTACGATGTTTGATAAAACGGGGATTATTTCATAGAATGGCTCCTTTAAATTTGAAGAGGCGAATCAATTATCTATTTAAAAACATCCAAAAAAATTAAATTAATCAAAGAAAAAAATATGAAATAAAATTTTCACTTCCAAAAGTATTTACTGTTTCATTGCTAAAACATTTAATTTATCTGATTGAAAAGAATAACTATATTCTTAAAAATTCTGGAAGATTGAATCAGAATGCAAAATATTAATTAATGTTGTAGGAAAAAGATATTTCAGTTTTTCTGACAAGGATTTTACTATTTTACCAACCAGGCAAGAGGAAGACTTAAGTTAATATTAAATTTTTATCTATAATGTAAATAAAGAAAATAAAACTGGTGTTATCATTTTTGAAATTTCCGAATATTAGAGCCACTGAAAGATATGGTAGGTCCATCTCATTAATAGGGTAATGTTAATAATAACAACAAATAGTATTAAAAATAACTGATAATTATTAGTAACAACACATTTTTTAATCTGTTATTACCAATGACTATAGTTATTTTTTATTAAAAATAACTGACTAATTGTATTGTCCGCCACTGCGATAGTTTAAAACCAAACAAATGCTTTTGCATCAAATTAATTGACATTTCGAAAGCATATTATTAAGTACAAATATAAAGGAATTGTTTTTAAATTTCTCGAAAAAAATGTAATGATACAAATTTATTATATAGGATTTACAAAAAAATCTCCCAAAATTTCAAAAAATATTCAGCAGACAGTTGATGAGGTATGTGAATCAATTTTATTCAGTACATTCAATTATTTGAATTTTTTTCATGTTGCATTTGTGTATTTTAGATATGCTTTTGAAAATAGAGATTGCTGAAATAAGGTACAACACGTAGTGTGAAAGATAGTTTTAGCTTATTTATAGTTATAATAACGTCCCGTTTTAAAGCAACACTAGGTCTATTTTGGCACGAACCTCGTAATTTTGAACCGCTGTCAGATGACGAGGATGACAGCTGAGCTGTCACCTCCCTCTCCAAGTAGTGTGAAGGATATCCTTTTGTTGGTTATGTAAGAGACCTCATATATAGGACAAACATTCAGTTGATTAAGAACCTGAAGCAAACGGTCACAAATATATTTAATTATGAAAGTCTTATAAAGTTTTGATTTCAATTACCGCTCTTGATGATTCTATAATAAGAAATGATACATTTTCTTGACGTAACGAATTTAATTATACTTGTACAGAAATAAATTAAATTAGTCAAAAGCGGAAATTTTATATATACTCCTAATTTCATGGTAGTAATAATCACAAATGTATCTAAATATTTGATTGCCTAAAAAAGAAAACAAAAAAAAATAAGATATATTTGTGGACTTCTTGACTTTAAGCAAAAAATAATATTTAAATAATAAATAATCAAAAACAGCTTAATATGTCCTGTCAGTAAAAAATTGTTTCCTTCAACTGTCCTTAAGTATGATAAATTGATAAGATTATTTGTAACAAACAGAAAATTGCATTTTATGAATAATATTTTCAAATGAAATCATTCTCAATTCATTTTCTCTATGTTATTCATTTAAAGACGCTGTTTTTGATCGACAATTTTGTTCTTAAATTTCTAAGCAAAAATTCTTTTAAATTCGTTTTGCGACTGTCAGCATCAAATTATTACATATCGACGTTTACAACACATACAATAAATGAGTTAATTCTATGATGTATACTTTAAGTTGTATTTTTATCAAAAGTAAATATTGATTTTCTAGGGGAAAGCGATGTCTTGTTAAATATAAGTTCTCCTAAATCAGAGGAAACTGTAGTGTTAGTTTGCTCCATAAACTTTACTTTCTTGAAAGAATCTCATGGGTCAGTAATTTTATGGAGCTATTCAGCTGCCATTGTTGAGTTCAGTCATTTTTATAGCGACATGTTTCAAGAAATCTTTAATTTCTAATTTTACTTATGAAATATTTTGCAATTAGAATTAAATCAAGAATTAAAGAAAAGATAATATTCAAGAATTTAAAAAATAATACAGAAACACATTTTTAGAAAGACTTACTACAGTTAAAGACAAGAAAAACGAAATTTTCCTTTCAATGATTGTCCCATAAAGAATATATTTTCTTAAATATATACACATCCTGAAAAATAGGCTGACTTAATAATATACAATAATTATAATTCGAATGAAATTTCAAAATGCTGCCATGTTGCATTTTATAATATTAGAATATTTGAGATAATACATTCTGTAGAAACATTTACAAGAGCTATGAATTGTTAACTTCCACAAAGATGGAAACTGATTCAAAAAGGGTCAAGACTGTCTTAGATTTCTAAAAATGCTGTATTTACCAACAGAATTCGAAAATTCTTAATATTTGATTAATACTTGATGATTTCATACAGAAATGAAAGAAAATGTGTAATAAATTTGTAATAATAAATTAAAACAATGCAATGACAGAAAATTTACCTGAAATAAAGAACTTTTTAAGACTAATAGTCGCATTTTCTTTTCATATTACAAAAATGTGTTTTATTATGTTAACTAAGAATAGTATGGGTGCAGTTTTGCATTCGAAAATTTGAAGAATTTCTTTATACTGACGAATGATTAAGACCTATTTACTGATGTTAAACTATCACGTAAGTAAGGTATCTTTATTATCTAAATTGAGAATGAATTAATTGAAAATATGCATCATCAATATTTAATAATTGATTGCCTCATAGAATGGTATATACCATTTTTGGCTCGCGTCAAATTGAAAGCTAAGTACCTTTAATAAGCAGTCATATATCAAAATAGTAGTTGCTAGGGAAACACAACTTATTAAAAAAGCTTTAAGTGAAATACATCTTCATTGTGCATGAAATGAAAATTAATTGGCGAGAAGTAAATAATTATTATAATAATTTATTAGCACCTCTATAAATCATTTAGGATAAATCATTATAATTATCACATAAAATCCCCCGATAATATTATAATCTTGAATTAAAAAATATTACAAAAGAATGGACACCTTGAAAAGAATATAGTTATTTTTCAACTCCTCGGAAGTTTTCGAAGACGCGTGATAAAAAAATATAAAATACCCCTGAGAAAATCAATATCTCAAAGTCATTTTGTGGTGAGAAAGTTGGAGGATTTAATCTTCAGGAGTAAATATTTATCGGATTATATTAAGACTATTCCTAAATGTTGATCTATCAGTAAGATTTTCATCCATAGTAATTGTGTTTCTCAAATTTTTTTCAATCAATTTTGACGTATTTCTTTCATTTAGGATTAGATATAAAATACGTTCATTCACAAGAAATGTTGAGAGTTAAATGTTAAATATTTTTTTACTTTCATTGTTTATTGCAAAAAAAATTATTATTCAAGAAAATCTATCTTCCTAATTTATTCAAATCGGGAAATATTTCTAAAATTTAGGCTTTTTAATGCATAAAATTGCCATCCGATACGTTCTTTTTTTTTTCCTTTTTCAGAAGTTATTCATAAAAGATTTTCTATAAAGCTGTTCTTATAGTTCTTCTATCTCGAATTAAAGATCTCAATCATGTATTTCTTGAAAATTATTTCTTAAAAAAAACTAAATATATGTAAAGCAGCAATAATAACTCATACTGGAGCTCTAAACTGAACATTGAAAACATCGAAAATCATTGTGACTCAAAATACGAATTGTCATTAACGATATAAGTTTTTAGAAAAAACAATTACGTAAATAACTCTTCAAGAAAGTCAAACATAAATTATATATAAGCATTAATACATTGCAATTTTAATCATTTCATCAATCCATTTCTATCCATTTAATGGCTAGAGTCGATTTGTTTTTGTTAGATAATGTTAAATGGTATAATACAGACTTTTTATCCAAAATGATAGTTCTTTACGTGACCGAATAGCCCTGTTTTGAGATTAAATTATGTGAAAGTTTAGTAGTGTGTAAGAAGGCGGGGGGAGGGGTAGCCTAGGTTTTCGTTAAATGTTTCGAGGACCAAATATCTCATTGCTGATGTAGCATGAATTTTTTGGATAGGGGGTAGGGAGGAGGTATTTCAAGCTTGCCTTAAACTCAAAAAATGGAAGCTTTATTCCAACAATGTTTTCATGAAGCTTCATATTCGCATATTAATGTAGATAAGTTAAATTAATTCACATATTTTTTTAATTACGCTAATGACATAATGCTCTTCAATTTAAGTCGATATTTGCTGATAATCTTCCATATAGTAAATAACGAGTATACTGTCGGTTATCTTGTGACAGCGTCACATGTGTCCAAGAATAATCTAACAGTTCAAAATTACACTCGAAAGAGTATTATTGTGGGAATATAATAAATAATGCAAATATTTAAAAATAAAAAAATGTGAAATAAATTTTTCCATTGTACTTTCCCTGAAATTAGTTAAATTTCGAAAGATGTTCCCGATGAACAAGTCAGATGATGAATGGGCATCAGATGTCAGAACTCATAGTTAAATATAAAACGTATATATGAAAATTGTAATCAATCGTGCTATTGAAAGTCAAGAAAAGCGACGATGTTAGTATTTATTTATTTTTTACATTGTATCATTGTATTTACAGACCACCTGATGAATCATTCCTTTGCTTTTAAATTATTTCTTACATAAGAATCCATTTCTATAAAAAAATATTATACTATTAAAATTTTAAACTTTGTTTAAAATTATTGAAATAATAAATTAAAAAAACAGGTTAAAATTTGCATAATTAAGATTATATTCAATATAGCTTCGTTTAAAATCTCAACAATTATAAAACTACATTATATATATTAGTGATTAAAGCGCCACGAGAAGAAGAAAATATATTAGAACACCATTTAAACTCAAATTAAAGAGTAAAATTGTTTTTTAATATTAATTCTAATTAAGTGAATACGATTTTCATGTATTCACAATTAAGTTTAATAGCTACTTTTAGATCTCTTTATTTCAAAATTAGAGCTTTCATTTTAGTAAAATCTGGTTAAGAATTTTTTAATCGTTTGATATAAATTTATATAAAATGTCTCAAACACAAATAAAAATTCTGAGAAAATTTTAAGAAATATTCAAATATATTAATGAGCATATGGGTTAAAGATAAAACAAAACTTCAGTGAGAAAAGCAGTTGAGGAAATTGCTACACATAATTAAAATTTAAATTCATTTTAATAGAAATATATGACAGAAGTATCATAATTTATGAAATTTTCCAAGGATCTAGGGAATTATTATTATTAAAAATGAGGTATATTTGAAAGAATGTATTATCATTAATATCTCTCTATTAAAACCTTATCAGAACAAATTGTTTTAAATAATTTAATAGGAAAAAAAATCTAAGAAAGGAAATTCCAACTTAGTAATCTATATTTTTGTTAATTAGAAATACTTTTCAAATTTAAATAACTCAATTACGGATTTAATTAAACTGTGCAACATTTAATTAATTACTGCTCTTTTGAACTTCCAATAAATAATTAAACCAATTAAGTCCAAATATGTTAGTTAATTTAAATCAATATTCATATTTTTTTTAAATATTGTGAATAAGTATATCATTAGTATTTTTTCAGAATCATTAATGATTCGAAATACAATATTAAAATTTTCTATTTTTCATATGATTATTAATTCGTGGCGACCATGAAATTACTTAACTATTGAATATATATTATTTTTAAAAACGCTTAACAAAGGTAATTATTTTTCGCCTTATATTTATAAGTTAGTATTCATAAAGTTATATTTCATTTAACTGACTGTTTCTTCATATAACTCAATATATGTATTAGATTTTCTAAAATATCTTTCAGCAATAAATAAGTCTTATTGCTACAACTGTAACCAAGTTCTAGGAGAGCTATCATTAGAATAGATTATGGATTAGTTTAGAACTTAACGAAAGATTTTAAAGTAAATTATTTGAACGACAATTGCTACATACATAATTATTTCAAAGATGTGCGAATTATACTTTTGGTACTTTCTTTAAATAATATGATATTAAAAAGCAATAGAATCATATTTAAATGATGCGTTTCTTATCTCATAAAAGCGATCTTTCAATGAACAGAGTATTCAGTAATTGTTTACTTTAATATAACTAAAAATGAGCTGAAATGATTTTTTTAAAAAATGAATGGTAAAATATATCAATTTGTGTAGCGCCATCTGCTGTTTCAATATAAAAATAGCATCTTGAATGCTGTAACAACTATATCCCCCTCCCACAATTTTCATAAGGCGAAATAACAATCATCAAAAATGAGATTAACATGCTCAGTGCAATACATACATACATTTTCCCTCTTTTTTTAAAAAAAATTTGTTTTATATAACGGCACATTAAATGAGTTACCAAATTTAATTTTCAACAAAAAATAAAAAAAAATTTAAAAAAATCTAAGAAGAATAAGAATCGAAAGAGTGTTATTAAATAGTTAGAATCGAATTAGATTAAGGCAAAATCAAATATAAAATTAATTTATTTAAACTCAAAGTCCCTATTTTAAATTCGAAAAGATTTAATTTTCTCAGCAATTCATATACCAACATGAAATTTAACTGAATCCGGTGTCCTGGCCTGGTATGGTGCTCTCTATCCTGTGTCCTATATGCGAGGTGTGTGAAAGTCCCCCCTCCTGTAAAAAAGGGTTATGCAAGTGAATGTGTGGGCATTATTTTCATATCAGCCAGAAGTCAGACTTCTGCCATCGGGTGCTCAGGGGTCTTTACCCTCAGAAGCTCATGCACCCCTTTCCGCTGCAACACGGGAAAGACATCATCATCATCAAATGTAACTGAATAAATCAAACTGTCTGTTGGAGTTAATGAAATGGAAATTAATTCAAAAGAATGAATTCTGTTAAAATTGGCATTGAAAAGCAATTTGGCGCCCAAATAATTTCGCACACACTTGGAAAATATGTATTATTTCAATAAACACAAATATTTCATTAATATGCAATGTGTCAGAATCTACAAAAGCTAACATTTATTTAGAAAAACTAAATTTGAGAGGCGAGAATAATTAAAACCATTAATAATTTTTTTCTTTGTTTTTCATCAAAAGAAAAACGAAATTTTTGATTTCTTATTTCGATTATTCGTATTAAATTAATGATAAAGACAGCAGTTCATTCCTTAAACAAATTCAGTTTAATGATCGAAAATTGCAACAAAATGTGGAACTCACTTGAAGGGCAGTTACATTAAGTTATAAAAGAAAAACTAAACTGTACGAATTCAGTCTCAATTAATTTTATCACAGATTAAAGAATATTTCCAAATTGTCTGTAATTCAAAATACTTCTTCATAAGGTTTAACATATGCAAATTTTTAATAAAAAAATTGTTGCACACGCATATTGGAAATCGAATTTTCAAAATGTTAAGGGATTATTGAAAAACGTTCATATTTTAGAATACTGTATAATTTAATGTGCTCTAAAAACATGGGCGTATTAATGTTTTCTGAATTCTTACAACAATCTGATTTCTAAATAATTTTAATTAATTAAATTTAAAAAAGCTGCTAACATATTGCCAGAATTTGAACCAATACTAGAGAAAAAAATCATTTACATACTCCAAATTATGCAATGTTCAGTCAGATTTTGATAACATGCATTATATATAATTTCATGTAAAGGGTATTATTTAATATTTTAAGAAGGCAATTAAAACCTGTCTAAAATAAATGTCAAGGCATATAATTGTAGAATATGTACTTTCTCATTTCATGTGTCGAGATTATAAGTTAGCAATTTCCATTTTTGACTATATTCAGTTTTTATTTTTATGTATTTTTTTATGATTCACACATTTGTTTGAATAAATAAAATATATCCAGAGAATTTAAATTATTATAATTTCTTCCTTTCATTCTTTTCCCTCTTTGCCCACTTTTATTTTACTTGATTCTATTCATTTATGTAAAGAACAAATTCTGTAACTTATTTGTCATTTACTTCCTGATTATTTAGAACCCCTTTTGTTTTTAATTCCATATGAGTGGCAACGCCTGTTTGCACATTAGAGGAAAAAATGAAGTTTCCGTAATATTTTTACTGCCTAGTTGAAAAGTTTTTCATTTTCTTTATTTTTATATTTCGCCCTATTTTTGTTAGTCCCATAAAACATTTTAACTGTGAATTTAGTAGACTAAATTTGATATATACAAAATGTCATCTATTTTCTGGCGCTATATCTGTCGACTGCATGGACTGAAAAGAAATTCTTTTCCTTTCTATCGCTTATTTATTTCCAACTAAGTTACTGATTGTACTCATTGCTTATACAATTGAAATTAAGGAAAATACATAGTACTCGGGTCACTGACCGTCATCAAATTAATTTTGATTATTCATATTCTTCTGTATTATATTAAAATATATGTTGTTTCGTTGTTTTGTTGTTGTTGTTCCATGCCAAACACATTAAATAAAAGTGGAAACATAAAAGCCGCAGACAAAATCAAATATCTTTCAGTTTTCTGTCAGACAAAAAATAGTTGCTGTAATCTCTTATGCAGTTTGTTCTTCTTCTAGCAATTGCTTATTCATTTAAAGAATATATATATTTATCTTTACAAATGTTATTCTATTGGCGCTGTTTCAAAATTTTATCTGCTAACTCAATTTGGGATTTCCTAGCACAGATTCCTTTTGTTATTTCTAAGATCGTTTTGCCCTAATTCAGTAAATCAATAATAAGAAATTAAAGAAGACTTAATTTCAGATCATAAACCCTGAACTTTCCTGAGGAATTTTGATTCGAATGTCATTTCTTAGGGTGATTATGTTTCTAAACTTTAATGACGATATTAAAATCGTGATGCCAATTTCTTCTTCTGGAAAAAAATACAAGCATTTGAGTAAATTTCTAGGAAATGGTATGTGATATTTCTGCATTAATTTGATAGAAAATTACGCACGAAACAACACGTACAATTTAATTTGAATATGTACAATGGCAGCTTTTCTTCAAGCTCTGAGATATCATAAAAAAAGGCAAGAATAAAGGGAAAATATATATAAATTCATTAATAAAAACTGTGTGCAAACATGACACATTTTTGAAATAGTCTTCGTGAAGATTAAGGCTTTTATCAAATTGATGGATCAGGTTTCTGTTCCCCTCTTTGAAAACCGTTGCCATCTGTGATGCGAAACGAAATTTATTGTTCTTTCAAACTCTTCGTTAATCTAGAAGTTCTTTGCATTATTTTAAAAGAAACGACTAAAGAGCAGGATTGTATAAATATTCAACCTCCAAGTTTCAATATTGGCTATCTGGTTGGCCAGCTCGGTACCAGAGATTCCAGCAACCTCCAGTTTTTTCTAATGACTTGACCAACTGTTTGAATAAGATCTGTTGCAAAAGTCTTGCGTCCTTCTTCTTCCACATCAAGAACGTGACTTAGAGTCGAATGATTTTCATTGCTTTTTTTATTTGTAGAATTGGTTAGGATGCTAAAATAATAATTAAAAATTAATGAGGAAATTCGAAGAAAAATTAAAGCCCATTTCACGTCATTGGAAAACGTTTCTCAAGTGGGAATCAGAAACCTGATCCACTTAATATGACAAAGTTCCTTGATATGCATGGCGCTTATGCAGAACAGTAGCCATGTTTCTACATAATATTCGGTAATAAATTCATTTTTGTTTTCTACTCTTGTCTTTTCTATGATTAATCGGAGCATGAAAAAGGCAAAATAGGACTCTCGTACTTGCATTGTAATAAATTATCTGACTAGTATATTTCAAAATGCATGGTGCAAAATGGGCTATCGATGATATATATGTTATCTATGTAATCGCATAGAATACCTAAAAATTTATTGAAACAAATCTTAAAACATCTTCTACTACTTTATGCCTTTCTTATCTTCGAATTATTGTTCATTAAACCATTAGAGCAATTTACATTCTGAATTTTCTTCTAGCTGTATACAGTCGTAGCTGTTATGTTATCGTATCAGATAGTTTAATCAATATATTTATGTTATTTATTAATTTAACAGAAGTTTGAAAAAGAAGAAAAGTCATTTAGCCTTTTTCTTCATTTTTATGTATATCAAAATCTTTTATACGAGTCTCAAAGCAATTTAGAAATTCTGAAATTATTGCTGAATCAGTTACATTAATTCCAATATATCATCTGTAAGTAGGAAAAGGAACCATCTGATAAATTTGTCTTTAACTACCATTTAAACAACACGAAAATCCATATTAAAAATATTTCATTTTGTGCTATCAGCGGTTGAAAGAAAAAATTTGTCCGATAAAGAGTTCGATATTATGTTCGATATAATCTTCATGCAGTAGAATTCAAATGAAACAATTTGAAAAGATATGTGAAAAATATCGAATACGAACCCTACACGTAAAAATCACGAAAACTGGATTATCGGGTTTCTAAATGTGTTTAAAAGTATTTAATCGAAGTCTTTTCTGTATGGAATATTAGTTTTGGATATCATGAAAGGCAGGTTGATATATGGGAGTAGAACTCGAGAAATGTAGATGGAATGCATAATGAATATATCTAGAAGGAATAAGTAAACCATGGATACATTTTATTACATTTGCTAGATAAAACCTTGATCATATCGTTTAATATTTTCCGAATCTTCTGTTTAGAAGTATTCATGACACATTGCTAATGAATGATCTTTTAAGATTGTTTCAGTATAATATTCAGAACATGAGGTGATATGATTAAACAATGATGCCCGAGAGAAGATGGATGTGATAAATGTGCCCTTTAATTACGAAAATAGATAATTAAATGTGGTAAATTCGGTAGGACTTTAAAAATATAAATGCCCTTTGTCTTTTGATGAATAGATTAGTATATATCATAGAGCATTAAAATCGTTAATCAGTTTGATTTGAAAGATTGTAGATGTTTCAAGGCTAATGCATTCCAATTATAGAACTCAATGAGACATACAAGAGATAGAGCTAAACCAATTTATTAACTGAACTCAGAACAGAGAATACAGTAACTGACAAATCTTCTGCTTTTATTCAAGCAGAGAAAGTTCCAGAATACTCTTCTGGAGACATTAAGAAATGTCCAGAACACTTGTCTGGTAAACTAAAGAATTGTCCAGTATCTTCTGGAACATGAAATAAAGGAAAACATAAAATCAAGGAATTAAGTATTTACATATACTATTAATCGCATTGTCTCTAGAGGGATTCGAACCCAGGTCTCTTGATCACGAGACCAGTGCCATGACCATTCGGCCATGGAGATTCTACTGTCTTTCTTCAATGCGGTAATATCCCAAAAGAACATTTGCAATCTTTAAGCATCTTATTCCTAAAATTATGCGAGTTTATATTCTTTAGAATATTGGAACGTCCGCTTTTAACTTCAAAGACAAGAAAAATTCCTTACATCCTCACAACCGCAAGACAACCAGTGCTCAAGAGGTTGATATATAAAAGAAGACCCCGGAAATCTGAGGGTTAATAAGCAAATGTATGCAGCCTTTGAGAGTTCTCAAAAAATCTCTTTAATCCCGAAACCCATGTGGGCGATCATTTCTAAAGGACAAAGCATGCACCAAGTATATTCAATCAATTACACTTAATGAAAGGTGAAGATCATTTTGCCGATATATTCAAACATCTCGGGTGTTAGTCCGGGTTTCGGTGAATGCACATTTGGGACCTTGCAGTATTGATAAAATTAAGAAATCCACAATAGTGGGCTCTTTAACAAAGAATTAAGTAAAAGAAAAATATATGTCAGACGCAATGTATATCTAAAATTCATTGGAGCATACATTTTTAATATCATAGCAAATCATTTACATGTGAACATAAAAAGTGCTTATAGACCCTGAGGGCATGCCCATTTTAAAGTCAAAGTAAGTTTTGTTGATGGTACTGCGCCCTCCCTGCCATTTTCGTATCTATAGTTCTGTCAACAGAAACCCATAAACATCCCCCAAAGTCCCCCAAAACTCCTACTGCAGTCACCCCAGTCAATCTACAAAAGTTTAGATTGCCATGATTTATGGAACAGCCATTAGCTCTGTAAATAATGATCAGAACAAGTTCATTTTTTTTGTTCGTTTTCTTTATTATTATATAGTCTAATTTTTATTCTTTCCTTTTCTTTATTAGTATATGGTATTTCCCTTATTTTATTAGTACTGTAGAAAATGTACTAAACTTTTAGTTTTGCGCTTTTTTTATAATGAGAAAGTTTTATATTTATAGCAATTTTTTATCGTTTTAGGCAGAATTTCTAATTTACAGTAAAGAGGTATTTTTAAATTTTTTAACTGAGATTAAAGTGAAAATGACCACAAGAAACCAAAAAGAATACTTCCGCAAAATAGTAGTGCTGTTATAGTTTAGATAGAAATTTCATCACGACAGTAATCTCTTATAAGAGTTTATATGTAGTTGCAGGGTCAACAACAGTCATTCTTCTTCGAGTAGACCTTAATATCATTTTACGACATTACTGTAACTTCACTTTATATCAACTGATTCGAATGTATAAAATTTAATGTTCCAAAGAATCTATTTATAGAGTTTGTCTGAAAGTATACCAGAGTTTATAAAACTAAATATTCGTAGATATTTGTAGAAATATATATTTCATCTATTATGCATGTGTTCACCGATAATATGTGTGTTACACAGATATTCAAAATGAATTTCGTAAAGTCAAAGAGGTGTAAAAAGAATTGTTTCACATTGAAAATAAGATACCAGTTTGAAATGGATGAGTGTATTAAAATCATTTTTTTCCTAGATACTTATTTCTTCGGTATTACGCAACACATGTCACATGTGAGGTTATCAATTCAAAAATAATATTTTCTTTAAAAAATGAAATCAAATTAAATTGCAAGTATTTTGATCTCTGAAAGAAAATTTAAGATATTATGAAAGGTACTGTGGCAATAACAGCATTTCACAAATGTAAAGGAAGGAACATCTTTTCAATAAAAACATACACATAATTTATTTTTAAACATATTTATAAATTAGCTGTCTTTGGTGACCAATTAATTTTGTCAACTTATAGTTATAATGATGCAGTTATATCAATAAAATTTAAAATTATCAAGTTTTATAATCATTTGTTGCTTTTTTAGTTTATGTTAATAATTTGGAATTGAAGTTATCCGATTATATAAATCCCAGATGAAATCACTTAGCATAATGAATTGTAAATTTTGAAAAACGACGAATAAAACTGAATTTTAACTAAACTGAAAGTATATAAAATTATCAAAATCATCTTAAATATCCTTTAATATGATTTTTAAAAGGAAACAGTTAATTCCAAAATGAAAATTAATATAAATGCATTTGGAATCAAATAGTGAAAAGAGAACATCTTCATCAATTCAACTTCAAATAGTTTTCAGTAGATATATTAAATCTGTTAACAGGATTGTAAATAAATGCAGTGACTGTAAATGAACAGACGTTTCTTTGGGACACTTACTATATTATTGAAGCAATTTCTAATATAATGAAACGTTTTGAAATGTATTTTAATTTTAAGTAAAAATATATTATAAATGTAAGAAATAAATTTGTAACTTATTCATTCATCCTTCTAGATTGAAACAATCATCAACAGGACATTGTGTCACTAATGCAATGTTCTCACTGTTTTCAGCCACTGAATTTTCAGAATTCATCTTAATATTGATAACGGTAGAAAGAGAGATATTTAATATGTTTTTCTTATATTTTTTCCAATATGTCCAAACTTATCCATCAAATATTTATTATCACTCATTTCCATTTTTTTAACTCGATTACCACTATTTTTCAATGGCAATAAATCTTGTAGCATTTTATTGGGTATCGTAAATTTATTTTATTCATAATGGATTTCCATGCCATCGTGGGTTCAAACATGGACGAGCGATGCCATAAAGATAAATTAGAAGAATTGTTTGATGGTATATTTTAATAAAACTTGGTATTTCTGGTGTTGTCTGGAATTTTTCCTTCTTTATCCTATCCCAAGGATTCTATCTTGTCGCAAGCATTCTTTATCTAATGAGAAACCAATCCTCATCAAACAGAATAAACTTAGCTTTCATCTATGTTAAATGACATGGAAAGATGCTTAGATGGTATTGTTCTATATTCAGCTGAAATGTACTAAATAAAATTCTTCAAAAATATTCCAGTGCGTATGGTTACTATATGAGCCATTTATTTTGAAAATGGGGCAAATTCATATTTTGTTATTGCGAGATATTTAAAGGTTTGCGTTTCAGTAAATTTAAAAATATTGGTAAGTATTAATAGATATATTTTTTGTATTTTATGGAACCAAATAATGTAAATTTATAGTTCAATAGTGTTTAAAGTGCTGACTAAAAAAAATAAGAGTTCCATTATAACTAAATTGACTTGCCTCACTTTCAAAATTGCGCCGTTTATTTTGAAAATGGGGCAAGTCCATTTTCTGTTAATGCGAGATATTTAAAGGTTTGCGTTTCAGTAAATTTAAAAATATTGGTAAGTATTAATAGATATATTTTTTGTATTATGTGGAATTAGATAATGTGGGTTTATAATCCAGGAGTGTTTACAGTGCTGACTAAAAAAATAAGAGTTCCATTATAACAGAATGAACTTACCTCACTTTCAAAATTAAGGAATTATTGCAATCATTCATTTAATTGGGAAATAATATTTCAGTTGGATCAGCCTTTTATTAAGAATAAAAACAAAATACTATTCAAATTTTTATAAATATTTATTTATTTGATAAAAAGGGAAACAAAACCAAGAATATTCTAGTAGAAAATATAACATAACACAAACAATTCAGTTTTATTAAGAATTTCAATGAAATTATATATTTCAGATTATACGTAGGTATAATAAATTTAAATTTTATTCAAGATTTAACATTCTAAAAAATTCATCATGAGCGAAAGGTATATATGGTAATAAATCCATCATTTCCTTGTATTTTTCAGATGTAATAAATCTCCTTTTTTTTTCTTACATAAAAGATAATTTTATATTTCTGAAATGACTTGGAATTATTTACCTTCCTCGTTGTGTTGACAAATTAATAATTTTAAATTCAAAATCTCGTTCTATCGAAGTTTTGTTGAACATTTTGTATGGTGCACCCCTTGTAAATCTGATCCAGCATATTGTTAATCAATTCACTGGTTTTTCCATCGGTATTTTTCTTCCTTTTTAAACCCCCTTTTTCCAGAGGTTGGGTTGAAAATAAGTTTCCATGTTTAATTTCATTTACTAAAAATTTATTATGTTTTCGGAAATTTTGTATTACTTTATAGTAATCCTGGGGAATATGCAAGGAACTGGTTTCTGGATTGAATAGTTAGTGGACAGTTCCACTCCAAAATCCCAATCTTTCGGTAGAAATGAATGTCCTGACAATAAAAATTTGTGATCAATGATATTTATTTCGTTGTCACTGGACTGAATAATCGGTGATGGAAGTAAACATTATTATCGACACACAAAATTAAGATATACTTTTTATTATTTATGAAATAATGTACAACCACCGATTTTCAATATCAAAAATTAATAAATAGAAACACCCTAGATTTCAGACATGATGTCAAACGGCCACATTTCCTTCACCATAGAGCAACCGTGATATATTGCCGTAATATTTTTGGTCAAATACAATTTCAATCTAAGATGGACTTGCACCACTTTTAAAATAAGCAGATTTTCAATACTGTCAAGAGCTAAAACTTCCATCTCCAAAATACTAGAATCTAAATATTTTTTTACTATAAATTTTTTACTCATAAAAAGATCATAACAAGTTTTATCTATAACTGCCATTATCTCCATTTTTTTTTCAAAAATGGACTTGCTCCACTTTTAAAATAAGGGTCATATATCCTGTTAAAATGATATAGAACCGAAGTATATATTATTTCTTAAAGACTGACAGAATAAAAAACTTACCAGAGATTTTATTATTTTCAGAATTGGAATAAATTAATAAGCATTAACAATAAATTACAGCGGATTGAAATGAAATAATATATATTTCATTCTATTTCTGAGTCTATTCAGAAATTCGGAAATATTACCCATATTTGAAGGAGAACAATAGATAATAAATTAAATATTCCTCAATATCTGTCTTCCTGATTTATTTCTAGATGGTGAAAACGCAAAAATAAAAAAAATAATTCAATATCGCTGACTGAATTAGTTCATTTTTATGTGAAGTCGTAAATTGATGGTATTAATATTTAAGACTGGATTTTTTTTCATTTTTCCTCTATTGAAATTGCTTAATGAAAAGAGATTTATTAAAGATTCTGGAGTTCAACAGAAATTTTGAAGTTGTTCAGAATAAAGAACTCAAAACCGAACCCTTAAAATATTTAACTCTTTTAAGATGAAAAAAATTTTTATGTTTTTAAAGTAGAAAAAATAGTTTTGTTTTAGTAATCGACTTATTTAAATCTCTACACTTTGATTAAACTGAAGAAGTAGATAATATTTGAATATAAAATAATTTATACAAAACGAAATTAGAATAATGATTAACGTTATATAACGTTATAACGTTAAAATAAATTGAATAAAAGTTTTATTAGTGCAGAAAAAAGTAGATAACTATTTCCTTAATTATTTGAATTTTAGTTTTTAATTTATACTTAATCATTATAAATATTACAGAATCATCAAATATATTTTATACTAGCCGCCTTTGGCGACCAGCCGGTTCGCCAGTATTACCGCTCGCTACAATTTTCAATTAAATATTTTAAGTAACTAGTCTCTGAATAGATTCTCAAACAAAACATTTTTAATCTTCAAATTTTGATAGTCATACCAAACTTATACTGTTGTTTAGATCGTTTCGTTCAATTTACTATATATATTATGCTAATTTGTTGTCATTTCCGGTAAAACTTCAACTTTAATTTAAAGTGGAAATGATGAAATTGCAATTAATATAAAGATATTTTTAATAAAACCAAGCATTTTATTTTATTTATCATCTTTATTGTTATTTATTTATCATTATTATTATTATTGAATATGAGTATTGCAAACAGAATCGCTCGGTATTTAAGTCTTATGTAAACTACAAAATAATTTTCATAATTTATGTAATATCTCAAACAATAATTCAACAAAAATTTCTCAGATTCAGCATAAAATTCTGGACACACCAAATTTTAAATAAATGAGTGAATGTTTCTATTTTTCCAAGATCAACTAAGACTTATTTATGAAGTTTTAAATGTTAAAAATTTAGAAAATCTCAACATTTTTAAAATCTTAGGCCAATTAATCTTGAGAAACCTGCGCGCTGACTGGCGTATTTTCTTTGAAACGATTGATAGAAAATCTAAAATTATCCTTTTTTTATTGAATAGTGATATTCAAATTTTCATAAATTAGTGAATTTAAGTGATTGATTTAGTTGCTTGGAAATTAACTCTTTTTATTTAAAATATTAGTGTTTCAAGAACATTTTGTTAATCGTGATTTCCTCAGCAGAAACGTTATGTAAAATCAAAAATTCGTTATTTATTAGAACATTTATTGAATCAAGTTACATAAAATATAATCATTTTCCATTTAGATCATTTTAGCAGATCTGTGTCTTACTAAAGGTTTACAAATTAGCTGTGTGGCCCTGATTTGAATGGATATCCTGTTCATATTAAACAAAACTTGCCGAAAATTATATTTTTGCAGATTTCATTTCCAAAAAGATTTAATTTATTTTTAATTAAAGCTTTAATCAATGTTATGGCAACACTTTGAAAAAAGCTAATTTTTTCCCATGAATGCGAAACGTGCTCGTGCAGCTTAAATTTTATTTTTATTTTGTACGAAAAAAATTGTTGAAAAATATAGTTAAAATATTTATTTAAACATTCATTAAAAAAAGAAATTTAATTTTAAGGTTAAAACATTGGTATCATTTAAAAGATAAATTTTTCATTTTTAACTTCAAGTAAAAACCTTTTTTTTTTTTTTGCGGTAATATTTTCGGAAGTTATAGCAGAAACACGCCAAAATTTTGCTTAATTTTTAAATAAATAAAATTCTAATTAAAAATTCGAAAAAATAACTCCCAGGTGCCCATTCTCGGCCTCCAAGGTATACACGTGCCAAATTTCGTAACTGTAGGTTGAATGGTCTGGCCTGTAGAGCGCCAAGACACACACACACACACTTTCAGCTTTATTATAAGTATAGATTTGAGACCAGGTAGCGGGACTTGCATGAATCAAAATGATAGTTAAGCTCGAAAAATATTTAAAAAGTATATTTTCTTCAAGAATGTCTTGTAATACACATAGTGGATTGAAAATAAACAAGAACTCAAAATTTTTTGTTGTTGCTGTTATTTATTTTGACAAAACGCATATAGGAATGTTACATTCCATGCAAATTATTTTGCTTGAATATTTTTTCGATAACAAACAAAAATGATTAATTCAGATTACTAGTTTGAGTAAGGGACCTCAACTGAAATTCAAACCAACCATTAAAATTTAGGCAAATTCTTTGGTTGTTTGATCTAACTCACAATGTAAATATTAAAAATTCTTTTTTTTTCAAGTTTCGTTGTATTAAACTTTGAATCTACCAGAAGCAAATCAGTTAAAACATTTTTTCAATTTTATTAGACATTTACTTTTTTCGTTTCTTTCCCTTCAAATCCTAATATTTAGTTTTACAAATTTTATTTATTCAGAATATTTCGTATTACATATCCTGTACAATGTCTCTTTTATATAAAAAAAAAGTCTGATTACATGACTTATTGAACGAATCTATCCTCAGAATATCGCTTTCTTTTTCCTTGTTTAACTCTTTGAATACTGAACTGACCCAACCGACCATATAGATTTTAACTTGGAGGGCTGGTTTCTCTTCAAACGAGAGGTGAAGAATATAAGGCAAGAACATCCTTAGTGCTAACTTTAGGTTCATGTATAGTAAAATATGATTTTCTTCATCGCCGGACTGAGTTGAAATACATGTAAACATACTAATGGAAGTGAATTGTGGTAAAAAAAAATCCTTTTTATTTGGATTTTCTTTGCAGGCATAAAATGCCATCAGAATATTTGAATTCTTATCAAATTTTTATTTTAGATATATTTTTTTCTGAAACAATTTAAAGCTTCTATCATCAGATTTTGTAACGATAAATCTTACAATGTATTTTGAAAAATTTACTCTGGGTTTTGCTGAATATGATAAAAGTTCGTTCCTTTGTTTGCTCTGAAAAAATAATTTGCATAATTGTTCTAGATTCACCTTATATCCTTAATCCTAATAATTATAATCTTTTAAACCTCTAATGATAATTTATCTTATTAATTTATTCGATAAATCCATATTAAATGATAAGTAATTTTTATTCTTGCGTTTTTATAGGAATACAAGGAAGGAAAGGTTTCAAGACAGTCAAATCAAAAATTCTGATGATACAAAATACATTTTTCTTCACCGTTTAATATATACAGCCACAGCTTGAATCAAGAGCTTTAGGCTATTATTGAAATCTTGTTTTTAAGTGGTCAGGAAAGTATAATAATATTATTTGTTTTAGATTTACTTGAAACCAATTGATGAAAACATACTCTTTCAATAAGGGAATGTGCGCCGTTATATTGCAGAAACAATATTATTGCCATGACTTTCTTTTCTATTACCGGAAATGAAGGTCATTCTAAATGATCCAATAAGAGCCAAGAATCCATTTAATATGACTAATAGCAATTTCTATCTCATCATCATTCGTAACTTACTTACACTACATGACATTGTTGACATCTTAACTTCGGTGGACTACAGTCATCAAAAGAAAAAAAATATCCACTTGCTTATTTTTTTCAGCATAAATACAATATACTTATACGAGATTTAAAGGAAGTTAATGCTTGACTAGTAAATGGGATTATGTCTCTATTTTTTGGGTTTAATGCAAAATTATTCTCGAAGTTTCTAAAAACGTGCATATTATTCTCAAATTAGATTAATACGAATTTTGCGAGAGGTGTATTGCTTTAACCCTTTAAAGGGCCATTTTTTTCTAGTCATATTATGTTAAAATATTTTTAGCCTTGAAATTAGAATAAGAAAAGCTTATTACATAAATTTAATTTGATTAATTAATTAATTTGGTTAAGTAATAATTAAGTAACCAATCAAGACACATCATTTTGTGTGAGATGAAGAACTGAAGCATCTTAATTTCTGTTTTACTAAAAAAATTTGTCAGAACTTATGCCAACCTACATAATTTCATACAAAGATTGATAAATTTGGGGGGAAGCGTACTTCCCACGGCCCTGGAAAGGGTTAAATGATGAATGTTTTAAATAAGGGAGAAGTGCATGGTTCCAAATGAGGCATATTTATAAACGGTGAGGGGAGAGGTGTATTGCTTCAAATGAGGAG
Source organism: Argiope aurantia (assembly GCA_026543865.1). Lineage (NCBI taxonomy): Eukaryota > Metazoa > Arthropoda > Arachnida > Araneae > Araneidae > Argiope > Argiope aurantia. Next base: position 11,010 of record JAPMOR010089097.1, on the reverse strand, counting down.
TATTTTTCAGTGGTGGAGAGAGCTGTATTATTCCAAATGAGGAGCATTTTAAACAATAGGGGAAACGTGTATTGTTCCAAATGAGGAGTGTTTATAAACGTTGAGGGGGAGGTGTATTACTACAAATGAGGAGTATTTTTCAATGGCAGGATAAAGCTATATTGTTCCAAATGAGGAGCATTTTTAAACGGAAATGGTGAGAATGTATTGTCCCAAATGAAGATTATTTTTAAATGGAGATGAAATGTATTCAATATTTTGATGAAGGACTTATGTACCAAAAATTTGGCAAGGTTCTTATTGCCTGAGTATGAATATTTAAGTATAAATTAATTTTTCATATTTTATAATTCCAAGAATTGCACATTGCATCATTTTCAGAACTTATTTTAGCTATAAGAAATGCCGGAAAATACGAATATTTCAAATAAGTTATATATCATATCAATCAAAATTTAAGATTATCTTAGATGACTGATAATGTTTCGAATATAGAATATACTTTAGACTGTAATTCAAATTTTGACGTAAAGTGAATATTCCATTCCAGGTTTGTAATTGGGAAGTAAAATGACAGTAAAACATTCTCATTTAAATCGAAATTCAAGATTGAAGTATGTTAAATTATTCAGAACTTCAGCAAGTGCGTCAGCTGGTAAACTCCTAAGTAAATTAGTATGAAACTTCCAATGAAATGGAGTTTATTCCCTAGTCTAGTCGCAATTTAATTTCTAAGTAGTCAATATAGATGATTGTCATTCTTCGCATGAAAGAGTTTTGGATTTAATACACAAATTACTTAATGATCCGGTTATTCTACATTTAAGCATTGTCACGTTCATTCCTTTTATTAATATCGGTGTTAGATTTACTGCAATCGAGTCAATTTCCCTATAAGGGATTTGACATAAAACTAATAAATGGCATCAGAAATAATAAATTTCAAATAATATTTGAAACGGACTTGAAAATCATAATTACCATTGTTGGTAATAATCACGGATGAATTAGATAAAGAATTGCATCTATTAGTAAACGCTATTAATTAATAAAAAAGCAAGCATCTAT
>JAPMOR010089083.1:7742-43527 GCA_026543865.1 Argiope aurantia | reverse complement strand
ACAACAAATTAGCAAAATATAGATAGTAAATTGAACGAAACGATCTAAATAACAGTATAAGTTAGGTATGACTATCACAATTTGAAGATTAAAAATGTTTTGTTTGAGAATCTATTAAGAGACAAGTTACTTAAAATATTTTATTGAAAATTGTAGCGAGCGGTAATACTGGTGAACCGGCTGGTCGCCAAAGGCGGCTAGTAGATAATAAGAGAACTTCTGTTCCATCTACATTAGAGTTATATATCGAGAAATATTAAAGTTGTATTTAAATTTTATTTACTTACATACAAAATAACGTGTGTACGATTTTTATAACAATTTATTTAATCAATGATTCATTCAACTATTTTTCCAAGGTTAGAAATTGATTAGACAAAATAAAACTATCAAAATGGGCAAAAAGTATTACGAATCTACGTATCTATGTATTTGTAACGAATCCATGACAATGACGTTGATTATTCGTAACAAACAGCCGAAATTGTTTCCTGACTGTATCTATTCTTATCTTGCCAATTTTTTTGAATGAAAATGTTTTATTATCTATTTATCTTAAATCTATTACTTTTATGTAACTTAACAAAAAAGGTCTTTTTCTTCTTCGTCTCCTTATAATCTAGATAATAATGAAAAAGATAGTCGATTTGATGAAACGGAAATGAATTGTTCGTTGTGAGAAAATGACTGTTAAAAAATTGAATTTCCGTTTTGTTTTTAACAATACACTTACAATTATATTGCTATTATTTTGTTTTGTGAAAAAAAAAACATAATTTTACTTCACTTAATTTCTAAAATGCTTGGCATGTTTTTGAAATTTAAATTTCTTTCATCAAAATGTTTTTACGATTTTTGTAAAAATTTTGCGATCTTTTTTCATTCGAATATAAGAATGATAATGTTCTCTTAAATAAAAATATTTCCATGGAATAGAAAGTACACAATGAAAGTTCCTAAAGCAATACATAACAATCATTTTCTAGATAATCAATCGAAACTTGAATAAATTGTGTTGAAGATTATGTCATTCATAACAATAGGGAACGGTTACGAAACATTGTACTCAGGAAATTTTAACTTCTGTGATTAGTTTGAACCAAAGGGGTTATAATAATATATCTCGAAGACATAATTTAATGCAGTCAATAATATTTATTTAAAAATGATTCAAAAATTTATTTACAATTGTTTTGCAAATAATATTTTATTCAGAATATTTTTTTCTAATCAAAATTGAAAGTAAAATCAAAATTTCTGTGGTGAATCTTTTCGAAAAAGTGTTGAATTTCCTGATTTTTGCTTTATAAGAAGCAATAATATTATCTTGGGTGGCATTTATAAAATATATTCAAGAAATCAAAAAGAACCAAGAGGAGAATAGTTACATTCGCATTTATGGGTTTCGAATGAGAGTTGTTTGCTCGTAAAAGCGGACAAAATGCTCTCCAAATTTTCCTTGTTTTGAGTACTGTGTAGCAGTGACCGGCGTAATGTAGACACAATGACATACGATTCCATTCTTTTCCAGACTCTTTTGCATGAAATTTGAGCGAAAAACAAAAATAACCTCACTTTTCCAAGCTCATGGCACTTCTTATGTTTTAGAACACGTCCTAGAAGACTATTTGATAGAACTGTCTTTTTTTAGATCCGTACCATAGTCCCATTCTTTTGGTAGAATCATACATGAATGAAAGAGTTTCAAGATACAGGCAGACAATTTCACGAGTTCGTTCACATCCTATTTTGAGATATTTTATGAAGTGAAGAATTTGATGGCTAATATCTATATCCAGATTTTTTTCATGTTTCCCGCCTATCGAAATATTAAAAAAAAAAAAGGTTTAGAAAGCTTTAATTTTTTTATTACTAGGGGCCTGAGTCCCTTGCTCGCTACCAGTTGCCAGTCCCCTATCATTGCTACGCTATTATCTTTTTGTTTGTTTCGCAAACATAATTGACTATTCCATTATAGAGCAATGCAATTGATTCTTATTGAACATTTCTTTGTCGTGTGTTAATTACATCTCGGTTATTTTGCCTATACATACGGTCAGTTTCAGAATATTCAGCTGCATGTTGCTACCGATAGCTTTTATAATAATCGCATCCATTTTTCAGATTATTTTTAAGCAAAATGAATGCTCATAAACAACGTAAACAAAGCGTAGTTATGTTGAGCTGAGTTGTAACTTTTCAGCAGATATATGTTCTCGCTTTTGATTGGCTGTTTGGTGAAACTCATTGTTATGCCTTTTGTGATTGGCTATATGTTATCGTCTCATTAGCTTTTTATATTATACTAGCCGCCTTTGGCGACCAGCCGGCTCACCAGTATTACCGCTTGCTACAATTTTCAATTAAATATTTTAAGTAACTGGTCTCTTAAAGGATTCTCAAACAAAACATTTTAAATCTTCAAATTTTGATAGTCATACCAAACTTATACTATTTAGATCGTTTCGTTCAATTTACTATATATATTTTGCTAATTTGTTGTCATTTCCGGCAAAACTTCAACTTTAATTTAAAATGTAAATGATGAAATTCCAATTAATATTAAGATATTTTTTAATAAAAACCAAGCGTTTTATTTCATTTATCATCTTTATTGTTATTTATTAATTATTATTATTATTGAATGTGAGTATTGCAAACAGAATCGCTCGGTATTTAAGTCTTATGTTAACTACAAAATATTTTTCATAATTTATGTAATATCTCAAACAATAATTCAACAAAAATTTCTGAGATTCAGTATAAAATTCAGTTTTTAGTTTTGATTTCAAAAGGATTGAAATGAAATCAATAATAATATTTTGTTCCTACCTATAAATATATTTCAAAAATTATGAAGTCTAAATTTAATGCAGTAAGGTATCATATTCTGAGAAATATTCAGGACACACCAAATTTTAAATAAGTGAATGAATGTTTCTATTTTCCACCATCAACTAAGACTTATTTATGAAGTTTTGAATGATAAAAATTTAGAAAAACTCAATATTTTCATAATCAGGCCAATTAATCTTGAGAAACATGCGCGCTGATTGGCGTATTTTCTTTGAAGAGATCGATGGAATATCTAAAATTATCCTTTTTTTATTGAATAGTGATATTCAAATTTTCATAAATCAATTAGTTTAAGTGATTGGAAATGAACTCTTAAAAGTCAGTGATTTAGTTGATTAGAAATTAACTCTATGACCACCATAAAATCTGTGCTTTCTCTTGTGGTGTATGCATTCTCTTTAATATCCGCTCGAATAAAACATCACTTACAAAAGTACTACATAGAACAAACACATCAAAAGTAAACATAACATTTCAATAGTTGCCAAAAACAAAAGAGAGAAAAATGCAATTAATAAGCAGACGATATTTAGAAAAGTACAGATATTTAGACTGGAAAATGAAATTATCTGAAATTAAAAACACAGGCAGACGATATTTACAAAAGTAAAAATATTCAAAATTTTTCTTGAATTTATTTTTTAGAAAAAATAATATTTCATATTTGTTTCATTTCCTACAGACACGTGCCAAAAATTATATTTTTGCAAATTTCATTTCGAAAAAGATTTAATTTATTTTTAATTGGAGCTTTAATCAATGTGATGGCAACACTTTGAAAAAAGCTAATTTTTTCCAATGAATGCGAAACGTGCTTAATCTTAATTTTTATTTTTTACGAAAACAATTATTGAAAAACATAGTTAAAATATTTATTTAAAAATGCATTAAAAATAGAAATTTAATTTTAAGATTCAAACATTAGTATCATTTAAAAGATAAATTTTTGATTGTTAACTTCATGTAAAAATCTTTTTTGTGCGGTAATATTTTCGGAAGTTACAGCAGAAACGCGTCAAAATTTCGCTTAATTTTTAAATAAATAAAATTCTAGTTAAAAATTCGAAAAAATAACCCCCAGGTGCACATTCCCGGCCTCCAAGGTATACACGTGCCAAATTTGGTAGCTGTAGGTTGAATGGTCTGGCCTATAGAGCGCCAACATACACACACACACACACACACACATTGAGCTTTATTATAAGTATAGATAAGTGATAATAAGCATCATGTAGTTTTACAGATAAATTTCTACACGGGTCTTACCTTTATAAAATTAGGTGAAAATATCAATTATCTATAAAAATATCTATCTTTCCCTTTTCCATTAAATTAAAACCTGATGTTTCCGTAACTCTCTAATGAATGTGCCTGTACGTCATTCAGGTCCCAGCTATCTGGGGATGCGGCAGACGCTATGCACCGGGTCCCAACGTTGGAGGGGACTCCAGCATGATCAAGAACTAAAATAATATTCTGAACAGTAATAGCGAGATGGATAAAAGAGAGAGAGAGAGAGAGAGAAATTTAAAGACTATATAAAGGCAGCCAAGTATTACAATATCCAAATGGACTCTGCTACAGATATTTCCCATGAAAAAAACTTCAATCTTTATTAGGCACGTAAATTTTGAAGAAAAAAAGATTAAGTATTAATGAATTATTTATAGGGTTTACTGGTTATTTCAGTGTAGGTTATGTTGAAATAACTGATGTGCCTAGAGAAGAAATAGAAAAAGCTCTATCGGAAATATTAGCTAGATTTAGTACAGGCATACGACAACGGTAGCAACATGAAAGTGAAATATAAAGGTGTATATCTAGAATAATTGCTCTAAATCTTCATGCAATTTATGTGCCTTGCTTATCACATTTTTTAAATTTATTAATTTGCGATTCCGCTTCCAGCAGTGTACATTGGATTTTTTATTTTATTTCAATGCTTATATTACTTATTTTCTGAAAAAGATATTACTTCTTTTCTTTTTTCTTTTTATTCTCCGGAAATTCTACAAAAGCATTGAAACGCTATTCTTAAACTACTATGTGTCACTTATTGGGAACATCACTCATTGGAACCAAAATAGATTCGGTGAAATCAATGCATATACAGTTTGAAGAAACTTGTAAAGCCCTGGAATAATTTATTTATGAAAAAGACAAAAACACAGCGGTATCCGAAGCTGAAAGTCTATTAGCCCTATCAACAAATTATTTCAAGCAAAAACTCGACCGGGCTTTTAATTTACTCAATTAAATTAAAACTGAAATCCAAATTTTAAGAACCAAATTTCACTCATTTTTAGGCGAAGCCAAAGTGATAGCACGTGATTTGAAAATTTCAGAACATTTTCCAATACAGCAGAAGATGAAATTATAGAAAACCCGGTTGAAGAATTGAGATGTTTTTTTAAACTCTGTAACAACTGTTATTGTACTGATAGAAGGTAGATTTAAAAGTATTTCAAATAAATCACTGGCAAAAAAAAAAAAAAAAAACCTTTAAAAAAGCATGAATTAGAAAAATATTCCAAAACTTTATAACGTTTTATAACAAAGATTTAGATGTAGATACCTAATCCAAGAAATTGTTTTGCTACGGGATTTGATTTTGAATAAAAATAATGTAAATAACGCATAACACATATTGTAATACATAATAAATAATAGCTATAATGAGTTATTTCTAAATGTATTAACTATGCTAAAACTTTTCTTTACATTGAAAGTTACAATACTTAATACTGTGCTCTTTTTCTGCAAATTATAATTAATAAAGAATTGTTTTCGTTCAAGCATGTGTACATAACGCTTAAATACACTTGATATACTAAGCATCCAAAAAGAAATAGTAAAAATACGTATTTTTTCTGAGTTAACTAATAGCAAAATCATGCATTAAATAATAGTAATATGTGTTCGTGCTTGTAATTCTTTTTATTTACTTCGCAATAAATTTAGGATCCCAAATGGTTTCTTGCACTCGGGCCCTTTCAGAGAAAAGGTCGGCTCTGATGCCATTGATGAACAATAGTTATGAAAGAACTTATTAATTCTTGGGAAGTTGTTAATAAGAAGATACCAGAAAAGCAAATGTGTATTTTGGATGCGCTTTCTTCGACCAAAATTTCATATAGAATTACGATTGTAGTCATAAAATCAGATACCAAATTTCATATATTTAAGTCATTGCGTTTTTGAGATATCGCATCTGCAGACTTCTGAAGATGCAAACCGACAGACGGTCAACCCCTTAACGGATTTTGCTTCAACTTTAATAAATATATACACTTTAGATGCTAAATCGGTGTACCAAAATTTTGTCTAGCTCTCTTCGTTTTGTAGATATCCTTTAATTTATATTCGAAAAACCGGACAGCTATGCGTTCTCTGAAATGATTCGTTCAAAATTTGGGTGAAATCTACGAATGCGTAGTAGAGACCATGTGCCAAATTTTTTCTTCTACTTCAAAGCGTTTTTGAGTTATCGTGTTTACAGAGCGATATAATACCAAAAATGTGTTTCTTGTTTTTATTTATTTATTTTTATTTTATTCAGGGAGATCTGAAATGTGAAGATTCATCAAAATCTCGAGATCGAAATCTTTGAGAATTGTAATATTTTCTCTTTATATAGCTCGTATACGGTCAAACACAAAAGATATCTCCAAATTCGTGGTCCTGTTCAAAGAGAAAGAGATTTCAAATTGTTCAACCATCCATCAAGAGAGTATAGAAATTTAGCTGGGCTCTATTTGCAAATTCGTATCCAACAGGTCTTTCTTGGGTAAATCTGACATTTTAAAATTTCAAAAGGTGTAGAAAATACGTTAAAAAAATTTAGGTAAAAGACATTGCCCTCTCTAAAGAGCAAAATTAAGGTCGCTAAGAAGAATCTTACCAGGTACATTTATATTCGTGCTCTAAAATTCTTATGGTCCTTAAGTTTACCAGAGATTAAAATGTAGGTCCAATTATATTTCCTTCTTCACATTTAATCATTAATTCTTATGCTATCTAAAATTTTCAATTAATACTTTATTTGAATTATCCATTTGTTAAATGATAAAGTTCATTTCATTAAATGTGCACCTAAAAACAAGATGGATGCATTTGCATTCTGAGAAGTTTCTTTTCGTGTGTCATTCTTATATTTAGAAAAACTTTTTACCATAAACTAGGCTATTTGTTAAAAATTATTTAGCTAATAGGATTAATTCAAAAAACAAATGTCATGGTAAAAGCCACCAAACATCTATCTGCGTACTGTTTTGTGCTATGCCATCTATTTCCGCCTTATAATGGGCGCAAATTATATGATCTGCATTGATTTCATTGCAGAGCTTTCAAATACATACGCAAGATGCGCCCGAATTTTTCCTACTGACATCTAGGGCCTCGTATTGTCAAGACTATGAACTTTTGGAACGATACGTGGCACAGAAATCGCTGTTATTACTTATTGTAGAGTGGCAACAGTCAAATATAATGAAATCTCTATCCGAACATTTCAAAATGCTTAAATGAACGATTTTTGCAGTTTCACTTAATCCAGCACCTCGCAAATTAATAAAGCTACAAATTGCTTAAAAAAATAAAATATTTGATGACATCTATTTTATTTTTTTTAAAATTTTTTTAATTCTAATTTGATAAGCAAACTATAACGATGTTATTATATTATATTTATTATTGAAATGGATAAATTGCGATTTTTAGCAGCAAAGGGTGTCATCCCCTAATACTAGAGGTCAGACTTCATAAATATCAAAAAATTTCAATAAAATATAGCTATATTTTTAACGTTATGCGGAAATTCAAATTCATCAAACAAAATGCTCAATTGCGTGCTTTTGCCAATGCCAAAATAATAATAATAATAATAATAAAAACATTTGCTTGGTTTAGACCATTACTCCGACATGCAATTCTCACTTCCGATTTTATTTCGCAATACACATACTTTTCAATTTGCACGCGCAGTAGTTTGAGTGGGCCAATTTAAAATTTTTCATTCTTTAGGCATGAAAATATTTGATATAATTACCTCCAAAACTCATTCATATGGTCGGACAAGCTGGTCTCCAAAGACGGATAGTTTTTTTTTTAATTATTTATTTATTTTAAGATTTTATGATCCAGTGAAGTAGAAATACCAAATATTACTAAGAAAATGAAATACTAAAATTATGTGTTAGAAAAGGATGGATGAAAAAAAGTTTCATATTTTACAATAATATTTTTTTTTTTCGTTATATTAATTTACGGAAGTTAAAGAATTTGACTAAACCGTTTAATGTCCGGATTTTCGGAACTGCATGTTGGGTCTGTCGTTTCAAGCTGTTGCATAAATCATACACCTTTATACGCTTTTACCGTCTACGTCACATGAATCTTTTAGAAGGGTAGAGAAAGAAAGGGGAGGGGTTGAGATGCGGGGCTCGATAAGATTTGAATTATGTCTGTAGAACTGCTTATTTGCGGGTCCATTCATTTTCGTCTAAGGTGAGTCGACGCCTTAGTTTTAAGGACAAAAGAGGAGTCTCGCAGTCCGCTCCAGAAAAGTTTTTCACATTCCAAACAGACACATTTTTCTTTAATCGTACGCACCCTTGTGGATTCCATGAACTGGCGAGAGTGATCAACCCAAAATTTTCTTGTTTATTCTCTTATGAAGTGTTAACTTTTGTCATGAATTTTGCAGCTTTATTGAATCTACCGAGTGATGATTAATCCAGATAGTATCCGAACATCGAATTCATGTTATAGGAGTATTGTTTATCAAGCGATAGAAACAAAAAGTTCAGAGCAACACTAGCAATTACAGAATCGCATACTATTTATTTAAGTTTTTGTGTTTTAAATCTATCCGATTTACATGCTTCTGGAAGTATAGACCGACAGATGGTCAACCTTCAATTGGAGTTGGCTCAAAATTTTGTATCTACAAGATAAAGATTAAATCTGTGCACCAAATTTTATAGATATAGCTTCCTTAATTTTGTAAGCATCGTGTTAACTTACAGTTGAACATTCGAACAGACAGACTTTCTTTGAATGGATTTGGCTCGACATTTAATCTAAATATACAAATTAAGTGTAAAGACCATGTACCAAATTTTATTCGTGTAGCTCGATGCGTTTTTGTGTTTCCTTTGTCACAGACAGACATACTGCCAAAACTGTATTTTTAGAATTCATCGAGATTTAAAATATAAAAATTCATCAAAATCTCGAATTCGAATTTTTCGACTATTACAATACTTTCTCTATACTTTGTTAATGAGAAAGTAAAAATAGGCTAATCAATTCTTAAAGAAATTCATTTACCTTTTTTGAAACATTTTAAAAAAATTATCACTGGACATTATTATTATTTTACATATTTACAGATTTCACACACATTTTCTTTATACACTTTTTGCCAATTGGCTAAAGATACACTCTCTGTCTTTTTAAAAATAAACTGATAATTTTCGACTCTGTTATTTTTATTATTAACAATAACAAGAGGTAAGATGTTATGCCCTTTCTGTTAGAATTGATAAGAATAAATCAGATTGCTATTTTTTTTTCCTATCTTCTTCAGCATTTTTCCTTTTTCTTCAATTGTCATTAATATGCAGTAGATGTTTATGGAAAAATATAGTTATTCTTAGCACGACATACAAATTTTAAAACAATTCTTCAATGGACACTTTGCTAATAAGGATCATTATCGTAAGTAACTAAAGCTGAGTAAATTCCTCTGATAATTAGTATCCATTTCTTTCAAACATGTGTAAACATTTTTGTTTTTAGTAAGAACATTTTAATTGTAATTCGAAAAATATCAGAATTTGCAAATCAATTTTTAATGAAAATAAAAATGAAAGTGCCCTAAATTGTTACTTTTAGCCTAAAAAATATTTTGTACGATGTGCGTTCATTTTGAAGAATCTCTCTCAAATTAAAGTTAACTTTTTAAATTACATTTCAAAAGACAAAATGGCTCGGATATTCTTGTAAGCAGTTTAATTCAGTCTACTCAAGTACACACGACACGCGTCAAGTATGCTGCTCTTGTTTAATTTCGGAATAAGTTCCTTATACATTTTTAAGAAGGGAAAAATAAATCTGATATCAGAATACAATGAATAGCAATGAACAGTTCGATATTTACGTGTTCATTATTCACTGCATTACAACAAACTATTTATTTACCATTGTCGAGTACGCGATTTAATTCAAACCTCTCTACTTAACAATTTCTTGTAAAAATCGCAAACGATAATTTAAACAAATTCTTTCAGAACTCTTTTTTTTTTCTTTTTCTTCCAATTCCTACTATTAGTTCACACTCTCCCTATATATATTTATATATCTTGTTCAAATTTTCAATCGTTAATAAAATATTTTTTATTCATCCACTCAAGTTCAAATACATTTTATTAAACTTGTAATGGTACACTTGATGTTAATACAGTTTTTTCAAATATTAATTCATTAATTAAATTTAATTAATTTTTAATACTTTAAATAAAGTTTTAGCAGTTTGTAATGAAGATTGAGAAGAGCAGGCAGTAGCTCAATCGGTAAAATGCAAGGATTTCAATATTTATCACGTGAAGGTGAAAAATGCGAGTTCAATTCTTGCGAAAATCAATGCTTTTTTGATACTAATTTAATAAAAAGTAACTAAAATAAAGATTTTCTTTGTTGACCTAAGTAGGAATTGAATTAAATTTTTTTTATATTACTTTTTTTTGCAAATATTAGTTTTTATAAGAATCCTTTTCTTACAACTATGAGTTTATTCTGTCACACAAGCTTCTAGTTTCATATCAATTTTACGGATTAAAAGAATCTGATGCTCCAGCATTTTGATAATTAGAGAAGTTTAGTTAATTTGAGTTTCTTATTTCTAATATTTTGTCGTAACTAAATGTTGATGCAACACTCTTCAAAGAGTAATCCGTATCACAACTTTTAAAATTGCGGGTCATTAATCTTTAAGACAACAAACTAGAGTCACGAAAATTTCTACAGGTATTTCTTTTCTTTTCCTTTTTTTTTCAGATTTTCCCCTTTTTTTTATTTAAAAATAATTGAGAAAAAAATTGATTTAAAAGACTTCTTTAACATGCTTTAAAATATTTTTTTCTTATTGAATTTTTGAAAAAAAATTATGACAGATAGATTATTTATTTACCTTTTCAAAACCAAGAAGTTTTAAAGTTATTGGATACTTGAATAGAACATCTGCCTTAAACATCGCTTCTGTATTACTGAAATCAGTCAAATTCTTAACAAAATTCTAAAATTTCAGATAATGCTTCACCCAATAGCAAACTAAATTAATGTTTCTGCATATATATGCATAAAATCAAGAATATCGAAAAAAGAAAAAAAAAAAAAAAATCTGGATTTTAAGAATACTTTTTTTTTGTAAAATATTATACAGATCCGAATCATTAAAATGCTCTATAGCTTTAATCGTTCTTCACAAAAGAAGGCGAAAATAAGTCATACAATATGAAAATTCTGTTTTCATTTTTTCAGTAATTTTTCTAACATCCTCTTCTGGCCGAAAAGGTGATATCACAGACCTATAACTGGGTAACATCGCAGTTAGCAACCAAGAGCGTAACAGATTTCAGAATAAGATATATTGAAAAGATCTGAGATTACTATCTATATTTAAAATAAATATGAATTTATAATAACACAACACGTCAACTGCAATCAAACAGTTATCGACTTTTATTTGAAAACATGTTTTATAGAGATATGAACAAAAGTATACTATCTTTTATGTAATGATAAAAAAAAAAAATGTGTGATAAGAGTGCGGGAAAAGCGTACCATTTCAGTACATTTTACTACTAAGAATAATTATTAAACCATGCACATTTGAGAAGCATATATATATAAGTAAAAATTTTTAAATTCAAAGTATCTGATTTTGGAAAAGATATTTCAAAATTAATAATTCAAAAGCATGTGGCAACAGTTAAAACTATTTAGACAACATCCTTCCCTCCACAAAAATGGATGACAATATAATTAGCAAGAAAAGATAAAAAGCAATAGAAATTATAAAAAACAATAAGAAAAAAAATCTTATTTGAGCAATTTATTGATATTAGTGCGATGAACAAAGCCTTCACTATATTGTAATGAATTAAAAACTGGATATTTTTGTAAATACCAGCCAAAAATATAAAAAGAAACACGCGCTCGTCAGAGGTTTACGTTATCTAAATTTTTTCATTACGGAATTCGTTTTGGCCCGAATTGATTGGCTAATCGAAATTCCTCTCTCAGCTTTCCAATAGACTGAAGGAGTTTTAAATGCACCTGGGAATACAGAACATGCATATCCAATGTCTAATGGAAGAAAAATCAATAAAATATCATTACTCTTTTTCATAATTGCCTAAATTTTCTTAATACGAGCACACTAATATTTCTCTAATATCCTTTCATTTAGTAGAGTATTTAAATTTGTTAATGTATATGATTCGAAATAAAGAATCTTTGCATCTACTCTAAAAATGTTATTTCGGTAAATATCTAGAAAATATTTTGTAAAATGCTTTATACGAGAAACCTGAAGTTAAGAATAAAAATTTTTGCTCTATAACAGCTGATAAACATTGCTTAAGTCAGTATTTTCAAAATAAAAAGTTAGCTAATTCTTTTTAATAAATGCCTTTAGTATTTATTAGGTGTTAATTTTCATCCGCTGTGTTATCCTCGTTAACAAACTACTTTTTAATATTTTTTCAGGTTCCTGCCTGACAGTAGAATTTCAACTTTAAATAATAAATGCATCCTAGTGCAACAAGGCGACGATTTCAGCGATTCGCCACTACAGATTTTTTTTTTATCACCAAACGAGCGCACGGTGAAAGAGTTGGCGTCCTAAGTTCTGAGTTCCTTGGCGCCTTCTCGTCTGTCGGAGTGCAGCAACCCTTGTGGCGCTCTCTGATTTGCCCGAAAGTTGAAGACATTCCCAGAGTAGAAAGAGCGGCAGTAGTGTTCCACATGTCGGTGTGCGCTTTTATTTGTGTGTTCTCTTCGCGTGTTGGATATCCGTCACTTGACCGCTAAAACACTTGGACTGAAGGTATGCCCCACGCTTCGGACATTTCCCCTGATGATGAGCTCAAAGTGTATCAAAATGAAGGGGAGGCAGAAGACGAGGAACGATCTTCAGCTGAGAACCTCAAAGAGGTCAAAACAAGCCTTGTTACTGAGGTCGTCGACGAAGAGGTAGGCGTGATGATCGTTAAATAAAAAAAATAAAATAAAAAGTTACAATCTTCGAAAGAAATTAAAAATATAATATAAAATATCGCTTCATTATTTTTCATTCGATTTTGTTTTTCAGGAGCAAAATCGGAAGAATGCTTCGAGCTTCATACCTTCATCGAAACCTTCCAGATCCCTTGCCGAGCCGATCGGCCCTCATCTCCCTGGTGAGTGTGCCGGACCTTTTTTTGTTTTATTATGTATGAGTGTTTTGGAACGACCTTGACCGGGATTGTTTCCATTTGGCGTCGTTAACCATGTGTTTACATTTGATTGCATTGAATCTACATTTCGAAGTCTGTTGAAAATTAGCAGGTTTTAAAAGAATAAACAGTTTTAAACTGCATACTTGGTGTGATCATGTTTTCAAAGTACAGCTTCGCAAAAGAATACAATTCAGTTTCGTTAATTTTCTCATTTTTCTCTCCGTAACTATGTAATTATTCCTCCACTCTATCATTTGGAAAACTATATGTAAAAAAAAAAGATAATTATCAATTTTTGAGATATAAGAACTGTCTGTGTCAATTTTAAGGAACGATTTTATTGCCTACTTTTAATTCACCTCTTTTAGAAAAAAGCAGATGAATTTAATAACTGTTGAATAATATCTAAATATAAAAATAACCACATTTTTTTGTTATGGTTATTAAATTTAGTCAATCAAATCACTGGCTTTATTTTTCATTGACTATACTTTGTTATTTTCTGTTTTATTATTAGATTTAAATAATTATATTTCTTTAACAACTGTAAGCAAACTGAAAAATCAAATTTTTTGTAGCAAACTGAAAAATCAAAACCATATATGTTAAATTAAGAATATACAAGCTCATGCTTGATTAATTAAAATTTGTAATGCAATTTTTATACTCTTGATCAGATTTTTTTTTACAAAGATGAAACACTGTTCAAAATCATATGTAATCAAAAACTGGAGTTCTAAATTTTCATTATATGCTTTTATGAAAGTTATATCATAATATAATTCAAATCTATGAAAAAAATGTTCAGGTTTGGAACTTAGTTTTAAGTATTTTCTTATTTTTGGTTTTAGCTATCTTAAATGCATGCTTAATTGAATTTGAATAGAAGTTTTACTTATACGAAATATGTGATATTATTGATTCTTTTTGCAAAAGAATAGAAGCTTTTGAAGTTATGATTATCAGATGTTCATTAAACATTATATTTTTATTCATAGTTTGAATAGCTAGAAAACTATCTTCAAATCCTGATATATTGCCATGTTTTTCTGCATAAAATTTATTATTTATTTAAACATTATATTTGTATTTCATGTGCTTTTATGGCAATGGATCATTATGTTTCTATTTCTATTCTTTGGATTGAGATATGAGGGTGATGAGCTAAAAAATTTTATTTATCAGTTTGGTAATTGGATTTTGAGCCATATGCTTTCCAGCTAGCTACTTTGTATTAAATTGAGCAAAACTTCCTCTTATATCGAGGAGTCAACTTCACTATTCAGTTAGTTACAGTTTGTAACTGAAAATTGATTACATGAAATACAATTTAGATTATCCATTATATAGTCATTTACATATTTTCCAATTCTTATTATTGACAATATCAATTTTTGTTATCAGTTAGTTTCTGAAAATTTATTTAAAACTATGCAGTTCTCAAAATTCTTATCTTTACCAGAAAATGAAAGATATATTCCAAGTTTTGACTTTTTTGAATAATGAAATCAGGTTTTGTTTTGACAGATTGGTGATTCTTTTTTCTTCATCGAAGGCTTCATATTATATTATAGATAAATTTCTCTGATGAAAAATACTGATTTTGATTGTGTGTTTTTAAAAGCATTGTGTAATTTCATCATGGATTTTGCAGATTTGCTCTAGAGTTTAGCATAATCAAAATTTATAAATGAATAGTATAAATTATGCCTCGAAATACTGCAAAATAATAGCACTTTTAAGAAGGTCTAATTGTAATACTTCTCTTTTTATTGCCCACTATCACTTTTCTTTATGTATTTTTTAATGATTTAATAATCAATTTTATCAGATTTATAAAAGTATAATATGTTATATAATATTCTAAGAAATATCCTTCATGGTGTTAATTTAACTAACTCAGAATGAAATATATGCTTAAAAAATCAAAGTATATTCATATGTTTACATTCTTAAATCCTAATCATGCATTTTCTTTTTGATTAAACTTCTAAATATTTTGATTCCAACATTTCTATTTTTAAGATGATAATATATGCTTTTTTTTCTCTAAGAATTTTTATTTTGGAAAAATTTGTAAGGGATAAGTTTTTCTCTTTGAATAGTTAATAGATATCTTAAATCTAGTTTTATACTAATAAAACTATTCAAAGGAATATTAATTAAATGCATCCTCCTTCCTTCCCCAGTTTTTTTTTTCTTTATTTATTTTACTGTATTTAATGGTACATGTTGTGGTTTTATTTAAAAAATATTATATTTTGGAAAATATGATAGTAATTTTTTATTTATTTATTTATTATTATTATTATTTTTGTACTTGCATGACTTGGTTTGCATTGTTTGGTTTTTGTAATTATTATTGAATTACATGTTAGGAAGGGAGCATCTTTTCACAATGATGACTTTTGGTGAGGCTGGAACAAATTTGAAGTCGAAATCTACCTATAATAATGTATTATTTAGTTATACCTTGATATGCGTAAATTGAAATTAAATTAAAAAATATTATTCTAAGAAATACATTAGTTTTCAAATGTTATGAGATATATTTTAATTCATATCATTGTTAAAACATTAAATACTAATATGTAAAATAGGTAACCTTAATAAAAAAAAGTTATGAAAACGATATTCTAATTTTAATGCTTTATAACCTTTATCTAATAAATTTAAAAATTCACTCTGAAATATTTTATGATTGAAATTGGTGTTGGCAAATTAACTGTTTATCAATGTAATTTTTTTTTTAAACTTCTACAAGAAATCAATAGCAGGAATGATTTTTTTTTATGGCAAAGCATAATCAAAATTGTCTTTTGTGCCATTTTATCCTACAAATCCAATCTATTCTCTATGTAACTGCACATACTTCCAAAGATAAGGATTGAGATTTCTTAAAGTAATAACTCATGTTACCATTTTTGATGATTTTTATTTTATCTCTACTATTCTGAGCATTACTATAGTTTTTTCCCTTTTTAAAATATTGTTCATTTAACTGCCAAATTAATTATAATCTCGACCTAATTGTTGGATTTTTGGATAGGTACTCCAATGTGCTGTTGACGTGTAAAGATTACGGCTCTTCATTTTTTATCAACTCATTATTATAGACAATATCATCCATTCATATATATAAAATGTCATGTTGACATATCAGAAAAATCAATATATGATGATATAGATGAAATTTCGAATATCAGATTTGCTCTCATAATTTACATGCAGTTGTTATTTTTTTGGAACAGTTTTCCATTTTACCTATAAAGCAAGTAAAAAATTTAAAATTTACAGACACTTCATCATAATCACATTCCATCACAACCAAACAAAGCCAGTTAACCTATAAATGTGACATTGGGTATATTTACATTTGAGAATATTATCAACATAAATTGGCATTATTATAAACTTATTTTATAATGCAATTGGAAAATTTTTAATAGAGATTTTCTTTACTATGGAAAAATGTTTAGCTTTGTATGAGAGATTTGATTTTTTTAAAAAAATCTTTATGTGGAATTAATGGATACATTGCTATTGAATTAAACGAAAATGCATCACTATTCTAATGATAAATAATTTATCAAATAGATAAATTTGGCTAAATTAGGTATATAATCCAGCTGCATGAAATTTTTAGCATCTTTTTTTGTAAGATGTAAAGTTTATTTTTTTATTGATTTCATTCCTGGTAATAGCTAAAATAAAATTGAAAGTTTTATTTTAGCTGTTGCCATAAAATGAAAATCTTCCAGTCAATCTGTAGTAGCACTTTTCTGTCTACAAACAGTAATTGAATTTATTTTATACTTCCATGTATATTCAAAGTAAAAAAAATTTAAAAAATTGTTAGTAATTAAAACTTTGTTATTTTTAGTAAGATAGTTTGGGAACAACTGACTCATAAGTAACAGTTAGCTTTTTTATCAATTACATTTCAGTAGTAATGTAATTACTTTATTTATGTGTTGTGAAACACAATTTAATTTGGGATGCATTAGGAAATTACTCATTTTATTGTAAATATTTTTGTTATATGCAGCAAATACATTAAAAATGCTTTATTTGCTATAAAAATTTAATTGCTTTTGATGTGCATAGTTGTTTTACTTTTAAAATCTACAAAAACTACATTTTAAAAATTAGTGATATTGTTCTACTAAGCCATCTTTCAGTAGAGTATGTTGTAAAAATTTGCATTTATTTTATAAATAAATACATTTAAGTGCTTGATAATGCATAAATTTCTATTCTTAAATGTAAAAAAGTTCTTTGAATTTATTTTTTACATTTGAATTTTTTTCTTATTTTCTTGAGAATCAGTTTTCTATGAACCTGAATATAGCTCACTGAAATAATATTTAATTTGTTTATGAGATAGACTTGATCAGTGTCACAGTTAGCAAAGCCTGATTGTTATTAAAATTGCTGAAAATGTTAAATTTCTAAAGGAAAGAATGATTTTGAAAAAATTAGGTTTCTCCTCCCCCTTGTTTCTTTTTACAATTTGTATGGGATACAGTCTGAATTCTATCTTATATTAAATAAATTGGTGGGCCCATTTATGTACAAAACTTAGGGATAGTTTTCAAAACTGATGATAAAACTATTATAGATAAATGTTTTAATGTGATAAAATGTGGAAAAACTTCTTATAAATATCACAAATATTTTTTTTTTACTTTGTTTTTATGCATTGAATAACTTCTAATAGTCAGTTTTATTTTAAAAATAATGTTTAGAAATTTACTGAAAATCATCATGTTTTGAAATTTTGGTTCTTATTATTTTTATTTTCAGATTTTTTTTACAGTATCAGTAGATATAATAATTTCTTTCATTATAAAATTTTATAACAGCATTAATAATGAAAAGTTAATTTAAAAAATCATATTTAAGTAGCACTTGCAGAGCTAATGTGAATTGTTATTCATTAATTATGAGAATTCAATGATAGTAATTCTATAACTACACTGGTGTGCAAAACTTAAGCAACAGGTATGTTTTTTGCCATAACTTCACGAAAAATCATCTGAGAGACATGAAATTCAGAAATGAGATACAGCATTTTGTTCTGAAAGAATGACGAAAGCATAGTTGCGCAGAAATGAATACAATGCATACAGTACATACAGTATGGAATCAAACAAAAAAAAGGCTTTATTGAACTCATAGTATCGTTACACATGATTGTCTGTCCAAGAGGAAGAACAGCAAGCAGATGTTCCTTAGTATGGGATATGCCCTCCCCTTACTGCAATGGTTGTTTCGCCCCGCCTCCCCATACTCAGCACCAGATTGTCCAACAGTTCTTGAGGCAAGAGTGCCCATTCCTCAATCAGCATCTGTTTAAGTTGTCGGGTGTTCCCAGGAGGATGTAATCGTGCCGCAAGGCGTCTCTCCAAAGCATCCCACTCATGTTCTATCGGATTTAAATCAGGGGAGCACGCCGGCCGCATTCGAGTGATATCTTCACTTTCCAGGAGCTCCACAACAGCATGAGTCCTGTGTGGCCGTGCATTGTCATCCATAAAAACGAAGTCTGATCCAATGGCACCTCGGAACAGACGCACATGGGGAAGGATCACCTCCTGACAATAGCGATCTCCAGTTACAGAACCTCTGTCGAAAACATGGAGCTCAGTCCGCCTGTTCATCATAATGCCTCCCCAGACGACAACTCCAGAACCACCGAAACGGTCTCTTTCCGTGATGTTACTGGGATGAAATCGTGTCCCGACCTCTCTCCAAATCAACTGGCGTTGGGAATCGCTTGTGGCACTAAAACGACTCTCATCTGTAAAGAGGACACGACTCCATTGATGAGATGTCCAGTTTTTGTGACGATATGTCGGTCATCCACTGCAGTTATTTTCCTGGGGCGGTCACCACCAACCTTTCTCACAGCTGTACCTGTGGTTTGGAAGGCTTTCCAAGCGCGCGAAACGACACTTTTGTTGATTTCGAACTCTTCAGCTACACTGGTCACACTACGCCCTCCTCCAGCTTTCCGATCATTCTTCCACGTGTGAAATCGTCCAGGTGATTTCTGCTAGCCATATTTCACGAATTAACTCACGTGCACTTGCAGCGCATGTCTTTAATTGCGTTTCCGTCCTTCCTTTTATTGTAGTGTTGAGCTGCGCGCGCCTTCCGCACGTGTTTTGCGTACGCTCACTTCGCCTGTGACGTTTTGTCCCTGATATTTGCATACGCATGTCCTTTCTCTTGAATTACGTGTTCATTGTACTGATCGCAAGAACTCCTTTTCAGCAATTTCATGACTATCTGCTTAAAATTTGCATTGTTGCTTAAGTTTTGCACACCAGTGTAATTTCATTTTATGGGAATAAAGGATTAATTATTAACCCTATGCCACTACTAAACTTTTATCATTTGAAAAATAGTGTATGCAGATGAATGCATTAAAATATATTTAAAGGAGTGTCAAATTTTTTTTATTGGCTTAAAAATAGTTTTCTGTATAAAAAAAACAAAACAAATAAAATGAATGCATTTTTTTGTAATAGGTAATTATAAGTCCATTTCTTATAGGTAAACATTTTGAGTATCTCCCACCAACATTCGGATATGTTATGTCACCTTATCATCCTCATCCAAATGGACCTTATGGTGCTATATCCATGGTAAGTTAAATTTTTTTAGTTGTCTAGTGAATGGATTAGTGTTTCCTTCCTCAATTAAATAAATGGGAAAAGATATAGCAATATTTTTGATGAAGTTTTAAAAAGTTTTTGAAAAAGAGAGTTCTAGAATTTTTTCAATGTAAAGTGGGAAAAAAGTAACTAAAATAAATTTTCAATTTTCGATTTGTCTCCTATCTTCTTTCATTTTTCATTCTTTCCTGATTTTATCTGCTGACTATATGCAGATGATTATAAAAAAGAGCTAGGAGGGTGGGGGACTTTAAAAAAATTAAGGTAATTTTTATTTGTTCTGTAAAAAAAGAATATGGATTCATAGATTACATACACATTTAATTCTACGTGAATCATCAAAAAAATCAAATAAAAAAATTTCAAGTGTTTGGAAATTGAATTTCTTATCAAAATGTATTAGTTTGAAAAAAAAAATGTTGAGGATAGAAAAAGCGAAGGGGGGATCTGTATTATTCAGAATAAGCAACTTTTATTGATTATCATAAAGAAAGTAGTAATGTCGTCAATGTTAAAATAAAATAAATGAAAAGGAAATTGTTAAAACAGCATATAGTGGGGGGAGATACCTTTCTTATGTGCTGAAGGGGCGATGATTTTGAATAGTTCTATACCTTTTCTTCACGGGCGTGGGGGACACGTGCACTCATTTTTTGCTTCCCTCACAGTGCCCCCAGGGGTTTTGTTCTATTGTTCCTTTTTGAAGGAGAATGTGCTAGAGTTAAATCATTCTACACTTACAGAAATTGTTCCTGGCATAAGTAAGTACGGTGGGTAAGGGGGAAAAAATCAAAAGAGAAGGGAGGGAAAAATGGTTGTTGTTGATCGTCTTGAATGTTGAGTTATGACACTGAATACAATTCTATTTATTTCATGGTTTGAGTTAGTAAAAATATATTTTCGAAAATTACTGAGAATTATATGTTGTACTAAAAATTACTATAATATACTGTAAACTCGTTTTTATTAAGATTTATTTAAACCTTCTATTATGCTTTCATTTGAATTTGAAATTAAAAGTGGAATGATAAATTTTATTTCATTGAAATTTGATGATTTTTTTTTCATAAATTTGGAAATTTAATCTTCTTTTTTAAAAATTTTTTATTTAAAAATAACTATTTACACATTAAATAAAATTACTCTACTATTTCATGAAAAGTATCCTCCTTTTACTGAAATTCGATATAAAAACAAGAAAAGTTTGTGTTTCCTCCTAAAAAATGAAATTATTAAATAGTAGTTTTCAGTCTAAATTTCGTTTTGAATATATCAACAAAAATTGTCCAATTTTAAAAGTTATTTAATTTTACAGTGAATGCTTCAAACTTCGAGATGCTAATAGGTTTCGGTGTGTAATCTCTATTTTAACTTCTGTTAAAAGTCTATAACAGTCAGATCATGGATCTGCTGTTATTCGTTAAAAATTTGACTACTAAAAAAAGTGACGAGTTTGTATTCACGACGAAATGTTAAATCGGAAGTTTTGAATTTTTTGCTTGTTGATATTTAGAATCTTATCTACGTTTTCAGTAAATGTTTTGTTTGATATAACCTTATCGGAATCTGTTTGATTTTGAAGAAGCCTCCGTATTTACCTCAACGCATTAATCGAAAGCTCCGCACTATCTTATCGGAGTGTATTTATGAATTCTAATCGTTTGTTTGTTCTCTTGTGGTCAGTTCTAAGAACTTGGTATTATTTTACAGACATATTATCTAATATTATATACTATTTTTTTTCTCCTCTCTTTCCTGAGCGGGGGAAAGAAAGAAAGAATGTTTATGATAGTCTGATATAACTATTACTAGTTTGCTTTCGTATCTAGTTGTTCACGAATATTTATAGTATTAATCTAGCCATGTTGATCAATATGATAAATTATATATTTTCAAAATAAGGGGGGAAAAAAAGCATGATTTTAAAATTGAAAATAAACGTACCATACTGTTTGGCTAGCAATAGTTGCAAAGTTACGAAAAAAACTGATGATATCGATTCGTTTGTAGAAGGTGCGGAGTTCTGGGAGACTTTATTTTGCAATACCTCTTTAGAACAGCAAAGATGAAGGGAGTCGCAATTAATGACTCATCTAGAAGTCAATAACATCCATATAAAGTAAAATATTTCGAAAAGGCTATGACTTGGGAACTGTCAGAGTTTTTCGTCATAGAGTATATGTAATAAAGTAATGAACCCCCGCCCCCCTCCTGAAAATGGAGAGTGATGGAGGGTAAGTGACCATTAGTGACATATCTTGAGGTCATAAGTTTTTATTTGAAAGAGAAAATTACGAATTCTGAACAGTGGTTGAAGTTAGGGGCTGGTTGCTTGGCTTTCCTTATTATTTTTAGTACATAGATTAAAATTGTCGTAATAAGTTCGCTTGTTAAGACAGGTCTGTGCAATAGCTTTATTTTGCGATATTTCTCGAAACTTAATGATGGTGAGGGACAACCGATCATTGATAATGTGTCTAGGATTCCTAGGCTTTCATCTATACTTATAAAAAGCTCAATGCGCGTGTGTGTGTGTGTTGGCGCTCTACAGGCCAGACCGTTTGATCTACAGCATCCAAATTTGGTACATGTATACCTTGGAGGTCGGGAATGTGCACCTGGGGTCTCTTTTTTTAAATTTTTAATTTGAATTTTAATTATTAATCAAAAACTAACTTTCCCGCCAAAAAATCTTTTCATTTTCCCCACCGCCAAATGAGTAAGGCTTCAGTTTTTTCCCCCACGCTAATCAGGTTAGGCTTAAGATATTTCGGCCGATTATTTCAAACGATTCTGTTTATTTTCTTAATGTTTTATGCATTTAAAATTAAACATCGTTAATTTATCGATCTTTCAGGTTCATTCTGAAGTACTTTTGAATTAAAATAACACAGAATAAAGGAAATTAAAAATTTCTAATCTGCATTGCGTTACCCCAACTGGCGTAGAAAAATTCATGCATGCGCATTGTGTTCTGATTGTTGACAAAAAATTTCAACGGTGTTGACAAAAAATTTAAACGGCTGTTGACTTGATTTAAATTATTTTTTAGGTTAGTTGTGTGCTTTTGTAATTAAATTGTATTTATGTTAGTTATATATTTTTTGTATATGCTTATAGTTTTAAGCACATCAGTTGTTAAGTAGTTTTTTTAACCTGTTTTCGACCGATTATTTTAAACGATTATGTTTATTTTCTGAGTGTTTGATGCCTTTAAAATTAAACATTGTTAATTAATCGATCTGCTCATGATGAATCTGAGAAAATTTTGTTGACTATTTCTTGAGATATTACATAAATTAAGAAAGATATTCTTTAGTGCCCATAAGTTTTAAATCTCAGTGACTCTGTTTTCAGTAATAATATTATTAAAAAAATGCTTTGTTTTAGTAAAAAAAGATTATTATATTAATTGCAGATTAATCATTTCCACTTTAATTTAAAGCATAAATTCTACGGGCGCTAACAGAAAATTAGAGAGATACATATTACGTTATGGCTGAAGGCTTTTATAATATTACGAGTGAATTATATGACTATCAAAATTTGAAGTTTTAAAATATTTTGATGAAGAAGCTATTAAAGTAGAAATTACATGAAATATTTAATTATTAAAATTTTGACGAAGCATTAAGATTAGCGAACCGGCTGGTTGCCAAAGGCAGCTAGTATGAAATAAAAATAGGTAGTCTTCCTGTAAGAAAATACCTAATTCGTAAAAACTGTACAGTGATTGTGATTGGGAAACAAAGTTGCACTTTATATTTCCCATAGAGAATGTACATCGAAACTTCTCTGAAAAGTGGAGAAATGTGGAATACATAAACCTTATATGACGGATCTCGAAGTTATGACATTTCATATGAAATTTAAAAAAAAATTGAAATTGGTGCAGTGGCGGAATTGGAGAATTCTTTTATGATTTCTTCTAGTGAAGAATGTGCAGTGAAATAATGTCTTTGAATAATTCCTCGAAAATAGATGACAAACGATAGCATATCTAAAGGTCCTATTATGAAATAAAATTTAACACAATCGGACCAGGCATTGGGGCTCTGGAACTGGTTCATTGATTTCTCTAACTATTTTAAATTTGTAGATGTATTCATGTTAATCTAAATTCGTGCCCGAGATTTTACTCTGATTGTTTAACTCTTATGTAGCTTGGTGACGATTATGGAAATTTGTCGGACCATGACCTGACTCGTAGAGGATTAAATTTCTTCTCAAAATGGAGAAAATTCAAATATTTACCTTATTTATTTCGTATTTATCATCGACTAATTTTGAATCGGAAATCTTGTTACTAGCCATGAGTTTGATTGTTTAATGAAACTGTCCCCAATGTGGAGCATAATTTGAATAAATAGTCTCTCTCACTTTTTTTTTTAATTTCACGAAGTATTTTTTTTTTCTTTTATCAATTTTGTAAATCTGTAATTTTTAAAAATTGAAATGCAGGATGAAAAGCCATCAAGTTTACGTACTTCCCAAGATTCTTGCCCCCCCCCTCCCCGTTTCCGAATTTAGCTGAAACAACAATAAAATATAGAGAAAAGTCTCTTGACTACGTAAGAAAGACATCAACTTTCAATAGTTACCTTCCTTATTTTCCCACAAAACTATTGGGAGTGATCTGACTTAAAATAGCAATGACTTATTTTGCACTTTATATTTTAATTTAAAATTATTTTTCGTCAAACTAGCCTATAATTACTTGGAAACTTGAGCTACAATGGGTTGTGGTCGATAGCTGTTTCTGAAAACTACCTTTCTTTCAGGAGTCCGTTCCCTTCATTGATAGAATTACCGCAACATTATTTTATTTATATATTCACTTCTGTCTTCTCTGAGGATTTTTTAAAAATATGCCCGATGACATTGGATTCTTTGAACCATTCAAGCTATATCTGTTGTGAATAAGTGAAGGCTTAGATTTGCTCTTTTCCATTTAATTCTTTATTTAAAGGCAGGAATATTTTAAAATTGAATATTCAATAGACAAAAATTATTTCTTTAATTTCATTTAACAGTTTTGAAATGAGAAGAAATATAAGAAATATGAGAAGAAGTGCATCTTGTAATTCGGAATTTTGAAAGAATTTTATTACGCCAGCTCTTGAAGAATCACCTCTCTGTTGATGAAACGAAACGTTTCAGTATTTTGAGAAAGACTGTCTGTTTCGGTGATTTGAAAGATTATTAGAACTAGTTTCATTTTTTCTCTTCTATTTCTTTTAACTATTTCGTTTTGGCCCCATGTTTAGAGCTTCCACTATTTACATGAGTTTAAAAATCTTATTTCTTTTAGCTTTTGTGTTTCAGTGAACCACGCCGAATGCTACCTCAGAACTAAATTACAACGATGCATGTCACTTTGGAACTATGTGTACGCAGATATCTTGGAAATAGGAAAGGGTTGATAATGTCACCTTTTTGTTCTTTCTTTTTTTTCCATTAGTTGATGAGCTTTGAGCATTCCCGAATTTATGGCGTTCTATGAATTTAAAATTAATGTCAAAAAATTGGTTATATACTATGTATAAAAGCCAAATTGTTTTGACTAGTTATCGCACTCTTGCAAATGGATCTTACATATTTGTTTCTTAACCTGGTTGTTATCTCTCTATTGATGACCACCAAGTTCTCTTTCAAGGTCATTTCCACCCGATACCGCGGAGAAACGGGGAAAGTAATTCTAGAAACGACTTGCCTGAATTCCTCCACCATCCTCTCTGGAAAGGAGGGTGAAGGGGCAAGAAAAAGGATATGAGGGGTGCATTCGCTGATTTACGGCATGGCCATTATGAAACTGATGTTTGTACGTGTGACTTGCTTGTGGGAAATCCGTTTACTTTCCCCTTCTAAATAGATGGAAGTTACAGACTTCATTTTCTTGGCGTAGTCTTGGTATAGTTTTATTTTCAAATAAAAAGATCATTATCATCATTGTGAAATGTAAATCTTATGAAATTGTTGATTTCTTTTGTAAAAATGAAAGTTCGTGAGTTTCATCGCCATCAATTTTTGCAAGCCAAAACTCACACTCTCTCTCTGTTTTTTTTCTCTTGAGCGAATTTTGCATTTGTTAAATAATTAATAAAGTAGTGTACATTTGGAGAACGTTCGATGTTTCTTAGAAATACTGCAATATATCCAAACTGTTTCGAATTCGAGGGATTGCACTGTAAAATATATCTTTTATAACTTATAATTTACTTTTACGAAAATATTTCTAACGTACCAAAATGATTAAAATATCGCGATCTATTTCATCACAAGGAATTTTTATTTCCAGTCATGTTTTCTCACCTAATAAAGTTTTTTCACGTAATGGCAAGTTGGTTGAATTTCTTTGGCTTCTACGCGAAATGAATGGAAAGGTTCTTAATATTTGTTTTGAACACATAACCATTTGTAGGATTTTTTTTCTCCTGTGTGAATAATAATATGTTGGTTGGATCAAGATTTTATGCGATTGGTGTGGTCCTTTGTTTCACTGGAGTGAAAGAAGGGGGGATAGCAAAAAAACATTTTGAATTTCTCAACAATCGAGCAGTTTCGTCCGCGTCACGGGTGTCTTGACAGCCGAGAGGGATTCTTGAAGAGCAGCTGGCTTACCCGTAAAAAGAAAAGAAAAAGAGTTGGGGAGGGGGGTGGGAAATTGGGGAGAGGAGGCAGGTAGTGCGCTGCTGTATAGCAGTTATGCGGGTGATTTGTCAAACACCGGACGGTCACCGGGGGTCATCAACAAATGGCAAATGTGCTTTAAAAGTTGTGACAGTCTGTTCAGATTTAAAGTACATTTGAATTCATTTCAGTATCTGAAATAATTTGAAAAATGTTGTCGTATAAACAGTAGCGAATAATACCCCGAATTAAATTATTTTTATTTAAATTTAACAAAGTGTCTCAAAAAATTAAATTTTAAAACTTTTTATCTGAGCCAAAATATTTTTGTATATTTGAATACCATATTTGACGAAACTTTCCTATTGGAATGACATGTTTAATTGCAATAATAGTTAAGGAAATAAAGCGCTTGTTCCACTCTTTAGAGGCAGTCTCCGATCAATACCTGTAAGATCAATTGATAAGCATTTTTTTTCTTGATGTTGTACTATAGTTAAATCTTTATAATTTCTCAGCAACTTTCCTTGCTTTCGATATTTTTAGAAGTGCTTGGTGAAGGCTGAATTTATTTAATTATATTAAAACATTTAAATGGTATCCCATGCGATTGCGCCCCATGTTTTCATTCAGTGCTACTTTCCAATAATCTGTGCTTTTCTCTGGTAACGGGAATTGGTGTTTTTATTATTTTTGGAACAGATGAATGTCCAATGCGCTTTGATTCGATAGCACAAAAAATGAGCAGCTAGTCTTTATTAAAAATGATTTTATATTTGGCATTACCTTTTATACAGCTTTAAATTGTTATTCTGTCGAACTGTTTCAAATTATCTGATTGATAACAAGATAAAAAATCAAGTACGATAACAAGGGGGGAAAAAAATGCAGTTTTATCCATCTGAAGAAAACAGTCTCTCGACATTTAAGACCGATTGTTGGTGCGATTTGTGGTATTTGGTTGCTACATTTCCTGCTACGCAGATCAGTTTCTTCTCTGTAAACGTGACAAATTTTTTTGACGCCCAAAAATGTTAGATTTTCTTGACATATGAAGAGGATGTTCAGATTGATTGTCGCAGTATGGGGCAGAACTGCTTATTAGATTTGTCTCTTGATTCATTTTGAAGAGACCTGAATTAAATATTAATGAAGGATTGGTCTATTAGTTTCGATTAAAATTACCAAGTTTTAGTGTCATCGATTATTGAAAATATTTTGTAATTTTTAACGTTGTTTCACTACCTGAAGTGATTGAACTATAAAACGTATCTTTTGGAATCGAGAATTTGTATATTTAAAGTCATCGACGATGTTTGTAAAAAAATTTTTTAACATTGATTTTTTCATAATTTTTTTTTATTATTTTTAGATACATTGCCAGTTATGAACAAGATAATTACCATATTTTTTTAAATGAATATAATATTTTTTTAGAAATAGGGGAATTTCTTGTAAATTTTAATGAAATTTATCCAAATTGGTTCATACCTGCGCCAAATTTTAATGGCAAAATTGTAATTTTCTTTGCACACAGTTTATTAGGGGGTAATAATATATAAATTAACCTAAAATTCGAGAAAAATTTTGAATTTTTTTTCGAATTATTTACAGCGGAATTTTTATATAAACGTCTATAAATGAAAAAGTATTTCATCAAATGCAAAAATGTTGCCTCATTTCATTACCCATATTATATTTTAAACCTTCCAAAAATTTCAGGCTATTATCTTCGTTATGTTTTGAGATATATTAACGATAAGGAGAGTTCTCAAGAAAAACAAAATTTTGACGCGGTTAATAGATATCCCTTAACTGAAAAATATGGTTGAAATAGTCGCAGAAGTTTAAAATTCCCACAACGATAGATCGGACCTACCTTTTTCTTATTATGTTGTACAAAAAGTTTGCTTTTGGTGGAGAATGACCTTTGGAATCATTAATAAGCTCATATTCAATTATTGTCAATCCAATTAACATATAACTTCAAACTCTCAGTTTAAAACTGCTGTAACTTTATTATTCTAATTAAATGAAAGTGCAAATATAAATGATCCTAACTGCATTGATTTTAACTTTATCTTATGGTGTTTCTTAATTCCACAACATGCCATTAAAATATCAATTTTTGTTTTACGTTTTTCTGTATAGACACTTACGCAGTAATTATTTATCGCACAATTTCTTAAAAATAGACTGCTAAATATTGACTGGACTGTGTGGTTAAACACATGGACTTCTGAAAAGGACTTGATCGGGTGGGTCAATAAAATTGCAGTTCGATTTAGAGATTGATGGAAAATGCCGTTTTCATTGTAAATATTGTTGTTTTTTAAAGTATTTAATTGTTATCATTAATTTTCCTTGCTTCTTTATTTAATAATTGTATGTGGAATAAATTAGTTTATTTTGATATTTTAATTCTTATTGAGCGAGGTACTTGGCACTGTACGTCAACTTTTACCTCTAAACGAATCTCACGGAAAACGAACGTAACCATGATATTTTGTTGGGGGGATTAATAGATTATTGCCTCGCTATTTTGATAAATTTTTATCATTCGTTTTGCTAGAGGTTTAAAATTTAAAATAAAATAACATGTAATATATATTTTAGATTTTTATTACTAATATTGAATGTACTACCTTCGTTTTTGAAGAAATATAAATAATTTATCTGCTATAAACTTATTCTTCAGTTTAAAATATTAAGAATTTTTTAAAATAAAACCTTTTTCAAAGGATCAAGTTCATTAGTTAATATTCATTTGGGCACTACATCAGAAGATAAAAGATGCAACAAAGTGGCATAAATTCGATCTTTTGTGCTTGTGGATTAAAATTTCAAGCGTGGATGAGACCTTACGGGGTTTCGACCATTCGCCTCCCCGCAACTGCTTCCGAGAAGGGAAGAGACGTGAAGCAGTCAGAGGAGGGAGTCGAGATATAACTGGCGCCACATGTTGGCGTCCCTGTTGGGGATACAAACACCCCCTTTACCTAGAAGCTTTACCCATTAGTTTTCTTCCACAGTGGCAACATATCTGTTGTATACGCAAAATTAAAATAAGTCCATTAAAGAAAGAGAGAGAGAATGTTCTTTTACTCCCCCCCCCACCCCGAAATGCTGCGTATTTACGGAACTGCGCGATGCACATTGAATAATGTAAATGCGATGAATGATTTCCTTTTTATAAAAAACGCAAGGCATAAACAATTGAAGGAAAGAAAAACACATTTAGGAATTTATTCGGTATCCACAATATCCAAAACAGTGATATGAAATTCAGATATAACCAGCTTGTTCTTTATAAATGTGTGTGTGTGTGTGTGAGCACCGATGAACTGAATGGTGATTTAAAATTAAGTAACAAAAATTTGAGGAAAAGGCACTAACATTTTTTTCCAACCTAGTTCCATTGATTGTTTAGCCATATTTTCTCATAATTAATTGTCTACTCACACGTGCCTTTAAAAAAATAAAATCGGGATCCTCACCGTCATATTTTGCGTTATCATAAACGGTACCAAAGCAATAGCAAAAAAAAAAAAAAAAAAAAAACTATTTAGCATGAATTAATTTAATTTCTATATTTTCTACTTAAATTCTAACTCTGATTTTGCGTGTTCGGATTATTAATCTATTTCAAAAACAAAAATTGTACTTTCTGCCCTAATCTACGTATTTGAAATGGAAAAGTTATAAGTTTTAAAACCCAATAAAAACTCAGATATCGTCAGAAAAAAATTGAAAGAAAATGATTTAAAATTCCCTGCCGAAATCATTATATTTGATTTAAATGATCCTTTGAAAAAGCTCGTGATTATGAAATCTGAGAAAGTTCTGGTCTTATTTATAGAGATGTACGGAAGCATCCACTTATTTTACATAATTCTTAAAATTCTATAATTATCTATTTTTTGCATTTCACTTTCAATATTCCCAATGTAATCTTAGGGATCTACAAAATGATGGTTGTATTGCATTTTATTCACAAAATCACATGCTTTTAGCTTAAATTCTTGAATTTTTATTTTTCTATTATTGTTTCATTGAAATCGTTTAAAGTTTTTTTTTTTTTTAATTAGCTCAGTATTAATATTTTTCTGATTTTTTTTGTCTTATTTTAAACTAAGACTTCCTTAACAATTCGCTAGTTTTTTAAATTGAATTGAATATATTTGGCTATTAGTATAATATTATTTGGAAATAATACTTGGCTTTTAGAATACACTTATTCGAATTTATAAACCAGGAACGAGTTTCTAAAGCTATTTAAGAAATTTTATTGAGATTTTTTTATAATATTGCTCCGGTAATTTAACAGTTTTGATCTTTCTGCAATGCTCTTTTACAGTTCCTTTTTGCTTTAAAAAGTACTTCTCGTAAAAATATGAATAATAAATTTTGCAATTATAAGTAAAATTTCTAGGTATAGTATATAAAAATAAGTTAATCGATATGTATTTAGATAACTTTTTTAAATATCTTTTAAAATTCTTTCTTCGTGCCGTTGAAGATCCTCATATATAGCATATGTAAAGTTTTTGCTTCTATTTTTATTTACCCAAGAATATTCCTTTAAAAATAATTGACGAAATAAAATAAACCATATCCTTGATTTACAAAAGATGTATTAACAGAAACAATATTTCTCTGCTAACGAGCGACTGCGAGTTTGGCTTTCGATTCATAACCATAATTCAGAAAGAACTAAAAATATCTCACTTTTGCGTCATGTAGGGACAGAAAAAACTGTTTGGCTTTCCTGTCCTTCTCTTCCTCTGCACACCCGAGAGGAACGTTAAAGTGGATGTGTATTGTACATCATAACTACTCATTTTCTTGCAAAATCGGATTCAGGTTCAAATATACGCGTTTTATTTGTAATAGCGTTCTTGCAATAATTCTAACACTAGTATCTTCGCAAATGACTATTTAGCTGATATTTTTATTATATTGTAATTGTACGAAAGGCTTTTTTAAACTGAAGTATTAGTATGATAAAAACATTAAACCTGATCGATATCAAACTAAAATGGTTAATACTAAAATTTGAAGTTAATCCTTTTATTTGGCGATTTGGCTACTAAATTATTCTCTATTGCTTCATGTCTTTTTTTTTTTTTTTTTTTTTTTGAAGAATTGTATGAATCAAAGTTTAAATATTTTCTCATATTCATGATAATTATATCTAATTTTGCTTGAAAGATGAAATCATATATTTATTTAGAATGAATTTTTGTAATTTTTAGGTTGAAAGCCGCAAATTTTATAAATTATCCGGGGATTTTATGAATGTTATTGAAAATGATGCTATTTTATTATTGAAAATGATGCTGTATTTTTAAAAAATGCATTCAAATGGGATTGTTTGAATTTCTGTGAGTGTAAAGGAACGGAATACGATATCGCTAAATATTCAACTCTAATAATTCATAAAAACTATATGGAATATCAAATTAATGTTAACAATTTATTGTGGAGTCTGCAAATAACTTCTACTCATTTATTAGCAAATTGTATGTCAGGATATTAATATTTGGGTCAGTGTGCATAATAATAAATAACCACTTTTTTTGCGATTTCAAGCGGGTCGCATCTTTAGATCTCCTAATATCCATTTCCCTTCATGTCTTTTTTCAATAACCGCAGTGTTTTCGTGGCTGATATCAATGTTTTGATTACGTATGGATCACTATTTTTTTGTCCCTTTTCAATGAATCTAAGAGACGTGAGCTCCAGGCTTTTTAAAATTGGACGCACACTCATTTTTTTCCCCCAATTTTTCTCTCCAATCTAAAGGCCTACAAAGGTATCCCTTTCTGTTTTGTATGAAGAACTATTGTTATCAAATGCTTGAAACTTTTACTTTCTTGTTACGAACTTTTAGTAAAGCTCATTAGGTCTAGTTAGATTTATAGTTTTTGTTTAGTAAAATCTTCTTGGAGCAAATATATATATATATATAAAATGTCGTTAATAGCTGAATTACAATTTTCCGCAGTCAACATTTATAAAATAAAAACAAGAATTAATTATTTTGACCTATCCTTATTTGCTGCATAATTTCATAGATTCCTTTTGTTCAGTTTTCAGTATAATATTGTTATTGAACGACACTATTTATTCAATATCGTAATTGTTTGAAAGTATGCCATGAAATTATTTTGAATTTAGAACTCTGTTTCTTAGAAATTTTTTAAATGGTTCAATTTTTCAGTCGTTTTATTTTATAAAGATAATAGATTTCTGTGGAAATTTATGCTTTATGTCCTTTAAAAGTGCATTCAAGAATGTGTTTTTATGTAATCTCTCTCATTTATTTATACAAGTGTTGGAATTTTTAATTACAAACTTTTGGTGGGGAATATATGGAGAATTTATTATTTACTTCTAGTTGCCGACGTATCCTTCTTACTTCGAAATCCGCTTATAAAAAGCATTTAATATATTAAATATTTAAAGGGGAAAAAAATCAGAGAGAAATTTTTAAAAAGACTCCATTGTAGAAAATGCAAGCTAAAAGTTATCTGAAACCTTTATTGTCCTGTTAGAATTTATATTATTATGTCATCGTTTCATTTCATTTAAAAACAATGCGTCATGAATGTATTCAGAAGTCATTAATTAATAGCAAAATTCGAATAAGTGGAATTCTGTTTGATTTCGCAGGTTACTCTTTGTATTTGCGTTTATACTCCGAGTTTAGTTTCCATTTTTTGTAAGGTTCTGTTTAGTATCAAATTGGGAGCTCCCAGGTTCTCATATCTATGTAAATAGGTAGTAGAGAGGGTCCCATCTTTGCTGATTCCTGCTCCTTCTTCAAATTAGATTGACTTCCCTTCGTTACTCGAAGCTCCCCGGTTCATTGATCTCCCGTTTCAAAGTGAGCCCTATTTTTTTAGGCATGAAGATCGAGTTTTCTCTTCATTTTCTTCTGCCTCAAAAGTACGTTTGCCTCTCATAATCATGTAACCGTCGTTCTGGTTGATAATCAATATAGCTTTGTCTTTGAAATTAAAATGGATAAATACGTGTCCATAGCAATGCTTTGTGAATTTGTTGACAAGTGTTTTGATTTAAATATGTGTTTAGATTTTACGAACATAACGTGTTCCCAAGTCCTCATCCAAATCCATTTGTTTTAAGGATATGTAAATTTTTCAGTTTAACTTT
Source organism: Argiope aurantia (assembly GCA_026543865.1). Classification (NCBI taxonomy): domain Eukaryota; kingdom Metazoa; phylum Arthropoda; class Arachnida; order Araneae; family Araneidae; genus Argiope; species Argiope aurantia. Next base: position 9,677 of record JAPMOR010089083.1, on the reverse strand, counting down.
TATTTAGTATTACAGTGAATGCTGTAATCGTTTTGGGTCCAAACCAAAGAGATAACTGCATCCGAATGATCTGTACATCCGAAGTGCTTTAGAAATAATACGGCTGCATAAGGACAGCAGAAACTATAAGCAACCCAGCATAATTCATATTAATTAGAAATAGAACTATTGTTAGAATGAAAAATATTCATACATATTTCATTTTGCTGCATTTAGTCAGAAGCCTTTTAACCACAAAATTAAAGCAATGAATTTCAAAAGCCTCATCTCATCAATCATCTCCTTCTCCAAACCCTAATGAACGAATCCTGCCCCCCCCCCCCAAAAAAAAAAAAACCCCCATTCCAATATTTAAAGGGTTCGTAAAAAATTTACTATATATAAGGTTAAAAGTAAGTATTAAAAAGCAAGCGATAATTATTGACAACTATCAACATTTATGTTTATTAGCGTTTCGAAAACTGACGACACAGTTACAATGTTCCTATTTTGAATTTTGCTGATTTAATATTAATTTGTAAATGGCGGTATTAAAATGCAGATACGAATCAATTTGTACTTTTACGTGTTCGAAAAAAAGTATTCAATTATAATACTCTAGCGCAGAAAGAGCATCAAAGAATGGAAATTATAATTAAAAAAAACAAGAACAGCTGGAGTAGATTCCTTAAAATTTTCTCTAATATAAGTATTATTCCAGGAACGCTTTCCATAGTATTGGCAAACAATAAGCACGAAATATGAATCTTTGATGTGAATTTAGATTTTTACTGATTCTATCATGTGATCCTTGGTGAGTTTTTTGGCGATGAATCCCAGGCGTGCAATTAATTACGTTTTTCAGTTACCACGTTTACATGCTGCTGAAAATACAGACCGACAGACGGATTATTGGATTTGGCTCAAAATTTGATAGATGTCTGCACTATAGATGTTAACCCTAACTCTCTTCTTCGTTTTGGAGTTATCGTGTTTACTTTTGTTCGATCATCTGGACAGATAGACTTCTTCTGAACGAATTTTTCTCAACATTTGACAGAAATTTACAAATAAAGACCAGGTACTAAATTTCATTCATCTAGCACAGAGCGTTTTTGAGTTTTCTTTGTCACAGACTGACGGAGAAAATGTGTTTTTCGAGTTCGAGGTGGAGATTCGTCAAAATCTCTTGTTCGAATTTTTTTAACCATTTGTGTACTTCGTATACAAGAAAGTAATAAAACCTATTTTCCAGATATTGATAAAGTGTTGTGTTCATAACGCCCAATTTGAAGATGGCGAGTTCATTCTAAGGAGACACCGAGCGCCTTTATTTCTTGGCTTGATGGCGAATGACACGGCAACCGAAAACCGGCCGAGGTGTAGCGTGGCGTTGTTGAACGACAGGAAGGTGGGAAAGAAGTTCTGTCGTGATCAAGTGACAAGGGTCGTTTTCGCGCCCGCGGACGTTGCGTGCCTATGAAGTGGGCGAGCGTGTCTAATTCCTCGCCTTTATTTGCTTCGCGTGCGGGAAACCTCGTTCTCGGTGGCCATTAGGCGTCCTTTTTTGACTCAATTGTCGCTACGCAGAGGATCAAATCACTCTTGTCAACGGACGAAGTTGTATTTTACAATTCATTCATGTAACATCTCATTTAGACAGGAGCTACTGTCGATTCCGATTTCAATGCATGTCCCGAGTCGATTGAAGATTTGCTTTAAAAACGTTAACTGCAAATTTCGGTGATTTCATTGAATGAATGGCAAAGTAGATTCGATAATTTGAGAATATTATGTATGTATTGTGAATACCGAAATTTGTCTAAAAACCTTTTTTTCAATTCTTGGATTTCAAATAGTGAAAAAGTTTGTGTTTTTCAAACGCAATTTCTATATTTCGAGCAAAAATTTCAGCATAAAAAATTACATATACCTTTTTCTATTAAAAAGCGATCC
>JAPMOR010089074.1:18581-48492 GCA_026543865.1 Argiope aurantia | reverse complement strand
ATACGTATTAGTTATGACTGAAGGCCTTTATAATATTATGAGTGAATTATGTGACTATCAAAATTTGAGGTTTTAAAATATTTTGATAAAGAAGCTATTAAAGTAGGAATTACATAAAATATTTAATTATTAAAATTTCAATGAGCATTAAGATTGGCGAACCGACTGGTCGCCAAAGGCGACTAGTTTATAATAAAAGAGAAAAGTGTTCCGAAGGTGAGAATGTGCATCTGGGAGTGATTTTCTTTAAATTTTAATTAGATTTTTTTACTTAATTATTAAAATTAATGAGATTTTAATTTTTTCCATTATAGCTGTAGAAAATACTATTGGACGAAATTGAATTTTTATACTATTTTAAAATTAAGAAATTGTGTTTTGAATTATTCGAATTAATTGTATACAGATATTGAACAAAACCTTTTTTTCTTTAACTTTCAACAATGGAAAAAAATCACGTTATCAGATGATTGATAAAACATTGAAAACAATTTGAACTTTGAGACAACAATGCAATCTATTACTGAAAATAAGGTAAAAAATATTTTGCAAAATTTTTAATGATAATTAAATTAATATCAATAAAAAGATAATTTTTTTTAATTTTAAAACGACGAATAATTCAAAAGAATTTAATTTTTGTGTGAAAATATTTTCTAAAAAATGCTAAAATTCAGATTTAAAAAAAAATTGTGTTCAGGTATACATTCTCATCTGCAAGTTACATATATGCCAAATTTGATAGCTGGAAGTCAAATAGACTGACCTGTCAAGCCACGTCACATACAGACACACGCATTCATTTTTATTATTAATAGAGATAATGTTTCGTACTCAACTTTCACCTATGTAAAAAAAATCAAGCAATAAAATATTTAGTGAAAAAATAAACACAATTTAAATTGGGAGGGGGGTTCGCAACAATGAAATCTATTGTTGAAAATTATGCAAAAAATCTTCAAAATTCAAAGGAAAATGTAATTAATTGATACCAGTAAAAATAATTAAGACCTCTCATTTGAATTTTAAAACGATGTAAAGAGCAGTTTTGTGCAGTAGTATTTTCAGAATCAAATGTCGAAATCTCGCTTGATATTTAATTAATACAACCGCAAGAATTTTCGCTTCGAGTTGCACATTCTCACATTCCAAAGTATATTAATGCCAAATTTGATTGCTCAAGATCAAACGTCCGTCCTATCGGAAACTAACATATTTTCTTCTGTATTATTGGCAAAGACAGCAATTTAAAATAATTCTTCGCACTCATTCATATTCATTTAAAAGATTTAATCTTGATACAAAATTAGAAGTAAGAAAATGAAACATTAATCTAAATTAATTAGAGAGTTCTTCCTTCGACTTTCGTATAATTATAATATGGTTTACTTTTGTGTTTTGTAGTATAGCGAAGAAAATTGGGTATACCTTTTGAATTTCTTCTGATTGATCTACTGGTTTTAAAACTTTCTATTGATGTAATATTTTACGAGACAAAATTACACACTGAACTTCATTTATTTAACTTGTTGCGTTCATATAAATACGGATAAGATCGATAGACATTTAACCTTCTGATAGATTTCGGCAAAAATTTCACAAATTTTTACAATTTTAATTTTGATCTACAATATTGGGAACTCACCCCACATTTCATTCATCTAACTTACAGCTTTTTCAGTTGTCGTTTTCTATACACATACGTATGAGCAATTAGATATATTTATCTGAGAAAATTTTGACATATAAATATTCAATATTTTTTTTTAAATACGCATACCAAATTGTTTCCAACTAATTCATAGGTTTGTACGTTTCTTAATTTCAGCTTTTCTTTTTTTATTTTTTAGTGATGTCGGGGGAAAAATTTTGCACAAAATTGATTTTCACACCATTTAAAAAAAATTCAGTCTATTATCTCCTGAAGATAACCAAATTAATTACTATATGTTTTTTTTCTAAATTTTTACACTTTTTAAAATACATTTCTTATAGTTTTCTTTATTGCAATGATTTTTGAAAAGTTTTCATTGCTTCATCAAACGTTCAATATTAGGAATCTATCCTCGTTGAAAACTAAGGAAGAAAGATTGTCCTTATAATCAGCACAATTTGTATGAAGAATAAGTTGCAACACCTTGAAAGACAATGAGCAATTAGAAGATAGTTGATCCATACAATTACGATTTTTTACGGTATTATAATATCATCTGACTTGGTTCAATTAGAGAGATTCATGTAAAAAATAAATAGAATAAATACAAGTTTGTTTAACAGCGTTTTGATATCTATTGCGTTTAAATGCTTAAAAATTCTTTACTTTGCAAGAAAGGAATTTTACTGAAATTAAATCTCGGCTAATTAGCTGATCGTGAAAGTCGGCTTGCTTCAAATAATAGGTTCTGCAATTCTAGCTTTCAATAATGATTTAGGAAATGAAAAACGAACTGATTCAAGGATCATCATCTGTCTATAAATTTAGAATTTGTTCATTAACTAGTCAAAGAAAGATGCCGTAAAGTCACTGCGTCATTTATTGCTTCAGTTATTGGATACTTTATTTAGAAGTTTCAGTATCAAATATTTAGTTTCTATTTTAGTCGCTGTGAGACTTAATTTGATGTCTTTCGGATAGGATTTCTACAGTGCGATTGATCACGGCATTGCTTTTGAAAAATCGAAAGAAAAACGATCAATATGGTTTCCATGGCATTAAATTTGTTTCTTCTGAAGAAGCATTTCATGTTTTTTTTTTTTTTTTTTTTTTTTTATTTAAAGGCAAATATAAATAGCGCAACTAGAAATTTTCCAATATCTATGACAACGCAACTTTGGTTAAACTGGATCACACAAAGTAGGTAAGAAATTTCGTTTTGAACTTTTGGGTGCTTTTCTTTTCTCTCTTATAGAAGTGTAAATTTTGTTTTTATAAGTCTTTAGCTTTAAAGATGTTCAGCAATTTATTTTATTCGCTTACATATTATTATTTTTATCCATTAAATATACAATAAAATTAATCAATTAATTTAATTTTGTGTGTGTGTTTCTATATTTTATTATCTAAATCAGTGAAATTTTAATTTGTTTATTTTCAAAATGCAAACGATAAATAAATCGTCACATTTAAGATTAATCAATATTCATAAAAGAAATATTGGATGAGTTTTCGCATGTGTTAGTCCATAGTGTCGTTTTTAATAATTTTAAATACAAAAAACAAATGTAATGTAAGTATAAAAAAATTATCTAAAAGGACAAACAATTGTCTGTTTTGCACCTCAGGTATAATCTATAGAATTTTGCGAAATCTTTAAAAATGATCATCTGTTTTCTAAAAATGTACTAATTCTTATAAAGTTATTTTGTCTAAATTTTTTGAAGTCATTATTTGAACAATTGTCTTTAATTCAAAACAAGAACAATAAAAATATACTTTTTCATCTATTTTCAATGAAATGTTTCAAATTCAAAGACTATTTCAAAGGTTTTCGGGCATTGAAAGCGGATTTTGGAGATGTTTTACTTTGCCAAATCAAAAGATCAAGAGAATCATGAAAATTAATTTTATATGTGGAAATCTAGGCGGACTATTAACTGAACAATAATATCTTGGAATTCATGGCCACAAACTAATTAAAGTTGTTGAAGAAAACCTCATGTTCCTCGGTAGATGCTTAAGAATTAAAAATATATATGTATTATTGGTAATAAATAAATTTTGGATGCAAATACAAAGGACCATTAAAAGTTTCGTTTTTATGCAATGGGATGTTTTCTATTCATAGTGCTCACGAGCACTCAGATCACATCTAAAATTAAAATCAGTTTAAAACAAATAGTAATCTACTAATAGAAAAAAAATGCAATGCAAAGTTCAAAATAAAATAATAAAATTTCAGATCTCAGTTCATTAATCTTTGTTACAGTTCAGGGTAAAAAGAATATAAACATGAACTTTAAAAGTTAGGAGAGCTGGACATTTACATTTTTAACACACTACGATATCTTTGGATTGATCTACATTAGAAAGGTTCATGTATTCAAAAAAGAAAGCATAAGTAAGACAGTTAAAGCAGCACGAGTTTAATGCCTGATAATTTCATGAACATGAAATTATTAGAATGTCATGAACATGAAATTTTGTCTATGCGTTTTAAATAAAATTAAATATAACGCATATTTCGAGCCAACTAGTAGGTCATCAAAGGCGACAACTAATTGATAATGATTAATTCGTCAATAAAATAATCATAACGGTCTGAATATTATTTTAGAAATTTAACTACTTATCTTTTGTTCGGGGAGTGATCTTTAACGAAAGAAAATTAGTAATTGATAAATTAAATATGTTTTTGTCGAGACAGTAAGAATCGGAACCGAAGCTCGTCAGCAGCAAATGGAAAATAGTAAAGAAAAAGAGAACGGAAAAGAGAACGAGGACGAATTTATGGAGTGAAAAAAGGGATCATTTGCCCGCGCTCCAAGCAAGATCTGGTCTTTCTGCAGCTCTAATGCCTCTAAATTCAAAGTCGTTTCATTACAAAAGATATGTTGTTTAAAAAATGATTACAATCAACAATTAAGAGAATTGTAATTAAGGCGGTAATATTTGTTCGAAACGGCTTCCTGAGAAAAAAAATATTTTTCTCCTATACACAGAAGCAAATAATAATACAATTTAAAAATATGCAATATTTGTAAATTTTATTTTTTTAATGAATTCCAAAAAAAAAAAAAAATGTTATTCAAGGAATTGAAATCTGGCAATTTTTTGGGGTCTCTCACAATCTCCTATATCCAATAATATTATTGCTAAAAGGATTAGGCAGGAAAATACTTAGCAGAATATTAGAGTATTTGGTGTTCCGTCATGCTGAAACTATATTCTTGACTAGTTTAACTAATCACGAAGCAGATTACTTAAAATAATCAATTAAGGGACTATTAAAAAATTTTGGTCATTGAGAAAAAGTTAACACCACTTCGAACAAGAATAGCCTAATTAAAGTACTCTCCTTCATTCTATACAAAATATTCAAAGATGCATTTTATTCCTCTTTGGTCTTGTATTACGATGATTTTCGTCGCCGTATTTCTAATAAAAATATCTAAACACTTTTTTATAAACTGGCACTTATAGGTCCAGAACCTTTCAATTGAAATGGATGTTCGTTTGAAATAAAATTGCAAAAAATAAAGTTCTTCATTCACTCTTTGTATAACAGGTTTGCGCGCAACGAATATACAAATAAATATATCCCTTAAAAACGATGCAAAATTTCTTCATACTTACGTAATCGAAAGGAAATTTTAAAACAAATAGCAATTTTATAATTACATTCAGAAACATTTTTTTTATTACAGTTTGATATGTCGACTTTCGAAGGAAATGTCTAAATAAATTCAAAACGTCAGAATTTGATGAAATTTAATAGCAAAAGAATATGATTCCTTTTATTAAAAATTGCTTTGTTAGGATTATTTTCTCTGTAATTTAATGGGCATGGAGACTATATAAAAATTTAGAATTCGTAATTGTTTAGACAATACTCATTAATTCAAAAAGGAAATAAATAAATGAATAAAAAATATGTTCTTAATTTAAAGTATTTTTTCTAATTTCAAATATATTATCATCTTCAACTTTTTAGAAATTATGAACACTGTATATAGCAATCATATCGATTTGAAAAGAAGTTGTTTTAAATACAATTTATATAGGCAAACAAAATTCACTTTATTATAGTAGTAATTGATCTTGCTAAAAGTAAGAATTGAAAAATATTGAGTATGTTATAAAAATTATATATGTACATGTATTATACGAGAAACTAATACACATTCTTGCTTTATACTACCAAAATAATAATTTTAAAATTGTTATGTTTAAAATATGGGGATAATTTATAATAAGCATTCGCGCTATTTAAGAATTAATCGTTCTTTGAACTTCTGAATTAAAAAAAGATTTAACTTTAAAGCTGAAGAATTTCTGGCAAAGAATTAGATAGGGATTCATGTATACAATTTGGCCTTTTAGCAGACGACTTGAAAACTCGCACAAAGACAGATAATTTCAAATTCTCTTTGTGTTCATCTGCCAAGAACACGCACGAAGCGAGTGTAAATGTAAAAAGACTCGGCACAAGAAGCATTTTGAAAACAATGGCAGATAAATGCGAAAATAGAATTTCTTTCCTTCTTTTTTGAAAGCTGAATAGACCGAAGAACAGTGAGTTTTGGACTCCAAATTAAAGTTTTCGCACGCTAGTGTTTCAAGATTAAAAAAAAATGGCAGTAATCTTTTAGCCTTTTCTGTCAGCGCAAACGATATATTTAAAGTTGCGAAATTTTACTCAAAATTTTTTCCATTTATTTCAAAATCCTCTGTATTTCTTTAAATAATAAAGAAGTATGTGTGTGGGTGTTTGCTCTACCACTCTACAAGACAGTAGAGTTACTGAATTTCGATCAGAACCTATAGAATGGGAATGTGCACTTGAGAGCGATTTTTTTTTATCTTTAATCAGAATTAAAAAAATTAAATCGAATTTATCTCGAATTTAAAAAAATTCGAGGTTTTTTCCTCTATAAGTGCCAAAAATATTATAATACAAAAGTAGAGTTTACACTACATTAAAATATAAAAAATTCTCTTTTCATTGACAAAAATTTAATACTTTTATAAATTTTTATCTATTTTTAATTTTTGAAAATGTTTTTAAGTATATTTTACAATAATATATTACATTATTGTGGTGAAACTCAAATCGTTTCCATAACCGCTAAAATATTTCATCTTGTATTTTTTTCCCCTCTTCCATCCCTTAGGAGGAAGTTATGACAATACTGCTTAATTTTCCCATATTTATCAACTGTTTTTTTAATTAAGGATGCTTATAAAATTTTTAGAATTTAGTTTTATTTACAACTAGCCGCCTTTGGCGACCAGCCGGTTCGCCAGTATTACCGCTCGCTACAATTTTCAATTAAATATTTTAAGTAACTGGTCTCTTAAAAGATTCTCAAACAAAACATTTTTAATCTTCAAATTTTGATAGTCATACCAAACTTATATTGTTTAGATCGTTTCGTTCAATTTACTATATATATTTTGCTAATTTGTTGCCATTTCCGGTAAAACTTCAACTTAAATTAAAAATGTAAATGACGAAATTGCAATTAATATTAAGATATTTTTTAATAAAACCAAGCGTTTTATTTTATTTATCATCTTTATTGTTATTAATTAATTATTATTATTATTGAATATGAGTATTGCAAACAGAATCGCTCGGTATTTAAGTCTTATGTTAACTTCAAAATATTTTTCATAGTTTATGTAATATCTCAAACAATAATTCAACAAAAATTTCTGAGATTCAGTATAAAATTCAGTTTTTAGTTTTGCTTTCAAAAGGATTGAAATGAAATCAATAATAATATTTTGTTCCTGCTTATAAATATATTTCAAAAATTATGAAGTCTAAATTTAATGCAGTAAGGTATCATATTCTGATAAATATTCTGGACACACCAAATTTTAAATAAATGAATGAATGTTTCTATTTTCCACGATGAACTAAGACTTATTTATGAAGTTTTAAATGTTAAAAATTTAGAAAAACTCGACATTTTCATAATCTTAGGCCAATTAATCTTGAGAAACCTGCGCGCTTAATGGCGTATTTTCTTTGAAACAATCGATGAAAAATCTAAAATTATCCTTTTTTTTTATTAAATAGTGATATTCAAATCTTCCTAAATCAGTCAGTTTAAGTGATTTGAAATTAACTCTTAAAAGTCAGTGATTTAGTTGATTGGAAATTAACTCTATAACCACCATAAAATCTGTGCTTTCTCTTGTGGTGTATGCATTCTCCTTAATATACGATCGAATAAAACATCACATACAAAAGTACTTCATTGAACAAACACATCAAAAGTAAACATAACATTTCAATAGTTGCCAAAAACTAAAGAGAGAAAAATGCAATTAATAAGCAGACGATATTTATAAAAGTACAGATATTTACACTGGAAAATGAAATTATCTGAAATTAAAAACACGCGCAGACGATATTTACAAAAGTAAAAATATTCAAACCTGAAAAAGAAAATGTATGAGTTATTCCATCAATAAATGCCATCAGTTTGTTTACATCTTCATTATTTTATGAGTCATTAAATATCAAAATGGATCCGGGACTGAATAAACACCCTGTATAAAGAGTGTAAAAGATCATAAAATAATTTTTCTTGAATTTGTATTTTAGAAAAAATAATATTTCATATTTGTTTCATTTCCTGAAGACACTTGTCGAAAATTATATTTTTGCAGATTTCATTTCCAAAAAGATTTAATTTATTTTCAGTTAGAGCTTTAATCAATGTGATGGCAACACTTTGAAAAAAGCTATTTTTTTCTCAGGAATGCGAAACGTGCTTAATCCTCATTTTTATTTTTGACGAAAAAAATTATTGAAAAACATAGTTAAAATATTTATTTAAAAATTCATTAAAAATAGAAATTTAATTTTAAGATTAAAACAGTAGTATCATTTAAAAGATAAATTTTTTATCTTTATTTTCATGTAAAAATCTTTTTTGTGCGGTAATATTTTCGGCTGTTATAGCAGAAACACGTCAAAATTTCGCTTAATTTTTAAATAAATAAAATTCTATTTAAAAATTCGAAAAAATAACCCCCAGGTGCACATTCCCGGCCTCCAAGGTATACACGTGCCAGATTTGGTAGCTGTAGGTTCAATGGTCTGGTCTGTAGAGCGCCAACACACACACACACACACACACACACACATTGAGCTTTATTATAAGTATAGATATAGATTAAGGTTTAACTTCAAAAGTAATTAATTATGAAAGATTTTTAATAGACGATCATTTTTAAACTTTGCTGCTTTTTTGTGCTATTTAATTGGATGTATAAAAATATATATTTTAAAAATAGCTATCTTTTGAATTTGAGTTTATTGTTGAATCGAGAAATTTTAGGTAGTATATAGTTGCCTAATTCATAAAAAAAAATTGCTTCAAAAGATATTTAGTAATCAATAACGTTTGCAAGGTATCTGTCCATCTCTAGTATGTATATGTATAACAATACTATTTATCTAGTGTCTATATGTATAATTATATCTATACACATTATAATTACTATAATTTGTTTTATTATAATACAACATTACAGTATTCATATTTAATTATAATACAATATTACAGTATTTATATTTAATTATAATACAATATTACAGTATTTATATTTAATTATAATACAATATTATAGTAATTATAATGGAACAGAGTTTACGTACATATATTATATAAAAGAATACTATAGAATTTTTGTCTGTTCTAAAGTTAGTTTTATTTGTTATAAATAAAATTGTAAAAAAAAATTAATCGCTTATTTTCAGCGATCTTTTTAAAAAAATCTGTAATATTTTAAAACAAAACTTACGAACAATTTTTAATTTATCTAATTCATATATTTAAAAATGTATATTTCTTTCATATATAAGAATATCATGTAAATTATCATTTGATAAAAATTTATTAAATGGTAATTTTTATCTTCTCAGATTATTACCAATAAATTACATCCAAAATTAATTTTATAATCATATAATTAATCAAGTTTATAGTTTATTTGCTATAGTAAGTAAAAATTTGAACATGTTTTAATTTCAGTATTTTTATCAGTAAATATCAGACGCAGTTTCTATCAAATATTTTGGAAACTACTTGGAACTGTAGTTTTTTTTTAACCGTTTTCGCGAGAACTGCAAAGTAAATTGAAAATAGTTGTGTAATAAAGAACAAATTACAAAACAACATTTCGGTAACAGCTATTTTTGAAATAGTTATAGAAAAATTTCAAATGATGCCTTTTCTAAAATTCATTATTTACATAATAAACGGTCTATTCTGCTATTATTATGTATACAAAGAAAATTACTGACATTCTTTTTTTCAAAGAAGAAATGAATACCAGTAAGCCAAACTCCACACTTTAAATCGATTGACAAACTAAAAAAAAATCTTCTAAAGTAATTTAATTATTTGTATCAAAAGTAAAAGTACTTCGAACGTTGTTTTAATGTTAATACTGAAAAAAATTAGCATTGCATACCGTTTTTAATATTCATTTGACATTGCCATTTGTTAATAACCCAATTTTCTACTTTAATTTCATTGGCGGATTAAAATCTGAAACAGCCAAACGATTATGATAAAACAAGTAAATCGTTTGCAATGAATTAATAATGTTCTATAGTATCAAAAAATAATAGTATTTTAATTCATAATATTATTTAATAGCAAAAATATTTTTGCTGTAATTTAATTAGGATAAGAATAGACAAGAATATTTTGCATTGAAATATTAAATTTTTTAAATTAAAATTTTCAAAATATCAATGTGAAACAAGAGGGTTTTTTAATTTTTTAAATCGAAATCAAAATTTATGACGTAATAACGTTGTAAAACATCAGACACCGGCAGTATAATTAAAAATTAAATATTATAACAATAAATATATTAATATAGCCTTAACATAGAAATAATGTTTTTCATTGGGTATAATGTTAGGAAGTTTAATTTAATTTGCAATCTACATCCAAATTCCTGTTGTTTTCTATTGCTTATTTAATAAGTTTCGTCATCTAAAGATTAAATTAAGCAAAAAAGATTATTATGAGCTTTATCAACTGCTGTTTCATTATAACTATCCAGAAATTTTAGAGAATTAAATATTTGACAGAAATTAATCAATTCATCAAATAAAAATAAAATAATCTCATGTGCATATTATGTAACAAAAAGACAAAAAAGTAATATTTGAAATTTAAAGCTGACGTTGTTGCCATTTTCAAAAACGCTGATATTTTTTTACACAAAACTACTATTAAAATGCGCAATTTAAAGAGGTAAACGAATATTTTCCCCATTACTATTCGCTTCAATAACAACTTTAGAACATTAAAGATCATTTGTCTGAAATAAGCTTATTCATTAAATAAAAATAATATTATCTCATGTGAACATATGTAATATAAAACGAAAGAAATAATATTTAAAATTCCATGACGATGTTGTTGCCATTTTCAAAAGACCTTGTAATTTTTTTTTGAGAAAAATTAAATGTAAATGGGCAATTTAAAGAACCAAACGAATATTCTTCCTATTATGGTTCGTTTCAATATAAGATTTTCATAGAAAAATCATTCTTGTTTGTTCCAACTTTTTTTTTATCATCTCAATACAACGAATTCTGGTTTTATAAATGTCTTTTGCAATCACAGGAGAATTGGAAGTTAACAACTGGCAGTTGGTATTGAAAAATAAATGAAATAAGCATAATTTATTCTTGTATATTTGCTATTACATCATAAATTGTTATCAAATTATAAAAGGATAGTTTTCAGAGCATTGTTTTATAAGCTTTAATATTCATCTGTTGTTATCCTTGGTAAGTAATTTATAGCTTAAAATGATCCTGTTTATGTAGAATTAGATTAATTTCGTTGAAATCATTAAATTTTATTTATTATAAAATTGTATATTTTATAAACATTTTTTCGCAATAATGATATTTATTATATTGTTCATTTGGAAATATCTCCATACGGAGTAGTATAAAATTGTCACCTAATATTTGGGGAAAAATTATATTTTAGTTATTGCTTGACCTATTTACCTATTAAAAGTTTATTTAAATTTTAATTTTATAGGAAACAAGAGCATGTTTATGTCATTATAATGATATTTTTAGCACTTTCAATGCAATTGCTGTGGTATTGTAATTAAAATGTCAAATGTTACTAGGGTAAATTAGTCAAAATGTTGGGTTCCTCAATTTAATAAAATATAATGTATCCACACTTTAATAAATTTAATATATTAATACATTATAATAAATTATACATATATATTAAAAATAACCATATTACTTAAAATTCTTAAAATTTTAATTGGCATTAAATTTTAGATTAATTAATCATTACAGATTCTTGACTGCCAGTAATCATACTAAAAATTGTGATTAAAATTAAACGGTCAAAATTATATCTATTTTATCAGAAATAAGATTTTAAAAATATTTTTTTTAAAGTCAGGCTTCTGCAAAAACTGGAAAGCTTAATAGATTTAAAATATAATTGAATCAACTCACATGATGACAGCACATGAAAAACATATCTGCACATATTAACTAACAATTCTCACATTATTTTTAACCTATATGTGCATATTTTTTTTCTCCTACAGTACTTGCAATGGATTTTGAGCTTAAATTAGAGCTGTAAATATGACACGGGTCATGGATTGACCTATGCTATTGTAAGAAAATATCTAAAATTATTCTCGTGTTGTTTTCTTACATTCAAAAAATTTTACAGATATTTAATTGCGAAAACTAGAGCTCCAATCCTTGAAATATTTCATAGATCATTAAGCAGAATAGTGGATTCAAATTCAGGGTCATTAACATATTATAGACTATATTAAGTTTTTACCTATCTAGCAATAACATTTGGAATGTGTGAAATCGATCTTGTTTGTCATTGTAGCTATCCTTTAGCAATGCTCGTAAAAAACAAAAACACATAGATTACGACTTCGGACATTATTCATTAGCATTTGTAAGAATAGATCCTTGTAGCATGTTTACAAATCCTAGGTCATTCACTTCATGAAAATATTTTTACTTTTGCACCTGCCTTCACCTTCGACAAAAGCAGTGCCATTATTTTTTTTTTCCAAATATCACCAAGCCTGTACCATTTTCTTATAGCCGTGAAAACCTGTGGCAACTGAATGAAAATTCAGAAAATAAACAAAAAGAAGACTTAAATTTAGACACTTCCTCAATTCTTTTCTTAAACATTACCATATATTTATTTTAAAATTTACGATATTTCACGCTAAAAAGAAAGAAAGTTTAGGGAAGAGAAAAAAAATGTATTTTTTAATGGTATTTGGCTCCAGCCCAGTTAACACAGAAGGCAGGTAGTATTTTCGTCTTTAGGGAGACTTCTGCGACAGGCTCTACCTAGCCTGAAATGTTGCTGTCTGTATTCTTCTTTTTCAGGGTCTGTGCAATTAAATCCGTTCGAAGATCGTTTGGTAGGTTTTGTTTGAGAAAAAATGTTGCTGCATGAGAAATAACAGTAGACTAGTTTTTAAACAGTTTTTTTTTAAGTAATAGATACCGTTTGTTTGGATTATATTTCTAGAAGTTTATGATTATTTATTTCTTCAGCACCAAGGTAACATTTCTAACACATAAGAGTCATATAGAAGATTTCAAGAATGGATCAATTAACTAAAACTATAATCACCCTTTGGTGTGATATAATTTATTTTGTTCTCTAGAAAAACAATATTGTTTAAAAGCTAAAAACGGTGGAATGAATTGAAATATTTATAATTTTTTAAAATATAGGATAAAAAAATTAACAATCGAGATAAAATTATTATTTTTTATTAGTTTATAAAAAACAAGATATTTTTCGTAGTACTTTTAGTTTTATATAAAAGAAGTTTTTTTTTTAAGTTAATTTATTAAGATGTTTATACCGGCCTTTTCAAAACTAGTATATAAAATAAATAAAAGAAATGGAATGATTTCTAATAGTAATTCGAGCCGGAAACATTTGGCGTTACATTCAAGAAAAAAAGTATCTAAGTGAAAAAAAAATAATAAGACTTCAAAGGAAATAATATTATGCCATGTCAAGCTGACATAATGTAATATTATACAATCTATCGAATCAATGGCGAATTAAATAATGTTTTGTAGGGTATAACAAGAACTTGATAAAATTTAGTGATTTCTATTTTTGCATTCTAAAGTTTTAAAATGTACATGTTTGAAATATAACGTTCTTATGATCTTCATGCTTCACTTTTTGGGATATGAAGTACAGAAATATTGCTTACTAAAAAAAAATCTAAACGGTCTCTCCATGTAATTGTGATAAAAACTGAGTAAAAAAATGCAAAGATCTTTACAGATGAAATTTGGCATATGGTTATATTATCACCGGAATCAAATCTTGAAAACCAATCAAAACTTGATTTTCCGACTATTTGCACATTCTTGTCTCTATAAACTTGAATTAATCTTCGTATGCTGCATTACATTAGTCGCCGATTTGACTATTGGTTCGTTTTTCTTCTCACGTAAATAAAAACACAAACACTTAAAACAGCAACGACTCAATTGTCGGTTTGTTTGTCTTTTCATGTGTATGTAAACACAATGGTTTGAACCAACAATTAAAAATATAAAAAGGATTTGTAAATAATCTTGACACGAAAGTAAATTCAGCTTGATATTGCAAATCTACTTAAAATTTTAGATTGGATCAATAATCCAGAATTATATTCAAATGAGTATTCAGTTCTCTTAAATATACTTCGAACTTCACATATAATAATGGTATATTTTGTGGGTAAAGAATGAGGAGGTAAATGATCTCTAGTATATATATTAGTACATTTAATAACACTAGCATTTATAACTGAATTTAGAAATGTTGTAATAAGAATTTTTTGATAAATGTTGTAAAATAGTTATATTCATGATTTTTACCTTAAAAAAGATTGAAAAAATCATGTATGGAGCCAAAATATATCAGTTATATGCCAAAAATATTTTGTAAAGTTTAGAAAGATATATATATATATAATTTTAAGCAAAACATTTGATATATATATTGTCTAAAAAGAAATATGAAGCATAGTTTTTTTTAGATTAGAGGATTATCAAATGTTTTGCTTAAAATTTTGTAGGTAGAAGAATTAATATATTAAGAAATGTATTATCTAATTCCTGAACTAAAAAATAAACTGTATTTCTATCAACTTTTTAAATATTAATGTTTGACGGATAAATAACACTAAATTTCCTTTTCATTAGTATTGTGAAGCGTTAAAACGTTTACAAAATATTCATAAATTAATAAAGTACTTATTCTGTAGATATGGAACTGTAAAATATATTGAGAAATTATAATATGAAATTTGAACAAAAAAAATACACATTAGATTTCGTTTAAATTTTCGTTACTTTTCGTAAGAAAATTCTGCCAAAATTTAAATTTGTGACAAAAGTATTTAAAGATTTGAAATAGTATCAAAAGATATATAAATACAAACATAAAAATGGTATTTTTCCGTTAGTCGGGCGAAAATGTCGCCAATTGTGAACCAAACGCAAATTTGACGAGAAAAATTTGGAGGAATTCTACATTATTTGGCGATTTTTCGCTTGCGCCCGGTTAACGGATTGTGAACAAAACGCGAATTTGGCGGAATTCTACATTATTTGGCGATTTTTTGCTTGCACCTGGCTAACGGAAAAGTACCAAAAAAAATCTATGTAACTTTCCAAATAAAAAGGACATAGAAACAAAATTCGAATGGTTTTATAGAGAAAACAATTTGAAGACCAAAAAATTTAAATCACAAAAATTTTACATTTCCTAAAAAAAAAAAAAAAAAAAAAAACTTTTTTTAACGTAATTACCTATTTTAAGTCAAATATAAATTTCTTTTATATATTTTACTAGCACCATATTTAGAACTGTATAACTAGACATAATAATACATCTTTATGTGTTCTGTCCATTGCCACCTTGCCATTGACTGTAGATTATAAACAGCAAAAATGAAGAAAGTAAAATATTTATTGTTTTGAACTCTTATTTCAAAATTTAGAGCATAATCTTAGTTTTATATTAGAAGCTTTAGCTTTATGTCATACACATATTTTTTTTCTCACAGAAGTGAAAATATTACTATTATTTGAAACATCGAGGAATACTTGATTTGTTGAAGATTCAGAATGTCTGTTATAGTAAAAGAAAAGAAAGACGATCGAAAAAAAGCAAATGATCGTAAGTTTCATGTTCTTTTTATTGCAAATACTGTATATTCCTGATATTGAAACAAAGTCACAAACATCAATGGAAAAAGAAAAATTCAAACCTTTAATACGAAACCTTGAAGCATAATAATGTGTCAGATTTGATTGCTCTATTTTTATTTCATTGGTTTGATTGCACCAGTTGTTGTCGATTATCGCATCACATGATTTATAGCTGCTCCGAAATAATTTAAGCTATCTTTAAATAATAGTAATTAATTCATATTCATCATTAGTTTCATTCATTCTATTTCGTTGCAGGCGGTTTATATAAAGGAAAAGCATAGCTACAAAATTGTAATTAAAAATTATTATGAAAAATTTATTAAAATAAAAGAAAGATTGCACTGTAAAAAGCTTTTTTTAACTTTAAACTGAAGTAAAAATGCTTCTTACGTGGTAATTTGTACCCGAATTATCGCGGAAAAATATTAAAATATCCATTAAATTTTAAACAACTGAATTTCTAATTACGTTTTGAAATATCCACCTTAGTGATCAATTATCAGCCAAGAAATAATTCTTAAACGAAATTGGATAGCTTAAAGCCATGATCTTCTTACTATTTTGAACTTTGTATTTTCCCACGCTTGGTTTTGTAATCACGTCATGTAACATCACATAA
Organism: Argiope aurantia; assembly: GCA_026543865.1. NCBI lineage: Eukaryota > Metazoa > Arthropoda > Arachnida > Araneae > Araneidae > Argiope > Argiope aurantia. The sequence continues at coordinate 31,914 of JAPMOR010089074.1, read as the reverse complement.
TTTAGCGATAATACCCAGTCTATAATTATTATTATATTTTAAAACACTAGTCGCCTTAGGCGACCAGATGGTTATCAGAGATAAAAGATTGTAAGACTTGTAAATATGTATTTTGAGCTATTTGAATTTAACGGCTTCCTCAGCAAAATATTTTTAACTTTCAAATTTTAATAAATATGTGCTTTATGCTGTTCTGTTCCTTAAGCTATGCATTTCCCTAATTTTCTGTGCTCATTTTTATACATACGATTGTATCACATGAAGGAGTAGCAGTATTAAAAATTTTAAACAGTATTACTTTCAAACTTCACTTTACTTTTACATTTTGAATTTGATATACTTTAAAAAAATTTTACCAGTTTGCATATGATTTAATTGCAAATACAACAAAACAAAAATTTTATTCAAATATGCCTTATACTGAAACTTGTTCAACTTTGAGTATCTTCTTATCTAGATTATCAATAATAGGAAAAAATACAGAATGAAATATTAATTTCAAGAATGAAAACAATTTAAGTAATAATTGTTTTCAAAAATGAAAACAATTTAAGTTATTAAGTTATGAAATATTAATTTCAAGAATGAAAACAATTTAAGTTTAATAAATTAAGTTCAATAAAATTTCCTTTTGTAAAATAAGCTTTAAATATTTTTTTTAATTAACTAAAAATTTAAATATATATATACTTAAAAAAATGATATAATAAGAAACATAATTTTTTGAATTTTTAGATAATGCAACATCTATTTTTAAGTTGCAATATTTTCGATAGTTATCGTGGAAAAATGCCAAAATGTAGCTTAATAACATAATAACTTCAAAGAGTCTTTCTAAGGTACATAGCTCCACCTTCTAAAGTACATATATGCCGAATTCGGTAGCTCTAGGCTTACCAGTCTGCCTGTGAAGCCCCAAACATTCAAGCATTGACATTTATCTTTATTATTAATAGAGATACATGATAATCATCACGACCCAGTTTAACTTGCATACATGGCTATCTGCCATGTATCAATATTTTGTCTCGTAATCTTTCGTTAAAGAATTTCATAAGCCGAAAGTCGATGGCTTCGATTAAACTCAAATCAATATGCAGATTAACGATACCTTAAAAGTTTTCAGACAGCTTAACATCTCTTTCTTCCTGCAAAAGAGAGCAAGAATATGTTCTTGGTGTAGCTAGTGCACTAATTCACATATGCACTCACATGGTATAAGTGAATTAGTGCACGTGCTACTCCAAGAACATTTTTTATTAAGCTACACCTATAAGAATACTTCTACAGCTGTTCTTCTAACTAATTAACGTATGCACTTAATTAATTAGCTGGAAGAAAACGTAATAGGATAATACAAATTATGTTTCATCCTTAAAGTCTTACAAAAATCCTTGTTTTCTTTAAAAAAACTTTGATTTTGCTGCAAACATGATTATGAAAACAATTGAAAATATATTCAATCCCACATCATTGTTCCTTGAACCTTTCATTTATGCCTTCATTAATGTTCAATTTTAACATAAAAAATTATTTTTACATAGAATATTATCATTAAAAGGCATATAGACTGAAATAAAACATAAATTTTAAAAAGTATAGAATAGTATATTGTTAATATTAATTTTAGTGCATTTAAATTTTTTTTAAAAAAATTGTAATAATTGACAAGAGTATTGTGCAGAAATGAAACTGTTATCTTTGAATGGTTAAATTTTAAAAGGGTTTGAAAACATTTCTCATGCAATAATTTCCCCTGAAGTTACGTGAAAAATGCCAAATTTAGGTAAATTTCTAGTTAAATTTATATTTAATTAATATTTGAACTTGAAAAATTGACAGTGTTCTTTCTTTTGTCTTAAGTAATAAGTATGGAAATTTGATTTAATCCGATGCATGTGAAATTGCACTCGTGGGACATACGTACTTTGCATATCATTCAACATCTAAATGGACCACCACCAATAGTTTAATATATGAAATATGGAACACACACATTTATAGTCTAACATTAAATTATTTGGAATATAAAGTTTAAAAAAAACTTTCTTGTATACGAAGCATACAAACTGAAACCACTGTAATAATCATTAAAAATATATATTTAGCTCGACAGCATAGTAACTACCAAGTTTAGTTATATTAACGTCCCGTTTGAAGCAACAGTAGGGCTATTTTGGGACGGACCTCGTAATTTTGAACCACGGTCAGATGACGAGGACGACACCTGAGCTGGCACCCCCCTCTGCACACCAGCGGGAAGACGTTTTGGTCAGGACGGATTTAACGTGCAACAGACCCCCTTACACGACGGTTCTTCGGTGGAACCGGGTCTCGAACCTGAAACCCTGCGGATCCGAAGCCGAGACCTTACCACCAGGTCACCGCGGCCCTCATAGTAACTACCAAATATAAAGAGCTAGATAAATGAAATTTGGTACACAGTATTAATATCTAAAGTGTAGAATTTTATTGAATTTTCTATCAAATCTGTCAAAAATTTGACCGTCTGTCATTTTGTGTTTTCGAATGCATATGAATGCAATAACTGAACAATTTAAAATAAATAAAATTGAAAACTGCTATCACAAATTTCAAATTCTCATGTGAGAACATTGTTAGTTTTTTAAAGTCATTGTTTATTTTAACTTATTTAAGTACTTAATCATTCTAAATAGGTTTAAAACAATCATGTGATTATCAGGTTACGCATGCGTCGATATGTGTGTGTGTGTAGGGGGGGGGTGCTTCTTTGAGAGTTAATTTCTTACTACCCTGTCCTTTATTTGCCACACAGGAGCATCGGATACATGGCGGACATTAACACCAAGTTGTAACTTTTTGTTGGAAATAAGTCGCCAAATGTGACAACATTTTTATTTTTTTCTAATAGTCAATTTTTCGTCCATACTTCAAAAATCCCAAACCAAAACAACATTCTCACGTGATAATAAACGAAATCTGATATTTGATCTTGATGCTAAAACTGTGGTCCCGCATTAATTTTAGCTTCAAACGATTTACTAAAAAAACAACCCAAATACTATATCCCAAAACACAAAATGCCCATAAAATGAAAATCTAGCAGATGGATGTGTGTGCTTCTTTGGGAGTTAATTTCTTACTACCCTGCTCCTTATTGGCCTGACAGGAGCATCGTTCACGGCTATGCCTAACTTTATAAGTGAGAGAGAAGAGCTCATACCTTTATTAGACATTATACGAGAACGTTTTGAGAATATCACTCTCGGTAGGTTTTCTAAAACTTTGTCTTAAATGAAGTATACAAAAAGAAAATACTAGAATCGTCAAAAATTTTAAGGATTAATTAATATTGAATTAAATTAATTTAATATTAATTAAATTAGAAATTAACAAAAATTGTATCTTTTTTACTCAGTAACAACAGGGAAAATTATTTCAGAAGTATTTTTAAACCTTCTTAAAATTCACACTTTTATCATTTAATCGATAACAATTTCTTTTCTCTACAAGATTTTGATGAAGCCTACATTTTACACTCTCCTAAATTTTAATTTTGTGTGTGCTTGTGTGTGTCTTTGAATAAGGTAATTCTAAACATCACTGAGCTTGAGAGGTAAAATGTGGTTTAGTTTTTGTCTTTACACATAAATAGTAAATTTTGCGTGGAATTCAAAAATGAGATCATCCTGAAGAAATGTGTATGTCACCCCATGTGCTTGTGAACATCTTCAACCAAAAATGCAATGAGTTCGAAAGATGGAATTTTATCTTTTGTTTTATCATTAGAATTTAAGACGCATAAAAAAGTTCTGACCAATTCTAATAAAAGGATGGCTATATATTTATCCATCTATTCCTGTGCACATGTTCGCTATAAATCAAAAACACAGCATTCTAAACGGACGTATTTAAGTACAAGGGATAGATTTTTACATTAAAATTATAGATATCTTTATGATTTTGTACTAAATTTATTACCTAGTATATGTTGTCCAATTGTTTACCTTTCATGTGTATACTCAAATGCGATTACTCAATGTAACTGCGATTACTCAAAATGACATTTATGAAATTTGGTATGTGGTGTTGATATCAAAATTGTAGATATGTGTTAAATTTTGGATTAAGTTTGTGGAAGGGAGAAAAATTCCAAAATGGATGATCTTTACTTTATAAGACGAAACTAAACGTAAAATGGACATATAGTACAAATATACTACAAAATCAATAACAAAATATTCCAGCTGATTTATTTTAGAAATATATTGTAAATGTCATACTAATAATATCTGCAATTCAAATTAGAGGTCAATCAGTTCGAACCTTTTCCATTACTATGTAATTTGACAGCAGAAGCGTGATGCCAAGACTTCGCGCATTATTTATAGTCCTCACCATTTCTCTCTGCTCTTTGAGTTCTGGATTTGGACAGCGACCAATTTACCAATTCAGCCCTCCAGGCAGTGGTTCCATTCTTCTTTCTCAAATAAGATGTTATGAAATTTACCACCTTGCATATTTTCTTGACTCCAAATTCTCGGTTCACTTTTTAAAGTGGAGTAGACAGCTCATTCAAAAATAGCTCCTTATTAAAAATGCAAATGTCAAGACGAAACAGTCTATCTCCCATTATGTTGTTGTTCGTCCTGTCGTTGCTGTTGATTCGAAATGCCATAACTTTTAATTTAAGGGAGATGTGTCTCCGGTTAGGACAATTCCAGAAGTGCTTGGCTATATTTATAGGAAGAAAAGTTGAAGTAAACTTCCACGTGGCTTTGCAGAGCTATTTCATTGTTGTTTCAACTGTGCGTTAATTTTTTTTTTTTTTGAATAAGGATAAATGAAACCAACGGAATTGTTCTTTCTTCAACGTTCTAAAGTACAACCTCGATTAAAAGTGAAAAGAGCCATTTTGAATAAGGACTTTCTTTTGGTTAAGCTATTATTAATTCTAATTATAGTATGTAAATCTGTAATTGTAATCTGCTATGAGTGTAAAGATAATTCAAAGCTCTATTTCCAAACTAAACTTATATTGGTTATTAAAATTAAATCTACATTTTATAATTAGACTAATAGATTCTTAATAATAATTTATACCATATAATTATTCAAGGTATTCAGCAATTTTTATTTGTTTCTTACGTCCTTCCCAATATTTCTGAACAGCAATTTCACGCCATCTTTTCATTAGAACGACATCAGCAGTCGTTGATTCACTGTATTGTTCAACAATATAATTTATAATAATAATTATTCCCTTGCAATATAGCAGGCGGGTCTTTGATTTCAGAGACATTTAGGATAACACTCGTGTTGTTTAACAGCACTATTTTAGTGTATTCCTATAACACTACAAACTAACCATCTATAGTACGACATATTTTAGATACAGCATCATTAGATTATATTCAATAAAGTTACTGTGGATTTTAGATCATTTTCAGGTGATTAATTGGATCTAAAATTTGGCATAAACAACTGCTTTGATATAAAGACAAATAAATTTTTGTAATTTATCATGCTTGTTGTGTTTTTAAGTTATTGTTTGCTGTTCCGTTATCACAATAACCTGTCCAAGAATTGACAGATGAACAAACAAACCCTTCGATAATGCATTTCTTAATTTTAATAAATATATATCTGATTTTCAATGTATTATTTGTCGCTTTTTTTAAGTTATGGTACTCACATGCACGCGAATAGATGGAGAAGCAATCTATTTGTAAATTGAGCAAAATTAGCAAAAAATCTATAATTTTAGAGAAAAGGTCACATATAACGTCTCACCAAACTATCATTTTTACTTTTTAATATTGGAAACATAAAAAGGGTGCCGGGATAGCCTGATTGGTAGGGTATTTGACACGCATATCTTGGGTAGTGAATTCGAACCCAACCCCCCGAAGACTCCTAGTGTGTGTGATGGCTGGCGCACGTATAAATCTGTCGTGGTCGCAAAATCCTCCAATTCGAGAGTAATACCACTGGGGGTACTGGATGAGAAGTGGTAGTTCTCTGATTCAGGTCTAAATTACGATATGTGGATGAGTGAATGAAATGCATGAATGAAGTCCGCCCCGTAAAAAGGGTTGCGACGTGTGGGTAGTTAAGTCGTCTCTTGACCCTAAATGGCGCTACTGAAAAAAAAGATACTCACCCTTGGCTTAAAATCACTGACTTCTAAAGTCAGTGGGCTTGTCCATGACAAATGCCCTTAGAAACAACATTAATAATAAAAAAAGAATTATAACCGAGAATTTGGCGAATCTCCAAGTTTCTAACCTCTCACAGTTCGAAAAGATATACTTATGGAACTGCATCTGCCTGTATGTGAGCATGATGACTACAAAACGTTTTGAACTATTAGATGACATATGGTTTTTAAACCAAATTTTGAAAATTCTATCAAATTTTGAAATTGGATGCCAATAATTTTGACAGACCCCCAAAATTTCAGAGGGAGTCTATCTGGTTCTCTATCCAAATACAATGAATACGATATTTACAAAACTTAAAAAGTTCAATGAATAAAATTTGATACACTTTATTACATTTATAAAATTCTGAAGTAAATCTTTTTGCTTGCACTTTCTCGTGCATGTAAAAGCGACAATACAAAAACACAAATAAATGAAATTTGGTACGTTACCTTGTTTCTAAAACTGCAGTACTATGTCAAACTTTCATTTCAACCGGTAGAAACAAGTTGTACAAAATAATTACTCGACTTTTTTTTTACTATACTACGGCGTACAAGACGTTCAGTTGTGGGACTCTGAAAATGAAAATCTGAGCACTCATTTCGTTAACACTGAAGGTCAATACTTTTTATCCTTGTGAGAGGAATAATATCTTTAATAGGAAATATGTGAGAAAATAAGGGGTAGATCACTTCCGCTAATAAATTTTGTTTCGGTATTTAAAAAAAAAAACCTTGAAGTTATCAAAATTTTTAATTTATATTTATAATTTAAATCCTATTTAATTTCCTAACTTTTATCTTAATTTAGCCTATATTAACTTCATTCTAAAATATTATCTTATTTCCAGATCAAATTCCCACTTTTTATTTAATTACTTCTACACGCGCTCTATAAAACTGTTGGCTTCAGCATAGGGTTTACACTGTTTAGCTTATATCACTTTAGCTAGTTTCATAAATGTTTTAAGAAACAAGCTAAGTATCTCATCAAAATCAAGCCTTTATAAACTTTTTCTTGCTGAAGATTTTAATGTCATAACAAATTAAAAAAAATATTTACTGTTTCATTTTCTTTTCAATGCAGTCATAGGGTTTTTATCGAATAAAATTTCCGACTCTTACTCACTGAATTCCGTTTTCGCAGTTAATTCGATTGTCCTTTAAATGGAGAAATATTTTTTTAAAAAAAAGTCCGTGTTTGTTTAATTGGGAAATACATAAAAATAAATGTGACTTATTCGTTTATTGAAGCTATGAAAAGCTTCTTATTAATTCTATTTCCATTTATTAAGTTTTTTTACAGTCAACATCAAACTATTTTGGAATAAATAAAATCGATTTTGATGACATTACAAAAATATAATACAAAGAATTTTGGATAAATTAATTTTAAAAATAAAATTACGAATATTTAGCAAATTTTAAAATCATCGCTTACACAAAGAAGATTTTTATTTCATTTATTGATGATGAAAAGTTTCGACGCAAACTGTGTTTATAATTATCTTTTGCATTGTCAATGAATTATTTCAAAAGTAATTTCTTTTAATAGGAAAAAATATTATTTACACATCAATATAATGTAATATCAAAATTTCTTAAGCTAGAATGACAAAATTAACATAAATATTCTTAAGTTAAAACACACATTAATTGTAAAATTAATACTCGAACATACCATTAGAGTGTATCTATTAAATTTATCAAATATATATGTAATTAGTCATTTTTAAATATTTAGCAGGAAGTAAGCTTATCATACAAAAGTAAAATTCATTGAATCTTTTCCAAGAAACATTGCACCGTATATCAATCCATGTGGAACTATGAACCATGGAATAATTCAAAATGTTTTTTGAAAAGCCTCATAAAAAAAGGAGTCTTAGGAAGCTTTCATTCATGCATACAATACTGCACTGTAAAATTCGCAGAATAACTGTATTGAATTATGTTATTCAGATTTTTCTTTTCTGCCTTTTTTGCATTGCAAATAAAAATCAGAATATTTAGTTCAGCGGGTAGACGATATAAAAAAAGAGCCTGGAACTGTAAATTTTCCCACGAGTTTCGAAATGAATAAATGTCAAACATCATAAATTCGTTATTCATTCATACTCGGAATATATTTTCGAGAAATATTTTTGGGCAAAATGAATCTTACTCTTCTGATGCTCTGAGAGACTTCGTAAGGCGAAAAATCGTCTGTTCACAGGTAATTTTCAAAATATTCTGCAGAATCTATCAGACATTTTGATGTTAACAAGCAAAAACTATGACTAACTGAACTACTTATATAAACTTTTTATTTACAATTTTTTGTGGCACTATTAGGGCGTAACTGATCTTTCTACTTTTCTACCTCGTTTTGTAATACTACAAGTGAAGGTTCCGTATTACTAAAGTTACTTAACTATTCGGTTTCACCTTCAGATCTATGCATGAAAGTCTCGGATAATTACCAGTTCGCTTTCCAGGTCATGTTTTGCTTGTCAAAGGTCTATTCCTCTTTAAATGCGAGAATATAGTGGACGCTTTAGAATACAGAGTTTGCTTTTAGAGTAAAGATCGTTGTCCTACTGACTGGGCTTTACAATGGGGTCTATAAGTGATATTTATATTGATGGTAAGTGAAAGTTGAGAGCATATTTTTCGAAAAATATTTTTATGTCGTAATTTTAGGAGCACTTATTTTATAAATAATTTACATTTTTAGACTTTGTAATTTTTTTAAGCATAGTACTGATTAATAAAAAATTTGCTCTATAAATCTATATGAATAAAGAATTTTTAAATGTAGCTTCGGTTTTTAAGTGTATTAATACGTTTCAATTTTATTGAACGTAAAAATTATTTTAATTTTTAATGTGATATAAAATTATTTCATATTTTTTGAGAATTTATATGTGTGTTCGTTTCCTTTATACTGCATCGTAAAAAATAAATTATGCTTTATTTTTAACATCATTTATGTCTCTTGAAAACTGTTAAATAATTTCATCATCATCTTTTTAAAGTATCATCTATTTTTTATTTTTATTTATCGATATTGATTCATTTTTACTTTGTTTAAATTGATCTTAGTTATGAAATGATCATTTAAAAATTTCTGCATTTTATAATAGATCACATTAAAAATTAGTGCAAACTATACATTTCTCGATTTGAAAAAAAGACAAGTAAATTGTTATTAAATTATTAGAATTATTTTTATTTTTTGCTTTTGTTTGAAAGGGCAAATTTTTCTCTATATTCAAACTATTTTTAAGAATTTCCTGTAACAATCATGAATGAAATTCCTCTTCATATTCTTTAAATGCCACATGCAAATTGAAATTTTAAAATGAAACGTTATTTTTTAATATTGGAAAAATTTAAATTTTTAAGAATATATTAACTTTTTTTCGTCTTTTATTTTAAGATATGTGATACTTCTGTATTAATTTCTCAAGAAAAAGTAAAAACAATTTTTCGAAATAATAATAAAAAACATCTCAAATACTTTAAATAAATACTGATGGCAGCAAATTCATTAATACAAAATATTTTATATTTACATTTTTACTCTGAAATTGTAGCTAAATTCCTTCTAAATCAGGTCAATAAATAAAGTTTCACTCTCTCATATTTGATAGTATAAATTGCATTCCTATTAATAACAAATGTTTTCTTGAGTTAACCTTAAAAAAGATAGAAATTCTTAATTTTAATGATACGCGAAGAGATGAAATAAGTTCTTGTGGGAAGATTTCTCTTCATAAAGTATCTTCAACATTCAATTTTATGCGATGCGTTAAGATATTATAAGATAAGTATTAACTTAAGATAAGTATTATAGATAGATATGTATTGGAATATATATAAGTATACAGAAGATAAATATTAACTTAAATTTAACAAATTCTTATTACTTTTTTGTTTGAATCGTAGTAATATTTTTGGAATGGCATTATAAGTGATTCTTGATGAAAATTATTCTTTTTGTCATTAAGTGAATATCAGAAATACTGAACTGAATGAAATATTCAATTTTTTAACTAAATGAATATAAGCTTTTTAAAATATTGGCGAAAAATTTTAGATATTGATCTCGAAAAAGGAAACACCAGCAAAGCTTTTAATTCTCTTGATAAATAAATGCTTTATAAAAAATTAATTTTTATAAAATTTTACTTTGTGCTATTATATTTTCTATTTTACTGTATAATAGTAATAATTTATAAATGTTAGTTATATCAGTTTAATTTAAAATATTTAGCATTTTTGTCTGAAATTTTGAGACGTATAGGTACTTTTAAAAGTAAGACATATTTTCACATCGTTTTTCTCTTCATTTACTTAACCATTGTATTATTATGCTCTGTATTTATTTATCTCTAATATTTTTAGTCTTAATCTTAAAGACAGGTGAGATTTTTTTTTCAGCAGACGAATTCATACTTCTCAATTTAACATAATAAATATTTTCTAAAACTTTTAAAGGCACAGTTTCTATAGAAATTCTCTTATTTAATTTTACAATTTTTTTAATGACTTTTTCATAAAATATTCTGATGATGCTTCCTCTTCATAAATTTGATTTTTCTCAGACTTTTAATCATTTAATAATTAAATATTTTTGAGAATTTAAAATTTTTGAATGACCAGTGACATCTCTTTTGCATTATTTTGCCTCAAAAGTAAAAGTGTCCAAATTTTTGGTTTATATCTGCAAATATATGTTTTTATAACGTTACCATGCTAATGAAAACGTGAACATTTTTATAAATTGACATTTCAGACCTCCCAAAAAATTAAAAATTATTTTTATAATAATATCTTTTGGTTTATGTGAAATCTGAAATTTAAATCTGAATTTTTCAGCACTCAAATATGATTTTGAAAATCCGGAGACAAAAATCATATTATTTTCTTCAGCAAATAATACTTATAAATTTTGTAGAAAGATCATTTCTTATAAGAGTATTAATAATTAATGTTGATTCATAATTCCTTATAAAAAGTCTTTATATCATAAGAAATTATTTTGGTTAATAGCTTTCTGATAAAATAACATGACTTGTTTCTCAAAGTTCTACATTATTTGCGAAAATTATTCTCCAACTGGTTTTTGTTTCAATATTTTTTAAGGCATAAATAAAATTATTTTCTTAAAAGCAGTCGCAGGTCAAATTCAAATATCACTTAATTTAAACATATATTAATTATGAATGAAATAAATGTTTGCTTTTAAAACTGTATAAATAATTCAATAATATACGAAATAATTCAATTCAATTATCACTAAAGTCTCACATTTCAACTTTCTTTTGTATTTCAAAAGTCTTGAAACCTGTCAAACCACATTGATTGTTCAACAATCTGAAAGACAAAAGATTCTGTGTCAGCAGAGATCACCTGGTAGCATTACCTCTTCTAATTTAGATACCATCTAAAGAGAGACAATTAATGAGAGACAAGTCGAAATCTGTCTGCACACAGCTTGTTCTTTTTTCTTTCTCTATTTGACATCCACTCCAAACCTAGTGAAAGAGACACCGGCCCTAACAACGGAAAAATTTTCCTTTCTTTTAGAATGGTGTAGATCCCATTCTTAGGTACATCTCTCAGTGGAGATCAGCCAGAGGTCGTCGTAAGAGAAGAGGAAGGAAAAAAAGAAGAGGTGCACACATCGGAAGATTCTAAATTTATCCCCTTTATCCGAGCTGGAACTTTCTGTTTCTTTTCCACCCATCCATCCGCGGCTGTGCTTACTCCGAGCAATTTCGGAATTTTTATCCCGCATTTAAACATGCACTTTTGGCCTTGGTCTAAGTCATTACACGTGTCGCTGAGCACTTTTTCAATTGAAATTTAAAAGAATTTGGTAATGATTCCAGCGGCATGGTAATGACTGCGTGAAACAGTCAGATCAGTGTGCTGTAATACTAAACCTTGAATTTCCATTTGCTGTCTAAAACAGAGTGGAAAATTCAGTTCTGAAACTTGGTTGCGTCTTATATTACAAGCTGGTAGCATTCATAGTTTATTTTCGTTTTTCAGTGGACAAATAATGTTAAGGACCATCCTGGATATTTCAGAAAATTCAAAATTCAAAATTGTTTCTTTCCAGTAATTCTCGAGTAGTTTCAGACTCGAATTTTATGATGAAAAGCAGGAAGAAATAATTTAATATTCCATGCGCGCTTAATTTCAACCACGAAATAAATGTATCCTGAAGGACAAAGAAATATATTATATTTAAAATTCTCTAGTACTATTTTAAAATATGACTTTCTATCAGTTTGCAAATGCTATGGAAACGATCGCGACATTTAGCCCAATTTTCTTCCATCAAACTGCTTTGATGGGGGTGTGGGAGGGGGGGGATAGAATAGGACATCCGTTTATCAAATTAGAGAATACAGCTAACATTCGAAGGAGTTTTCGTGAATAATTTTATTTCTATTTGTTTATATTTATTTTATAGACATGAATATAATATAAAATTATTAAATAGTATTAGAAATTAGTCTTTTATTATTATACAATATTTAAAAAATCTTATTACTTATTAGCAATAAAATATGAAAGGGCTAATTCCATTGTATTTGTTACCTGTGTCACATATGACTAGATAATAAAAATGAATTCATATCATAGGACAAAAATAAGACATGGAAAACATTTTTTAATATAAAATAATGTGCATAATGCATGCCTTCAAGTGTTCTAGTGATTGTTATAAAAACATAAATTCAATTTGCTTCCCTACAGTATTTGAGTAAACATTACATCTTCAACATATTTAAAAAAATGAAATGAATGATCATCAATATATTTTAAAAAATGAAATGCGTAAACTGATTTAAGGAAAATCGATTTTTGCAAAAAAATAAGATGTTTGAACTATAAGTTATTAAGAATAGCTGGAAAGACCTTGAATATTCAGACAATACAATTTCAGAGAAAATGGTTTTCAATGGTTTCACATTTATTGCATTCAGGTCGATGAATAGAAAGACATAATGTTTGCAATTTTTAAATTAAGAAAGATTCAGATTTCTAGTCCGAAATATAGTAACATGATAATATTTTAAGCTTTATTCGTCCATCTCCATTTTATTTTTAAATTTCTCTTAATAGTACTGCAGAGATAAAATGGTA
>JAPMOR010089074.1:0-18181 GCA_026543865.1 Argiope aurantia | reverse complement strand
ACAAGCTTCTGTGCAAGCAATGAAAAAAATAAAATATAGTTACAATTTTTTTCAAAATTTAGAAAAAAAGGCAAAAGATTTTTATCAGTATCGCTGAAAAACTTATTTTTTGAACTTTAAAATGAGGGGAAATGTTTTTTGCGCGTTAATATTCTTAAAAATTTCTAAGAAAAACTTTAAAATGTTGTGTTATTTTTTAATTAAAAACCTGATTTAAATTTTGAAAAACGTTTCTTTGTAAGCCCTAGCTACATATGAAATAATTTCGTGTTAAATTTTATACCTGCAAGTCCAAATAAAGGTCCTAAAAACCATATGGAAACTTTTTTATTAAACATGTCCCTGATAATGTTAATATAATTCCCAGGTAATTGGCCATTCTGTATTCATTATCATTTTAAAGTACAAAGATAAAGAACTGTGTGTATTATATCTATTTTAAAGTTTAAGTTTATTATTTCTTCAATGATACAGCGATTAAATTATTCAAGATGAATGGCCAACATAATTTTGTTAAAATATAATGTTGAAAATTGTAAAATGTTTCATAATTTGAAAATGTATAGCTTTTTATTATTTCGATTTGATCTTTTATTTTTCCACGTGAATCGTAGCTCCAAATTATAAATATTCATTGAGCCTAACGACATGATCTTGCTTTGTCCTTGGAAAATTTGAGAGGGAATTATGATTTGACAGCTTTATTCTCTGAAATCAAACTTTATGGTTTGGAACACTGCATACTGTGATTCAAAATGGCGCGAATAAGCGAATAAAATAACTTAAGATGACAAATGAAGTGCCATACTTTATTGCATCATTGCGGTAAAATACAGACAATGAGGAGCCAACTGCAAAGTTTACAAGACTGAGAAGAACGTCCAGATAACTATGAAGACAATAGAAAAAAATTCTTAAATGACAATAAAGGTGCTTTGCAATAGTATAACAGTAATTAGAATTTTAGGTGTTCAGAATAATCAGAATTGTAGGTTCTATAACAAATGGTAAAGCATCCTTGTTACTATAGTATGCATGAAATTATAAATTAGACACTGTTGTGTTCCTTGAGTTTCTAAGTTAAGAGGTTGGCTCTTAAATGACTTACTTTTTTTTTGAGGTATCTGCAGGTTTCCCGTGAAAATTATTAAACAAAAGGGAATCTAATTTTGTATATAAACCGCGATAAATACCGCAAAAAAAGTAAAAGAATGAAAGAAGTAGAAACAAAAGTCTCCAATAGGAAAAATTTTTAGATCTATTGGGAGAAAAACTTAGGAATAATTAAAAAAAATGCAAAAAAAAAATGAAAACCTTTATTAATGTTTAGCTAATAATAGAACCGTATTTAGTATGAAACTTACACAAAATAATCTCACATTATTTAATATTAAGCACTTAAAGACAGTCATTCATGATATTTTACTTCTTACTATACATTTTGCACCATTTTCAATAAGCTTACTTTTCCTATATATAAAATAAAATGAAAATTTGGGTACTTATTTTGTATAGAATTAATTTCCTTGTGCATTCAATTTTCTGTATTTTACCTTTGGTTTTATTCCGTTCACTAATTTTAATAGCAGATGCCCTCAAACAGGGAAAGTTACTGCATTCCCACGCTGCATTATAGACTTTTATTTGAGAAGCAACATATATCTAAGATTAAAATTGTTTGGTATTAAAATGGAAAGTAAATTAAAAGTAAAATCGTTTAGCTTACCATTTTTTATAGATATTTAGTCACTTAATTTGTAACATAATTAATTAGAGCTAATTAATATGTAAAATGCATGAACTTTCATTATAAATAAATTCTACACTACTGTTAAACGTCTTCTTTTAAATAGAAGTCAATAAACAAATGAATATGAAACATTTACAGAATACGCACCATTCTTAACACATATATTAATTTAGACAATAGTGCAAAGAAAATAAATGCATTGGAGAGGATTGGTTGAAAAAGATGAAGGACTATTAATAATAATATTCTTCCATTTATTTAACGTCCATTCAAAAATTAATAGTTTCACCACAAGAAAGTCGGTCATGGGAAAAATAGTTTTAGATTTTGAAATATCATGCTGATTTCTTAAGAAAATAAAATCCGGGAAAAGGAAAGTATGAATTTTACCAACAAGTTTTTACAATAGGCTTTTTAAGTGGGTCAATGAATTCAACTAGGTAATATCTTTGAGCGTCAGATATACAATAGTTGAAGAAGAAAACAAAAATAAATAGGGTTGAGATTACAAAACTGTAATAAAAGTGATCAGATGAGTTGAGTTTCAAAATTCGTAGACAAAGTTTCATTCCATTTGCAAAATAAATAAATAAATAAAGAATTCCGTGAACTACTAACAGCTGAATGTGCTTTGAATTCACTAAAAAAATTGGGATCCATTTAAATATGTCATCTGAAACCAGTCTCGTCATTTTAATAAGAAAATGAAAGTCTAAACCAGACTAAAGTTTAAATAAAAAGTCTAACACATTATTTAAAAACCAGTTTTAAATCAGTTTATGAATTGATCTATCATAGAAATTAAAGCTATGTTTGAAGTATAGTTATAATAAAAAGTGTGTCAGAATTGGCGAATTTTTATAATTTTAAAATAATGTTTAAAATAACGAGAGCTTCCTTGAATGTTTGAATGTGATTTTGAGGTTTCCTTACTATTATTTATAATTCTTCAACAAATATTCTGTATACGTATTTACAATTGATTAATAATCTGGTAAAATCGTAACCAAGTCTTTAATTTTTTTTTAAATTCCTTAAGTTTTTATTGCTAATAAATTGCACATCGCTGGTAATACTATTACATATTAGTGGTAATACTATTGCACATTATTGGTAATACTATTGTACATCAGTGCAATGTATTTATAAATCTATTGCATGAAATATTCTATACAATTTTTCTTTCGATTTAGTGATCAATATTAATCACACTATTTTTAAAAAAATTAGTTTTTAGTTGTAGCGAAATTATGACACAAGATTTTTTAAAAATTGGAAATAAAATGTGTTCCCAACAGATTTGTAAGAAATTGAAAATTAAGTAGCAGTTATATTTACATTTAAAAAATAAGATAAGATTTCAAAAGAGTCAACAAGATTCAAGTCAACTGAATGACTAGATAATAATAGAATTATTTTTTAATTGATATACCTAACTTTTACTAAGAAAAAAATGTTATCGTACTTCCTGCCTCTACTTCCGTTTCAGAAAAAAGCAACATAAATAATAATAAAAAAAAGAATATAAACAACATAAAAAAGAAAAAAATGAAAGTTTAATAATTATTAATCTGAAATGAGAATAAAAAGTTATTTTAATGAAAAATTGGCTTTTAATACAAATAAATATTTATCTCTTTTATTCTAATTTCGTCTAATTCACTACCTCTGTTTCATTGTTCGTTGTTTTTATAGAGTTTAAATTTGTCTACGATTTTAGAACAGCTCATACTAGAGAGTTGAATTATTTTAAGACAAAAATTTCAAGCTAAAACGAATACAAAATTGATTTCTTTCACGATTTGAAGAGTTTTCGATCTGTATGAGTTACATATTTCATTCACCATAACTTTCGAAAAAGTCTCATTATCTCACCTCGACCTTTTCAAAATTTAATCAATTTATTCTTCTTGACAATCGAATGTTCAAGCCGACATTTTGAAACTAAATTTTTTTTTTGGAATTATTATGAATAATTATTAAAGATCCATATTATATAATATTACTTCCATTGAAATGGAGCAGCCACAAACCAATGTCTTATCATGAAGTATTTCTTGAGTAATAATAGGAAACTCGTATTTAGAATTTTTTTTCCAGTAAACTTCCATGAATAAGATAAAAGTGGTTTTTATTACATATAAGGTCTGAAATTTTGTATCTGTTCCGCCTTCTGGTTTCGGTTTGCGTTTGAAAATATTGTGGTTTCTCATTTCCTTCATTCGATGCAACTGTTCATCGAATTCGAGCGTTGGCTTTAACATCAATAAACATGCATAAGATTTTGCTTTCACTTCTGTATTAAGTAGAAAGTTACATTTTTGTTGTTGTTGTTAAAAAAAGTTAATGGTTTTCCCCTTTGCTCCACCCACGTGCAATATCTTTGCACTTTGTACTATAAAATGTAATGAGAACGTGCTGACTCTGTTTCCGTCACTGCATATTTTATCTCTGCCTAGTTTTTGAAAGTTTATTCGACAACTTTATTTTTATATATGCCTTGTTACGCTACTAATATTTCTTCTTTACAAGATGAAGGATCTGATGAAGGTGATAATTTATCTTATTACTTTGTTTGTGACATTTAATTATTTGCATTTATTAAATACGTCTTATATTAACTCCAGAATGCTTTTATATAGTAATTCCATCAAATAAATGACAAAACAACATACATCTTTTTTAAGTATAATTTTATGTTACTAATCAAATAAGGCTTTAATAATTTTAATCTTTATTAATCAATTTTCTTCTAAAATCTATATTTAATAATCTAGTAAATAATAATAAATTAATATATAATAATCTAGAAAATAATAAAATAATTTTAAATTTATATTTAATTTTTTTTTTTTTTTTTACAACTTAGAGGACCTTTCTTATCTGAAGATTACAAAAATCTGAACGAAAGTCCACATGAAAAATTTTTAAGATGTCATTGAATGAGTAACAAAATATGTTTTTAGAAGTTATAGTGACTTACTGTTTAGTAACAACTATATTCATGAAAGCATGAATGATTTGAAATAAAAGAATTTTATATATTAAATATTTTTAAATAAGAAATGGATTATATATAAAATTACAATTTTTAATAAGTCAGTAAGTGGGATAAAGTCAAATAATTCCAGGCAAATAGACAGAGTTATAGTACCTGTCAAAAAATATTTATTTGTAAATGTTGAAAGGGTTCGAACTATTTTATACTTTATGAAGAATTTAGTATATTAGAACTTTAAATTTTATAATTATATTATTACTTATCTTAATGTCTTTATGTGTTTTATATAGACTATATTTTTTTTAGCTGGATGACGTAAATACTTTTTTAATTATCTAAATTAGTCTTTTAATTGGCAAATGGTGAATTTTGAAATGAAAAAATTTTGTGCATATTATTTCTTTAAGTTTTATTATATTATTTTATACTTGCCTCCGAGTGTAAAAATGTTTTATATAGTTCATATTTATTCTTTGGATTAATTGAAATAAATATCCTTTTAATTAACAATAATATCTAAATTTCGCCTTTGGTTGGCAATTGCGAAAATTAGTAATAAAACTTTTTCGATTGCAGATTCGAAATAAGTAAGATATGTAAAATATATTAACGCGTTATTAAAAAGTTATCTTAATTAATTAATTAATTTAATCTAATTGATTCTTATAAACATATTTCAATTATTATCCAGAAAGGCCCATGTTTCAAGGCATGCTTATAATACCCATGCAAAATATTTATTGTAAATATCCCATAAGAACCAAGGAAACACATGTTGCTTCTCGGTAAATAGTCAATTAAAGAATTAATATTAAAGTATGTTATAAATTAACAATGATGACAACTCATATGTAGTACTAAGTACATGAAATACTAAATTCTAAATAGCAATAATTAATTAATTAAATAAATAATATGTATAGTAATAATTAATTAATAATTTAAATGGAATTCCATTTTAACTGAGTACCATACAAAGAAAAAATTAGAATAAAACGATACATTTTCAATATATTTTAATGATTCTGTATTTTATACAAACGATAAGATTTTATTTTCTCATTATTCGTTTCTTTTTATAAGTATCCAAATGAAATAATCTGAATTTATATGATTTATCCCTATAATTCAACTATTAACTTTTGCCAATTGTCGCACAAGGAACAATTGCTGTCACTCTCAATAGCATTCTTGAAGTTACGTTGTCTGAACGAAATAAACAAAAGTAAATTTTAAAAGACAAGACCCCATCGCTTTCCAATTTAAATGTTAGAAAAACAAACTAAAAACAATGCCCACTGACGCAGTTCTGTTCAGAAAAAGGTGTAGAGGAGACGACTGGGAAAATTTACCCACAAATCCTTACCAGAGACAATAAGTCTATAAATAAGACCCCTACACTCGGAGGCGACACCATTGGTGAAAGAGCGTTCAAAACTTCCAGAGCTTTTACATCAGTGCCTCTCAACTTAGTTCTATTTCATTTCGCTAGCCACCATGGTTGATCAAGCCACCCTCGATAAATTGGAAGCCGGATTCAAGAAATTGCAGGAGGCCAGCGACTGCAAGTCTCTCTTGAAGAAATATCTGACCAAAGAAGTCTTCGATGCTTGCAAAAACAAGAAGACTGCTCTCGGAGCTACTCTGCTGGACTGCATCCAATCCGGTAAGGAGCGAATTCTTACCCTTCAAATTTCACCTTCCGCTTTCGGACGGTTTATTGATTTTGATACTCCGTAACTGATAAACTAATATAGTTATTCCATATTATGTTCGGTTTTGGAGAAAGTTTGTTAAAACTTCTTTGAGAATGAAATTTTGATGCTAATGGATGTGTGTTAGTTTCGTTTAAGTGGTTTCGAAAAGATCGATAATTTTTGTGCCGGTGACTCATTCACTTCAGAAAATAATGGGAAATTATTAAGCGAGGTACTTAAAGTTGGTCTTTTAATCTCTTCTAATTTTAAAATGTAAAGAAATCTATTTTCAGATTAAATATGATATTTCAGTATAGATTCGATTAAAAAATAAATACAAATCAATAGATTATAATAAAAATATAGCAAATTAATGCATCAAAATAAATATAATAATATTTATTATAATACTATTATATTTATTATATTCTTATTATTAAATATTTAATAATAAGCAAATTTACTATAATAGTATAATTTCTAATATTATAATTTTAAAATTCCATTCAGTATAAAAATTACTTACAGAAGATATTTTATCCACAATGTTTTGAATTTTTCTTATATACTATGAAAAAAAAATTATTGTCTTTATTCCGTTACTTTCGGTTTTTGAGAATCAACATTTTTTTTGTCAATATCTTGATATAAATTGAAAACTTATTTTATTTGACATTTTTCTTGTTATTCTTTATTACTTTGTGATTAAAAAGATTTTGTGGTTTATTTCTTAAAATCCAGTCATTTTGTATAGTTGTTGAATTCTTTATCATGTCAATGAAATAGATCATGCTCTGACTTAAGAGATTTGAAAGATGACGGTAAAAAAGGATCTTACTAACTACTATCAAAAACTAATATAATAATGAAGAGTATTTAACGTTTGTAATACTTAATAAATATATTTTTGATGTAATTGTTTTATTAGCATCAAAGGTCTAATTTTTAACTAATTACAGATACTGATTTCATTTTGTTAAATAATATGTCCTCTCTTATAATATATATTTCTTTATATTTCTTATTATATATTTCTTCAAGTGAATCGAAATGGAATCATGTATGGAATAAAGCATTAAATTTTTTTTGCATTAACTGATTATTATTTGCCAATTACTAAACAGATATTTACATATATAATTAGTTAAATGAACAACGAATAATGTTTTTAGTGTTGAAAAAGTAATTTTAATTATTCGAAAGGACATTAAAACTGAAATTTCTCTGCTAATTTTGAATTCAGAGATGTGCTTATATAATAATTTAATTATCGCTAAGCATGAAATTAGTTTAAATACTTGAAATTCTTCTTTTCCAATTCCAAAATTCTTGAGTTAATTTTATCACTAAAATTTAATTTCTATGAGAGAAATTAATTTTTTTCCAACACTGAAGTAAATGAATGTATCAGAGATTGTGAACTAAAGCATTCAAATTTTCAACAGACTAAACATTATTTAAAAAAAAAACTATATTTGGCACAAAAGACGTAACTCTTAAAAAGTAAGTTTCCTAATTTTCTTTGAAAAATGACAATTTTTTTGTATAATGAATAGAAAAATAAAATATCATGATCGAAAAGTAAATAGCATACAAGAATTTGGCGCTTTACGTATTTGCAATAATTTTCATATTCATTTTAACAATATAATAAAAAATTAATATTGAAGGAACAAAAATAATATTAAAGGGATAATGTAGTTAATAAAATTGAATGATGGAAAATATTTTGATACAAAAGTTTAGTAAAAGATTCATCGAATCAATAATAATAATGGAATAATGGAATGCAATATGTTTGCTATCTGAGCTAATTCCTGTAATTGGTTTAATTAATTAATTAAAAAGTTTTTCCACATTTTAAAATAACTATGAAAGTGACAGATTAAATAATGTTTGTAGGAAGATCTTTTTTCAAAAATAAAACATTTCCAAAATATCGGTTGTCTAAACAAATTAACAAAAACAACATTTTAAACTGACTAGAAAGAGACGTTTTAAAATTCATAGTTCGAACCGAAACATTTATCCAAGTAATATGAAACATATTTCTTGAAAAAAAAAGAAAAGAAGAACGTTGTGATCTATATATTTAGTAAACGCCCATTCTACGAACAATAAAGGAAAAAAAAAAGAAGAAAGTCGCTAATCATTAGTCTGGTAGCCATTTATCATTTAGGCCACTGACACACAAAACTTACAATGAATAACTTAACTGGAATTCATAGGTTATTTCATATTAACTTAGTCTGCTAAATGAAGAAATATGAAATTAAACTTAATTACGACAATTCTGGAATTTGAAAGACAATTAACTACTCTCATAATTCAGTTCATAGTTATCATTAAAGTGTTCAGTCAAAATTATTATTTCTTTCAAATTTTTTGTTAGCCAAATACTTAATAAAGCTCTTTTATGTTTCTATATCCTGCTATTTTCAGTGATTTATCACTTTATCAAGATCTCTCACCTATATTATATCCATAATTTTTAACAATTTTACATGAAACTGTCAGATTACCATCAAAGCAGAGGACTTGGAGAATTCAATGATAAAAAAATATTTTAGTCATTGAATTTTTTCCCCAAAAAACATTCTAATTTGATTAAGTTAATAAATTAACTTTTAGTGTTTCCAAATTTAATTGATTTATCCTCTGTGAGTATTAAATTGTTCTAAGTTAATTAAGTATTTAGCATACAATATTTATTTATTTTTTTAATTTTTATGAACTTTTTAAAATATATTTCATTATTTAATTTCTTATTCTTCAAACCATTTAATATTAATAAATTATTCTTTAAGTACGATGTCAGAGGCTAAATAACATGTCACCTTATTTATATTAAATATCTTAATTTATAAGATAAAGATTCAACCATTTCTTAATCAGAAATAGAAACAATTTATTCAATCTCTAAATATAAATAAGATTATGTGCAATTTACTTCCTTCAAAGCAGTATTTATGCTAATAATAACTGTACAAAGAATGCAAATATTTTAATTTTTTGGGATTTAAACAAACAATTCTTATTTAAGGAAAACGAAATCATTCCTCAAATAGAATTATTTTAGGTGCGATTCTGATTTTTTATAATCATTAAATATTCATTTGTGAGATTAAAAAATGGCAGTCCATAATTTTTTTTTCATGTATACTAATGTACCAACTAATGAATCTACATTACAAATTTATTTTACAATATTAATTTTTTTACAAATGAAAAAAAATTGATTTCAATGCACATTATTTTCATGAACATAAATAAGAATATAATCTGGTATTTAAAAAAGTATTCTGATTATTATTTCTGATTCTAAACTCCGTTATTCCACATCTTTCGAACTCCTCAATTTCAGATGAAAATCGAATCCCTTGAAAGAAAAGAAAATTGTCCATCAATTCTTTTTTATTATTTTATTTCTATTTCTGCTGATTGAATTATTTCTCTGTTCAAAATAACAATACATTTGGACATAATGTTTATCTCTTATTAAAACTTTTAAGAAAATTGTGTGACTCATTTAAAAGATTAAATAGTTTGATCGAAAACTTTAACTCCAATTTTTAACAGGTGTTGAGAACTTAGACAGTGGTGTCGGTATCTACGCTCCTGATGCCGAGGCTTACACTCTTTTCGCCCCAATTTTCAACCCCATCATCGAAGACTACCATGAGGGATTCAAGCCCACTGACAAGCATCCACCCACCGATTTCGGTGACACCAACACTCTAGTCAATGTCGACCCCACTGGAGAATTTGTCGTTTCCACCAGGGTGCGATGCGGTCGTAGCTTGAAGGGATATGCCTTCAACCCTTGCCTCACCGAAGCTGTAAGTTAAAAATATTAGTTTAAACTTTTAAGAAACAAATGTTTCGTTCTTATATGACCGATGTAATAGAATAAATCCTTAATTAAAGCAAATAAAAACTAGAATTCAAAGTACTTAATATTTACTGAATAACACATCACTACCTTCTTACAAATAAGTTTTAATAACTGAGACCTTTATGAGCTCACTGTATAAAATTGATAAATTTATTCATTATTGAGGGCTAGGAACGTTATCTGAAAAGTTCGCTAACCATACATATTCTTGCTATTGTGCCGCAAATCGACAAAGAATAAATACATTAAATATTCAGATACCACCAACAATTATGTCAAGTCCCAACATTGGATCTGAAGTTTTGATTCACTTCGTTATCCAAGCACAAGATGTAAATTCAAAAGCAATAAATTCATCACTGTAAATAATTTTTACTTGGATTTCCTAATGATGACGATGAGGGTGAAATCTCTGAATAATCTCTGAGGAGCTCTGGAGATGATGAGTGAAAAGAATGGAATCGATTGTTCATTTCCGTTTCAGGAAAGTAATAGAGAAAGATACATCAATGGAGAACTTTGACAACTTAAGGCATATAAAACTGATCTCAGACCTACCTCCCTTTCTAGTGTCATAAAATCAGCCGTTGGCTTGGTACTGTGATATTCATCTAGCAGATTCTAGGATTCCCATGGTCTCGAAACACTATGCGAGCTCCTCCGGAGTCAGGGCAAAAAATCATCATAAACCACATCAATAGGCCATACTTGGAAGCCATGTTCAGAATTATGTACATGTAAACAATTACGTTAAAAAAAGAAAACAGTTTATTTAACGACAAATTCAAGCTGCAGTATGAGTTTGGGCTTTTATATATAAATGTTTTTAAAATTTCAAGTTTTTGAATAATACAAAACAAATTGTTTTATTATGTATTAAGTCTTAAATGCTTGACAATCTTCGATTAAACAAAATGTTTCATAATCTGTTATCGCCAAAAGTTTTTTCTGTTAATTTATAGAAAATTAATTTAGTATCTCTCTGTTAAAAATCACAGACATTCGCCATTATGTTCCTTTAATAACGGGCCGTTATCGCTATGTTCTTTGAACAGTGAAATATTCTATTACAAGTATTTTCAGATTTCATTTATTTTCGCAACTATATGACATTGAGAAACAAAATAATATTGACTAGAAGATAAATTATGGACTATTTTTAGTTTTCTCATCACAGAAATGTAATTCCTAAGAATTCAAAAATATTTTTTCAAGTAATTTGAGCGTATAATCCGGATATATCATCAGTCTATTGAATTAAATAGTACAATTGAATTATTTGAAAATGTAGAATAGTACTTGAGTATTACTTAAAGAACGATAAAATGAAATTTTCTCTGAGTTTGAATTATATTTTCATTAAAGTTATCCGAGAATCTAGATAAAAATATCATGTTAAATGTTTATATTCCACACTGCCTTTGTTTATATTCCAAATGTTTATATTCCACCTCCTTTTCCTTTAATTTGTTTTCGAAAAATTAAATTATACTTAATCGTCATCAGAATTTTTGAATTTTTTTTTACACAGCTATTAAAATTCGAAATGATGAATGAATAGTGGATTCAAAATCAAAATGGCGATACGAGACATTAAAGTTTACGACTATTTTTTATGATCAGACGGAGCATTTCTTGGGCTCCAAGAAAACAAAACAAATACCTAAACAAAACTGCAAAGATGATTTATACAAAGTAATTCTTCCTGGAATGAATTTATATGTTCCAGTGTATTCTAAGTGGCTGACAGAAAATTTACAAATTGACTGACGAAGAAATACAGATGATCCAAAATGCTCATACAAGTCAATTAAAAAGACTGTTGAATCACTGTCATCGTATTGTTTCGTTTTTATATTAAATTATAGAAACTCATTCTAAAGAAAGACAGGCAGTGCAGAAATCTTTGGCTGTTGAAACGACGTATTATTGTAGACCAGACAATAGAGAATAAATAATCTCGTCAGCAGATGCTAAAAAGCTGAGGTATGCGATATTCCGAAACAATTGTCTGGTGCACACGAAGCAATAAATATGCTTTGAAATTTTTAAGTTAGCGACCAAGCGTTTCTCGAATAGCAGCAAGTTGTGTATATACAACGTGGCTATGAATTTATGACTTAGAGATATCAAATATCTCGAATGTAGGTTTATACATTAAACGAATTGAAATTTAAAAATCCGATATATCTTTTTTCATGTTTAGTTCACCTTCGTCATTTGGAATGATTACATTTATTTTTATAAAATAATAGTAACTACTGAATGGAATTTATAATTTAAATATAACAAAAATGTTCGAAGTCTGTAAATATATTTTATTTTTTATCATTTCTAGCTTCTGGTCCAGACAAAAACACAGATTTACAGAGATTGATTGCAATGGTAATTTCTAATATTAAATTGGGGGGCTAATTAGTAAGTTTCTATTCATGAATCGTAATATTTTCGTTAAAATAAATATCACTTTGAGAGAAGTTTTGCATATTTTATTTATCTGTATTTTTCTTCAACCCAACGGGAGAAAGATGGTAGAGAGGGTGAAAATTCCTTGAGTGAAGCGGGTCTGAGCATGGATCCAACTCAGTGAAGAAGGAAATGCTAGTACTGCACCCCATAGCCCCACCTAGATCGGCTGTAGGGGATTGTACCTCTTATTTGTTTCTTTTATAATCATTTCCACAAATAATACATATTTTACCCTCAGAATCATTGATTTTCACTTATTGGAGCATTTATTCAAAACTTTTGGGAATAATTTTTTTTGGTAAGGTAATATTTATAAATTCCGAATTATAAAATGTTACCTAGAGGTGTTTTATCACCAAAAAAAGCTTTATAAATGTAATGCAAATCCACCCAGTGACAAATAATATCTCGTGATATATTCAAGAGAAGCAAATACGAATTTAACAAAAATTCGCTATCAGCTTAAGTAAATTTTGGATTTTCTACATCATATAATATTATATAATACTATACATTTTTATTCAATACTGTGTAATATTATGCAGTATTATATAACATTGTTCAGTATCAATTATTATAATATTCTTACATTTTACATTGTTTCAATATTGGAGGAAACTTTTTATAATATTTCTTTTGGAGATTTTGTGATATTGTACGATATTAAGTGCTACTTGTATTGTACGACTTTTACAAACGTACAAATTAATGAAGAAATTTTATTCACTTACTTCAAGCCCTTACTCATTTAAATAATAAGGCTCCCGTAATGCAGAGATTCAAAAACTGTTTATTATAGAGAATTTGTGGTGGTAGCTTCATAAGCCAGTTAACAACCTCCGAATACCAGTGATCGCTTTTGTCTAGTGGTTATGTTACGCGGCTACGAACCCTAACTTTGCGAGATCTGCCCTCGCATTATAATCACGACAAAGTCACATTTTTTTTCAAGCTTATTTTAATTATGAACATTTGAGGCACTCAATATGGGTTACAGCTTTGCCATCTATCAATCATGTCATCGCAGAAAATTTTATTTTTAGGAAGCAACAATCGCATCTTAAAGACTCAGTCAAATATATTATCTAAATAATTTTCCTCAGAGTATTACAATATCAAAGCAAATTTATCTAAACGTTTAAATATTTGACAATTATATATTTATTTGTCTTATGCGTTGACTCTAACTTCTGACTATTAACATCAACTTCATGGTTATCAACATGTCCTGTATAAGTCAATGACTGTTTAGACTTTCCTGTGCAGGATTTATCGCAATTTAAAAATAGGTTATGCATTCAGTAATTTTCAAATACAGCCTCGCAACAAAGCGACCGACATTAAAGTTTTGCTTCCAGATGTCTTAACAATTGTTCAATTTATATCTTTATGGGACTGTATTATTCCGGATATTTCAATAAGTTCATATTCCACAGTAACTTTTAGTTGTTTCAAACGATCAATTGATGTTTGTTTATGAGAATGAAATTAATTAGTATTCATTGATGAGGATGAAATTAATTTTATCATCCTCATGCATGAGATTCTTTTGGTTTTATAAATGGGAAAACTGGATTATATTGATTAAGTGTATGATGAAGGAAAATTGTTATCATTTCAGAACTACAAGGAGATGGAAGATAAGGTCGTCGCCATCTTCAATACTTTCGAAGGTGAGCTGAAGGGCAAGTACTACCCCTTGACCGGCATGGACAAAGCAACTCAGCAACAACTTATTGATGACCACTTCCTCTTCAAGGAAGGTGACAGGTAAGGATCTGAATGAGTGTAAAATGAGAAGAAAGATACAAACATAATTATATTTCAGGAAAGAATAGATAATCAGACAAATAAAACGGATTAAAAAAACTTATGTTATTAACCAGATTTACGGCATTTTCGCAATTTGTCGAATCTCTCAAATAAAATAAATTTTTGATTTTCGAATTTATATATTTCACAATGTATATGATATTTGTCATACTAAAGTTTTGCCTAGATAACATGAAAAATCGGGAAAAATAAGTGGATAACATGTCTGTCTGGATAATTGAATAATTGTAATATTGCCTGGATAACATGAAAAATAACTAATAAACATGAAAATTGGTCTTAATGTTTATATATTGAAATATTTAACAATAACCTGAACAATTATTTTTTAATCTTATATCAACCCATTTTGAATGCCACTATAGACGTTTCTTTCACACCTTGTTGTCTTATTTCTGCATTACCGCCATTACAAGTTCTCAGCGAATACATTATAATCTTTATGCATAATTAATTAAAAATTATGTTTTTTCCCGTATCAGAAAAAATTTTAAAGTGCCATTTTATAATCTTTGAGCAACTCCAAATAATTACATTTAATATATGAAATGGAACACTTAATAATAAAATAGAAAGTAATTACATTTAATTATTGGTTTGAGAAAGATCTTTTTTGATAATTTTTCTAGGATGTAATTTTTAAGATTGAAGCTTGAAATAAAGACATGGAAAATGCATTTTAATTTATTTATACTTCTACTCGTTCTTCAACATATTATAAAACTGTGTGAGTGCAAAAAAACTCAAATTAAAGCTTCCTAAAATGCTTGTAATTATCTCTTCGCCCACCCCCAAACTATAGAGGTCTTAGGTAGCTATTGTCTTTGCTTATTTGATACCCCGACCCTTCTACACCTTGTATGATCCTGTATGAGTAAATCACAACATTCTTTAAACATATCGAGGTTACTTTTGATGCAGCCAAGTTAAAATTCTAAAAAAACTAAAACGAATTTTTCTTCTGTGTAGGTTCTTGCAAGCTGCTAACGCTTGCCGATACTGGCCTACCGGCCGTGGTATCTTCCACAACGACGCCAAGACCTTCTTGGTCTGGTGTAATGAAGAGGATCATCTCCGCATCATCTCCATGCAGAAGGGAGGTGACCTCAAGGCCGTATTCGAACGTCTAGTCAAAGTAAGTTGTCCCAAGACTTCTCCTACAATTCTTAGATTTTCTGTAAAAGGCACTAGATGACTTCAGAGACTCTATGGGACACCACATTTATCATTAACAAAAAAAATAAATAAATTGAAGGGGGTTTTTTTTTGTTTTTTTTTTTGATATTCTATAACTAAAAATAGTTGATTAGGATATTAAAATTTGCTTTTTATTTTATTTTTGTTACCAAGTGATACGCAAAATCACATTCAAACATTTATAAAACTCTGGAATTTATTCCACTTGTTTCTTCGACAATCGCTTCATAAATTATTTTTCATTATCCAATACTTATACAGTACAATCCCGAGTATCCGATTCGTGATTATCCGGCTTCCTTATTATCCGGCCTAGTTTTATTTTATCGTAATTAAAAGAGGAGGGCATTGGCAACATTTCCAAAGCCCTGGAAAAGTTGCATGTTTGAGCTTAAATGCAAAAGCAGTCTGTATTAAGGACTTTTTCAAAAAGTAAAATCTGTAAGTTTTGGCTCTTATATTTGCGTTAATGTTTTGCTTATGTTTCCTGCATGGAAGTTAGGCATTACAGAATTTATGTTAAAATGTGAACAGTTTATATACTTTAACTTACTTTTCCTCTAATAAATTCTTGAAATGTGAAGTGTAATATATAAACATACATAAACTACCAGTACAAAGTCGTTTATATTAACTCAACACGTTACCTGCAACTGTTTCTATGATTCACCGGGCCAAGTTCACATTTCACATTCTACGTGTCTTGAGATTAATGGAGGATTCAATAAGAAGTGAGAAAATACTTAATATGAGTTTTGTATAAAAAAAACTTTGTCTTCTGGTATTGGTGGGCAAAGAAATGAGTTCATAGAACTCCGGTTTTGTTTCGTTTTCAGACTCCGCGTCCGCCACATTAGGCTGAATACTCGGGAGTGTACTGTATATTTCTCCCTCTCCCTCTCTGGAGTCCCTTTATAAAGATACAATCCAACATTGGCCAGATTGAAGTTGATATTAAATAGGACTCCTAATGAAATCAAAGTATCCCCCCCCCTCTCGATTTTGTGCGTTTGAAAGACTAGCGGACACGAGTACTAAGGTTGGTTATATTACAGCATCATTAGTCCGTGCACTAGCCTCTCACGTAGGAAGCTACAACACTTTATCTAGATATATTCAACATAACCACACCATTATTTCCAGACTTTTCAGAGAAGCAAGGAGCCAATTAATCATCTGACAACTTATTGACTTATTCACATAATCATGGTTTCCCTTCCTCAAAAGGGATATAGATCTTAAAGATAATTATCGAAAGTGTTCATTTTTGAAAGGAAGGTCAATCGCTCCTGTGTATAAATATGGACAAGTATTATTGCAAAGAATACTAATTCAGATTAAAACGAAGTATCTTTAAATATAAAAATAGGATTTTATGTTTATTAAGAATTTTTAGTATCTAGTTACAAGAAAAATTTCATACATAAGCTGATTTTAAAGGAAAACTGGCGATACTAATCTGCAATTCATTGGAAATTAATTAAAACGTCAGGCAGTTCTGGTTGGTATCGTATTTATTATAATATGATTATGTGTTACAATAAATACAATACAGCTGCAGAATTTCATATAACATTTTGAGCATTATCAGTTTTTCTCGAGCATCTACTTTCAGGCAAATTTGTCATAAAAATAAGATTCTATTGTAGCATCTCTTTTTTAATATCTTTTTTCTATTAAAAATGGATAATGAAGTTTATGGATATATCACTAAAGAGTTTTAAAAACAGAAAGGAAGTCTTCAACATAAAGTTAGAGAATAATTAATTCATTTAGATTTGAATACAAACAATATTTAAAACTTTTGTAGAGCTATTGATTCACTGTAAAAATGTTTTGCCCGTAAAAAAGCTAAATACAGAACTTTTCAATAATTTTCTAGTTAAAAAGTAGCTGTTAACATTTCACAGTTTATAATCTCAAGCCAGAACTGTAAAATGAAACTTCAAGTTCACTGGAATTTGAAATCACGCCAATAAGAACACCAGTTCAAAAACACGGACTCCATCAGGTGTCTGTGCTTCTCTTGACATTGCAAAACTATTCTAAGACACTTGCATTAGTTCCTTTGGCTGCGAGCCCACTAAGCGATTAAGTCCTTATCTCAGTTAATTTCAGCGCTGTTCCATCTTTCTTGATAGGTAATGGCCCAAATACCACTGCTAACAACTGCTCAAACAGTTTCATTTTTTATTTTGAACAGGTGCTTTTGTTCTACAAACTTCAATTGCAAACTTTGTATCTTTGTCATAACACTTCTAGAAATAGTTTTTCGGAAACAATGCGAAGATATAAATGAGAAGACATTTTTAGTATCAGGCAAATAAAATATAATGAAT
>JAPMOR010089069.1:0-14401 GCA_026543865.1 Argiope aurantia | reverse complement strand
TATTCCTATATAGAACCAATCCTATATAGTATTTCCTATATAGTTTCAATCCTATATAGTATTTCCTATATAGTTTCAATCCTATTTAGTATTTCCTATTTAGTTTCAATCCTATATAGAATTTCATATATAGTTTCAATCCTATATAGTATTTTCTATATAATTTCAATCCTATATAGTATTTCCTATACAGTTCCAATCCTATATACTATTCCTATATAGTTCCAATCCTATATACTATTCCTATATAGTTCCAATCCTATATACTATTCCTATATAGTTCCAATCCTATATAGTATTCCTATATAGTTCCAATCCTAAATAGTATTTGACAGAAAAATAAGGAAAAAATATGAGATGACTTTTTCTAGGAAAAAGAATACAGAAATAGAATGAATATTATCTTCTGTCTGTCTTGATTTATTTTCTTATTTCACATGGATTTCGATTGTGAATTCTATAAAAAGTCATTCACTAGTTTAAATGCCTGTTCTTGATTATTGTCATGTATCGAATTGTTGTATTTTAAAATAATTGAGATTTTGCTTCATTATGAGGTCCATAATCATTTCCTATATAATCATCTCAATGAAATAAGGCAACGCCCAAACATTAAACCAGGGCATCATTGAAGGCAAAGTGTCTCTGTCTGTCTGAATTTATTTTCCAGTTTCAGATAGATTTCGGTTCTGAATTCTATAAAAATTTTGTTTAAAATCAGTCATTAGATTAAATGCTTGTTCTTGCTACTGTCATACATTGTACCGTTGAATTTCAAAATATTTGAGATTCGACATCATTATGAGGGCTATAACATTTCAATTAAATTAGACAACGCCTAGATATTACACCCGACATCATTGAAAGAGACGTGTTGGTTCTGTTTACTGGTTTGATAAATCGCCAAGACTATCATTCCTTTGACTTTTGCTTCTGGGTTCGTATGATAACGAACGTGTATGAAACGTACATGAGTTTTGTACATGTCTCTCACATCCGTACAATCGCTGGGCTTAAACAGAAATTTTCTGGGATTTTGGCATCACTGAACTCCGGCCTTCTTAAGAACTTGTTCATATGCAAATAGTTTTTATAACACATGAGTTTCTCATTTAACGGCGAATTTCATGAATAAAAAACTGTTTCTTACAACTATTAATAAAGTAATTGTCGCTCAAAAATTTATTTAATGCTGAATCATTCCAGTTATCCTCCGCTTTATTCCAAGTTGTGAAGAATATTGTTACGGAATTTTTCCCGGGGGTTCGTTTGGATAGTGGAAGTTATATGGTGTGGAGAACGCTTAATCAGGAGGCAGAAGTAGAATAAAAACAACGACGTTTATTTACACGAAGACACACAGGACAGCACAAAAACGACAACTATATACAGCGCAGAAGACAATTATCTTCAGCCGAGACGTGTAGCATACAATAGTAGCATACAACCAGAATTTACTGCAGATAGTAGCGCACAGCTCAGTTCAGCACTAGCTTGACTCCGTAGCTTCCGACTACGACTCTCGACTACTACCTCGACGACTCCGTCCTCTCTGTCTTCAACTTCTACTCCGACCACTCGGACTTCTGACTTCGCTGCTCTCGAACTCCCTTGTCGTCTACTTCCCCTGGCAGCTGCGGCTGCTTCCTTTTATAGGTCTCGGGAGGCGGGGCTAGAAGCCTCTCAACCAATCAGGAACATTCGAGGCGTATCTCGGTTCCTACTGGACGGATCGGGAAAATTCTTGAAGTTTCCGGTATAATCTATTTTGGCGCCAAAGTCGCCAAATTGCTCGCCAAGTCCCCAAATGGTCGCCAAGTTTGTCGCCAAGCTCTGGGACCTCCGACGCGCTACCTGGACTCTGTCCCATTCAGATGACTGTAAAACTTTCTTTCTGTTGATGGAACAAACTATGCTGGGAAGCTGAATTGCAGGTTTGTAACAATATATATAAATCGCATTTTATGTGGTACAGTATATGAGCCAATATGGTTTACATTGATTTATTGCTCTTTTTTGAAGAATATCCGGTCATATTTTTATACTTCTGTAAGTTGAAGACAAGATGCCTATCAGAATAAAAGTACTATAAAAATATTTAGCAAAAACAAATCAATTGATCTAAAGGATAAATGATGAAGGAGTAAAGTTAGCAAATCTTAAATAAATAATTTCTTTTCCTTTTCATTGTTTTCAAGATACTGATGTAATACTTTTCTTATTACATTTTGTAAATTGAATACAATAAATATAATCAAATAAAAAAGCAAAATATTTTCTAAACAATTATACTAAGAAATGAAAAAAATGTCTATAGTTTATATGGCAAATGTTCTAAAAATGCAGATGAAAAGTTACGCTAGCCCAAATTGAAAACTTACAAATGGAAAGATGTTCTTGCTCGAATTGCTCATAATCTTCTATTAATAGCAAGAGGAATTTGAGGTTGAGTTTTTATAGAAAAAAATCCAATCGACTTACTGTCCTTCTTCCCTTCCAGAAATATGATCACATATTCCATATATATCTACAAGTTAGGGCATAGGAATCGAATCGCGCAACTAATAAAATTTAAGGAGCGTACTGCGGTTTAGTTGCCACATTCATGTGGCCACGAGAATTGACGGATCGATAAAAAGTCAACTCATGTAAGATTTTGTTCAAAACCAGCAGGTATCATGAGTTCTGATGGTAAAATAATATCACATTTCAAAAATCTATGTTATGAAAAATTCCAGAATATTCCTAATTATAAGGGGAGGAAGGAAAATTAGTGTTAATCAAAATTTGATAAAAATCTGCATTTTTATTGTTAAAGCTAGCTAATAAATTTCATCATTACAAATTTAGGCTGGTTATAATTCTAATATGACTGTTTTTATCTTACGTACACGCATAAGCTCAGCAAAATGACAATTACAATACTTTCTTTTTTAATACAAAAATAAACTATATTAAATTATATAAACTTAACCCAATCATTAAAACTAGTCAAACTACCGGCTTTCAGAGCTATTAGAAAAAGCATAGCTATGAATCATTAAAAATGTTCATTATAAAATTAAGAGCAATCTTTGAGAGGTGTGGAGTATTTTAAATATTCAGGAAGGATCCTGAATATTCGAGAATCATGACGATAACTCCACAGGATACGAATATTAGGAAAACTCTTAAAAAGAAACATTAAATATTATTTACGCGCTCCATCAAGCAAATGAATAAATAACCTGTTTCAGTTCTAAATACTATAGTAATTACTTAGTTAAAACGAAAAAATATATATCTTTTTGCAGGTAAAAATCCTTTGAAATTCAATTAATTCCAGACTGACCGAGAAATACGATTATTAAGCACTACTTTTTCCTTGCATAATAAACACACTTATAATTGAAATAGATTTGCCTCATATGTTTCGAATAAAAGAAAAGAACGTTACATATATTTTTCTAAGAGCTCCTGTGGAGAGGTTTATTTTATTTTATTGTGTGTGCGTGTGTCTGTGTTATTTGTAATGCAACCTCTCTGCTCGGTTAGAATAGTAATATTTAAGAAAATTTTACAGATTCCAAATGGATGTCAGGTTAATGACTCCCGCCTTTGGCGATAAACCTGCTGATCCTTTGGCGACAAAAAAGAAAGATCCTGAATATTCGAGAATCAGGGCGATAACTCCATCAAGACTGGAATCCTAGTGTCTGTTCTAAAATATCTGATGCTTTATCACGTGAGCTATCAAAAGAGGAGATGTATAGACGTGACTTCATCGAGTTGAGATATGAAGGGAATAGTAGAGAGAAGTCTCTCGTTGGATTGTTCTTCTGCAGCGGCGAGTTCTCTCTGAATGGTTTGCACTGCCGTAATCATTTAATAACACTTTGCTGTTTATGTATTGCTCATTTCTCAAAACACTGTTTGTATTCTGCTTTCGCTGTGCTTTGTGCCTTATGTGTTATCAAACTTGTTAGATAACATACAAGCGGTTTAACTAAACCC
Organism: Argiope aurantia; assembly: GCA_026543865.1. Lineage (NCBI taxonomy): Eukaryota > Metazoa > Arthropoda > Arachnida > Araneae > Araneidae > Argiope > Argiope aurantia. The sequence goes on along the minus strand of JAPMOR010089069.1, from coordinate 10,408 downwards.
AATCTAAAGAGAATAAGTTGAAAGTTATGTCATACCTCAACCATATTTTTCAGATTTTTATTCTGTCAATAAGGAAAATATTTATCATTTTCAACAAAATCGTTTAAGGAGGAAATGATTCTAGAAATTATTTATTAAAAAGGTTGCTTTGGTTATTTAATTTCATCGTTGCTTATTTAAATAAAAAGAATCCGAATATGTAAGGAATAAGAAATTCAGGAAGCATTTATTACGATGGAAATACTACATTGTCTTATTCTCTTGTGGCGTTCAAGTACGTATCCGGAAAATTGAAAGATTTGGACGCTAAAAATTTCTTTCCTCCCCAGAGTGAGGTCCCAAAGTGCGTCACTGTCTACTTTTTATCTCTTACAAACAAAAAAAATCGAAGGAAATGAAGGGAAATTAGAAGAGAAAAGAAAAGAAAAAATCAAACAAAATAAACCAAAACTTTCTTACTTCTTCAGAGAATAAATCTTTTATCAGAAAAAACCAGTGAAATCTTAAATAATGTTTATTTTGACAATCATTATTTTAGTAGAGCCTTCTTAGAAATTTCAACTTTCCTTACTCTTAGAAAGCTTTTTGCTATTTCCTATTACAGTATACTCTCGAGTATGCGGTTCGCGATTATCCGGCATCCGTACTATCCGGCCTGGTTTTCTTTTATCATAATGAAATGAGGAAGGCAAAGCGCGGCATTGACAACATTGTCAAGGCATTGAAAGTTGGCGTCTGCAAAATATAAGTTGTGACATTAAAAGAGCGGCGTTCTGCTCGTTGTTCATTGTTTCATCAGTGTGTAATGGACCTCAATTGTTGCTGCTGCCCCTGATTATAACTGCACAGTGTATACAATATTCGAAATTGCTCTTGGGGTATGCTTAATGTTTTTAAGGGTACCACAATGAAGATTTCTATATGGGGAATAAATGAAAAAATGGTGTAGTGACTATGGAGAAGAAATACGCTCTTTACAGCGACTAGACTCTGGTCTAACTTCAAAAGATATGACTTCGAATTCAGGAATTGGGAAAAGTACAGTGGGGTACTGGTAGAAAATGGGCTGATAGTGAAAAGTAGCGTATTGTACAAACTACTGGAAGTCGAATAAAATTAAGAAAAACATTCACTTTCTATGTGGGTTGAGAAAAAGGGAGAGCTCAATATCAATAAGAAGTGATAAAATATTTATTATAACAGTGTGTGTTATTATAAAAACTTTTACTTTTGTTATTGGTGTGCAAAAAGATTTCCTAGAACTCCGATGTATCCGATTCTTTTGGTTATCCGGCCAACCCTTCCGCCATATTAAGTAGTGTACTCCATATGATAGGTGCAAACTAAAATATTGCAAATTGTCAAAACATCCCGCTGAGTATTTTGATGAACAACCTTTTTATTGATTAAATTAGAAGGCAGGGGGAGATGTCTGACATTTTCGATTTTACATACTTTCAGATTTCCAAAGAAATACATTGGAAACCTTGGATGTAGTCATGTGAACACAATATCGCGAAAAGTCAAGGAGCTAGTATAATGAAAACAATCGTGATTTATATTTAATATTGCAAATTTATCATCGATTCTATCAAATCCGCTTACGTCATGATCGTCTGATGGCCAGTATATTTATAAGTATATGAATAGCATCAAATTTGAGAAATAATTTAATATACTAACTGAAAACAAAGCTTGAATAAAAATTTTAACCCATTCATTCGAAAATTAAGCTATAAAAGGCATACTTGTTTTTCTTTATGATACTGCAAAATTCCTCGCGTATTCTCTAATAAATATGTTACCTCCTCCTCAGACTATAAAGGTTGCGAATGCCTCGCATGGCACTGGTTATATATAATTACGGAATATGGATCTTTTTCTTGGCATTTTTGATTAAACATTCTACGAACGGTGGTTATTTTTCTTGACGACTAACACCTCGCATGTGGTTAATATACAAACACCTGAAAAACGATCTTGTATTTTGGGCCTCTTTTCTAGACAGACTAGAACCCAATTTTGGCATACTACTGCAAAAATAGTCGCAAGATCATATCAAATTTTATTTATTTGCGTCATTGCAATTATGAGTCTTTGTACTCCTATGCCAGTGAAAGTGCTAACAGATTTACGATCTACTTTTTGGCAAAAAGGCGAGCAATAGTAACGACGTATTAACCTGGAACGCGAATTCAAAACTTTTACTCAAACTATCACGTGATTGTTTTGGTAGAAAAAAAATAATTACGGTATGAAATAACATTTAAAAGCTGAAACAAATTATTAATTTAAATATATCCACACTAAAATGATTCTATTTGATTTAATTCATTATTTACACTCATGTATTTGAAAGTATTTAAAATAAAATAAACTTTGTGCTATTTTCTTATGTTATACTTTTATTTCTCACTTAAAGGCTTGTGATGAAGCTAAACAAAAATATTTTGATAGAAGAAAAGATAATATAAATCTGAGTCAGACAACAAATCGACGAATATTTCAATGTGTTGCGACAAAATACACAGATGACTTGTACCCATGCTAAAAGATTGTTGTATACAATCAGAATTAGATCTGAAAGCCACCATTTCGTTAACTCAAAGAAATTCAGTGATTTAGTTTCCATCATAAAACGTGATTTAATTTCTTTTTAAATATCTGATTGCAATGGAGTGTTTTTATTTTTGTTTTGCATTCATATATTTATCGCGCTAATATTGTTTATAACAGGTGAAATTTTCTTGGAAGAGAAATTTCTATCCCGCATTTTCTTTTCTGTTTTTTTGCCTGTAGCTTTAGAGTATCTGATTTGATAGAAATAAATTTTATTAAGAAAATTTATTTTGGTTTTAAAAAATAAACATTTTTGCTCAAATTGATTTTTTTTCCTAATTTTAAAAAGGAAATAATGATCTAATCAACAAAAAAGTATAAAATATCCCGTTTTATACAAATTAACTCGAGATCCAATATATGCTAATCGAAAGAAATTCTTGGTAATCGTCATTTCACTTTATTTTTCCTAGAATATATTTCAGCAAAAATAGTCATTTTCTAAATTTTTACTGCATAATTTATTGACAAAAATTTGTAAATGAGTAATGGCAACAATTAACACATTTTATTAAGGTAGAAACTCTTCAGATCGATATGCTTTGTACCGAAAGATAAATGACCAAAATGAATTTTTAGAAATAAGGTATATGAATTATTTTATAATATTTATCGTTGTCTATTTCCGCATAACATCATTGAAGTATTATTTCAAACATCTATAGTTAATTTACATCAATATACGTTTGATTTATCTATCAAAAAGTTTTAAAAGAAGTTTAGTTATATTAACGTCCCGTTTTAAAGCAATACCAGGGTTATTTTGGGACGGATCTCGTAATTTTCAACCATGGTCAGATGATGAGGACGATACTTTATCTGGTACTCCCCAAACTTCCACACCCTACTAGCGGGATGATTATTGGCCCTGGTAGATTTAGCATGCACCAGGCCAACTTACACGACGATTCTTCGGTGGAATCGAATCTCGGACCTGAAACTCTCCGACTCCGAAGACGTGCCCTTACCAGACAACCGCGGCCCTCAATTTGAAGTAAGAGTAAATCATGTTTGAAAAATATATTGCATTGGGAAAACTTATAAATGTTTAAAAGACATATGAAATATAAAGAAGGTATCAGCTAATTTTTCTTGATGAAACGGATTTCTTTCCAGTTTTTACTAAACAGAAGAAAGCAGTTTAAAGTAATGGCAAGTTTTTTTAGAAGTTCTTATATAAATAATGACCAGGAAATCTAGCCAAAATCTCACAGGGTTTTATTTGATATAACGACAAGCATAAAATAAAACTAAAAAGTTTATTTTTGTATGCGTGTCTTTACTTCATTCCTACTTTCTTTATCTTTCAAATTCTACTATTCTTCAGAACATTTTTCTTTCGAAAAAGAAAAAGAAACTTGACTCCCTCTAATTTCGGAAGCAACTTGAGATCGAAACCAAAATGAGTTTTAAAACAACGGTATCTTCCTCCGAGTTGGGTTTGAACAAAATGTTTCACAGGGGAAATAGAAAATTTAGATATACTCTTAATGCACTAGCAAAAAATCTGTGATTCCTTCCTAACTATTTTTTATCGTCAGTTCGGTGTTTCTTTTTCCCTCTTTTGAGTGGCATTCCTGCAAAACTTTTTATACATCGACATTGTGGATACTTTTCCCATATTTGATGCTACATCCCTTATTTATATCTTTGTGCTGATATTTTCCTAAAACTTAGATTATTAGAATACTTCGTATGACATGTAAAATAATACGGTTTTACTTTTTTTATATACGTAGTATTGAAAAAGTATCATAATCGTCAAAAAATTCTAACACGAGATTTTGACAAATTTCCATGTTTTAGCCCTCCCTGAAATCGAAAATTTTGGGGGGAATAGCTATAGAAAATGTCCGTCTATCTGTCTGTGACAAAAATAACTCAAAAACTGCAATTGCAATTTTTAATAAAAATGTCACGCCAAAAGTTAATATTCACGCCAATAATTCACACCAAAAATTAATATTTTGTAACTCTTGTGCACGAAAGTAATATAAGGCGTTCTCTGACATAACAAGTGTATTGGAAAAAGTGTGAGAAAAGTTTGGGGAATCCATTCCCTCTAGACTTAATTTATGCAAACGTGATAAATTTGTAAGAAGAAGCATATTTTTAATGTATTTTTCCTTTCTTTTATTAAGAATAAGGAGTTACATTTACGCCGATAAATAATAATTTAAAAATCTACTTCTCACCTAAAGCAATTGAATGTTCTTGAGATTGTCATTGGCTAAAGACAGGAAGCTTTCTCCAATCAAATGTCTTACATTGAGTTTTAAATTTCAAATTTGTTATATTTGCATTATTTATTTCTTTTTCAGTGTTATTGCTCAGGTTCTCTTTTACCTTCTAAAATGGTGCTTAAAGCAGTAAAAAAAAACAGGTGTTTTTTTTTGTCTGATAGATATACGTCTGAATGAAAGAAGATACGATGATCATTAGTGAGCTTGTACTTCATTCATTGTTCTTGTCCACTGTAGAGCATCGCTCTGGTAACCGCTGTAATATATAATGATTTAAAATATAAACTATGCAACCATTAAATTCTGGTCTCGTTCCAGGGAAAAAATCTATTTTCCTTCACTTTTCTTCAAAGCGTCATTTTTTTCTTCGTTTGTTTATGAATTATATTGGTTTTCTGATATTAGACTGTCTTACATTTAAAATGCAAATCTACAGCACTTGAGGAATGGAATAAAATATAGTTAAGCAAAGAGAAAAACGAAAATTATCTGTATACTCATCTAATTCTCTCATCTTCTGTTTGTAGTTTAATGAAATAAAATCTGTCTACAGCTTTTTAACTTTTTAAAGATACAAAATAATAATATTTGGTCAATTTTAACGAAGCTACGCATCTATTCAAAAGTTTTGACTTTATCAAAACAATCAATCATCATAGGTTTTCTTAGATGAAAAATAGAATAAGGATTCGTACAAAAATGTATTTGCTGCAATCGAAGATCTTGAATATTAATTTAGAATAAAGCAATATCCAAACAAGTTGCAATCGAAAAATAAGGACCCGTTCGGTGATCACAACGTAGTAAACATAATGCAAATATTCCAATGTTAAATTCAAAATGATTATTCAATTAATCGGGAAATTAAACATGTAATAATAAATTTGGCTACAAGAAATTCTCTACGCTATTTTCTTTAGTATTTATAAATAACATTTTGAGATAGTATACTTTAAAAAATTTAAACTCCCTATTACTTTGAATTTGTATACTTAAAAAAAACTAAATGTTACTTTGATTTAGTTTGCTTAAGAAAAACATAGACTAAATGTTATTTTAGATTGCTTAAAAAGAACATAGACTAAATGTTATTTTAGATTGCTTAAAAAGAACATAGACTAAATGTTATTTTGGTTTGCTTAAAAAGAACATAGACTAAATGTTATTTTGGTTTGCTTAAAAAGAACATAGACTAAATGTTATTTTAATTTTCTTCAATTAACTATGCTGCCAATGTGTGAATTTGGGTTTTGTCACAGAAAAATTGTTGTTTTGATATATTCAATAATTAATAATTTTTGTTAAATAAACTTCAAAGGAGGCTAATCTTCTATGAAATATATAGAACATAAAGTTTCCGAAAAGTATAGCTTACGAACTAATTTTAAGTGAAATTACTTCACTTGGCAAAGAAAGTGAAATTGCCTCGCTTTAGGAAGAACAATGACTGAATATGTTGACTTTAGTAAATGAGAAAGAACATTCATTTCAAGATTTTGCAGCTATTTATTTAATATATGTATATATTTCAGGACAATTTCCTCTAAAAAAGTTCGGTTCTACGCCAAAATTTTCCACTAAATTTATGCCAATATATTTTTTATTTGTTTATAATCATTAATTGTCGCATTTTTTTTAATGAGGCTTCATTCTTACTTGAAAAAGATTTCTAATTCACAAACTAATTAATATTTATAAAACATCTGTTACAGTTAACAGTTAACTTTTCTTCATTACTTGCGTTTCTCTCTATCTTTTTAAGAAAAGAATAAAAAAGGGACATTTTAAAAGCGTAGAAAGTTCTGACATGAATAATGAACTAGAAAATAGTTTTGTAGATTTCATTTGATACTATGAAAGACAAAAAAAGAGGAGTTGAAACTTTTATTCCCTTCTTTCTTCTCTTTTCAAATAAAACACAAAGAAGTGTTAAACATTTTCACGCACTTTATTATTCTTTTTATACTTAAACTTTTGTTTTCTTTAAAAGAGAATTTAAACACTTTCAGACTTGTGGAAAAAAGATTCAAACAAAATTCAGTCCAAAAAGAAAACGAATTTTTAAAATCGCAACATTTTTCAATCCCGATTCAGATATCTCATAAAAAAAGAGGGAGAAAATGTCCTTCTTTTCACTTTCTTATGTACAAACTATAGAATAAGTATTGTAATCTCCACAAAAAAAAAAAGGAAATCCAGATTTTAGCGAATCTTAACGTGTCAAACCTCCTTGAACCCGAGAAAAAAACATATTTCGTATTATGCCTAACCTTCGTATTTGCCTGTTAGTCAGTAACAAGATAGTTTCAAATCTCTTTGAGTTAGAAGAATAAAATTTAGTACAGGATATTTAAACCAAATTTTCCTGCTACCTGGTATAGGGGTAGTGTGTCTTAACCGTGATATGGGCGTCCTGGGTTCGGGCATGATTGTTCTTCTTGTGTGTTCCATCTGTGAAATGCATGAATGCTCCCCCCGGTAAAAAGGGGTTGTGCAAGCCAATGTGACGCATGAAGTAACTAAATCACACGCCTGGTCCTAGATGGCGCTTCTGAAAATACAAGAGACGCTTACTGGGCTTAAATCACTGATAGATAATTGTCATCGGGCTTGTAAAGTGCCATTAGTCACAACACAATCCAAATTTGTAGATTTATATCAAATAATGTAAAAAATAAATGTAACACAATAAAGGAAATAATGAAAGTTAGATAAGTGTAATATAGTGCATAAATTCAACAATTAAAATTTAGATACTTATCAAATTTGAAACCAAATCCATTAATGAATAGACTTTCTGACGGTTTACACTTTCAAAACACAATAACTGAACACACATATTACCTTAAATATATGAAAATTTGCATGTAATTTTCTGACTATAATTGTAGTTTATTTGGTTTAAAACGGTTGCAAAAGATGTTTCTAAAGCAAAAATTCGATTTTCAGATAACTTTTACTAAATGCCAGGAAGTAATCACCAAGGAGTAATCATATGATTCACTCAGAAAAAATGCGAAATTCACGCTAAAATTCCCTATTTCGTAATTATTTTTCACCAATGCAATGCATATAATATTTATGCAAATATTTTCCAATTATTGTAACTGTTACGAAAATCTAAAAGAAAAAGAATTTTTTTTTAAAAAAATGAGTAGTACTTCTTTTATTCTTCTTTACGTATTTAAATATATAAATACGCATCCACGCACCCTGCATAAGTTAACGCTTTCCTTTGTGTGTATTGTGTTATGACTTATGACACTTTACAATCCCACTGACAGTTATCTTGCAGCGAATTTAAGCCGAGTGAGCGTCTCTTCCAGCAGTGCCAACTGAAGCCAAGAGTACGACTTGGCTACTTCATGCGTCACATTTGCTTGCACAACCCTTTTTGCAAGAAAGGAGGGGCACATTCACAAACCACACAAATAGAACACAGAAGAAGAACAACCATGCCCGTACCGGGAATCGAACCCTGGATGCCCCGAGCACGGGAAAGTCACGATGCCCCTATGCCAAGACGCCGGTACACTTTCCTTTGAAAACCATGAATATCCATGCTCTTTTTTTCCTCATATAAGAGTTTACATGTTCTTAAAATAGTAAAAAAATGAGTATGCCCTTTGTGAATCTTTTATTATCAATTAAAACCAATGCTTAACAAAATTTTAATGATAAAATCGCATTCTTGAGTTACATTTTAACAAGGATGTAAACGCTCATACCAACAGATTTAATATTATACCAAATTTTATCTAATTCTTAGGGGGTTTTTTTATTTTCTTGTCCTGTCAAAACTGAGACAAAAAAAAAATTCCTCTATATAATTTCGTTGAACACCTGATAAGAGTTTTAGAAATTTGGTATAAATTTCGGCTATCAAATATCCTTAAATGCATGCCAATTTAAGGCATTTATGTGTATATCTATTCACAAAGACATAACTCCAAAATGTGGGGTGTGTTTTTTTAAATTTCGGGAGATTTAAATAGGAAGATTTGCCAATATATCAAGTTCAAATTTTTTTTTATTTAATATTCTAATGTTTGAACAGGTTCCTTTAAGAAAAACATTAGAATCTTGTTTCTAAGACTGTTTTGGAAAGTTGCACCGATTTTTATATTTAAATTTACACGCGTATTAATGCTATTTCACGTTTTAGATGCTATTTTCCCAATCGATGCTATTTTCATTCGTTCAAATTTTCTAATTAAAATATAATACATATTTTTGTTCAAATTTGGTATAATAATTTCTCAGTATATATATTCCTGAATCAGACAATGAGTAATCTATTTATTTAGAAATATTTCATAGCTGTTTTAGTGATGAAATGACAATGAGAAAAAAAAATGAAAATGTCATGTTATTTATATATCGAATCATGATATTTAAAGATTGGATTAAAATTCAACTTATTTTTTTTTATTCAGAAGCTAAATAATATACTTCTTAACCTATCCATTACATTTTAAGCGAAACATTTGATAAACCTTTAAGCCAGAAGATTTTTGTTTTACACCTCTTTTTAGCTAAAAAAAAATCCCAATTTTTGGAAACAATTTGCCACCTAACTGCCTGTTTTGGTTTCATAGATATTTTTCTAATTATTTTTATGCATTTATTGAAAAATATAACAACTTTCGAATATTTTTCAAAAAATTCAATCCGAAAGAAGTCACATTTCTCAAAATTTGAAGGCATGTAAAAGAAAGGCTAACCAAAGAGTTGTTATATTAATACTCTCCTTAAATGCTATGTTTGAAGGTAATTTACTTCTTGCAGAATAAGAATGCCTCAATTATTTAATATTTAACATTTTTTTTTTCATTTAACATTCACAGTTTAATCTCAATTAATTATGATACAAATAACTTTCATGAAACGTTTTTCCTTAAATCTCGTGAAGGCAATGAGCACTTAATAATTTTGAAATTTCGGGAAAAAAAACATTCAAAACTTACGGCAGAAACAAATTTGTTTTAATGCGCTGTCATTTTGAAATAGTTTAGAGTAACGACTAAAGTTAAGGGCTTTCATCTCAAGAAAAATATTTATGCCTCTCCGGTTTTAAAGTAAGAACTTGAAATATGATCTAATGAACCTTATAATAAAATATCGATAATCGCTTTTTATTTTCTAAGCAAAAAAAAATATCGTTAACTTTCGCTAACGCTTCCATTTCAGAAAGCAGAAATTTTCCGTGTAATTAGTTTCCACAACATAAAACTCTTTTTTAACCTTGTCGTACATTATTATTATGTTCGGAACAGGACTTCTTTGGATGTATATGTGATTAAAAAACGGTCCATTTAGCAAGCGCATGTAATGATTTTAAAATATGGATCTAATGATGTTTACTTGGCTATTATATTTGTATTATAGCCTCGGCAACAGTAGTTACGCTTAAAAACAGTTCCGTAGAGAATAATGTAATATTATAACCCGAATTGTGGACTTTTTCATAATTTATATTTAATTCAAAAAAGATTTTAAAAGAAAAGGTTATATATATATATATATATATATATATATATATATAT
>JAPMOR010089061.1:0-28854 GCA_026543865.1 Argiope aurantia | reverse complement strand
ACGAATTTGGACATTTGGAAAACAAAAATGATGATCAAGAAAATACAAGAATATAGCAATATCTCTATTAAGAGCCCTAGATTTTTCGATGGCCTGTCGGGAAATCTTTATAAAAATGGTATTTAAAGCGAAAATAATGAATTACCTCTTTGGAATGTTGATTGCAGATCAAGTTCCTCAATTTTTTTGCTTTGAACTGTTATCAGCTTAATGATGTGCTGTTTACATATGAACTGTTGATTCCTTCAAGTACTGTTTGCTTGTAATTTTCGTCCATGTTTTGATATCTGTGTTTCTTCGTGTGGAATAAATCGTCGCACTATTGGCTCTGATTTTCCATTATACTAATCGATGGTATGTTTCCCAACTGGGCATAATATTCCTTTTTATATTTTCCGAATTCCTTGATCACCCATGCCTTCATGTACAACATAAACTGTCTTATAGTTAATGTCCGTTATTGAAACTACAAAAATATTTTAATTTAAAAAAAACTATATTTTTGCTTTTTAGTTTTGCAGTTCGTACTTTTTAATAATTTGTTTCAATTTATTCAATTAAATTCATGTTTTTAGATCTTATCAAATAAGATAAAAATTTTAAATATAATTCCACAATAACATTTAACAGTCTAAAACGTTAATCATCTGGGCAAGCACGCTGGTCGTCAAAGGCAGCTACTATCATTTAATCCTCTTGATTAGAGCAACAAATACAGTTCTTTATGCAGTTTCATTATAAATGCTGTTGTAATTTGATAAACGAATTAGATATAGTAAAAAACGCTGAGATTCATCAAAATAAGACATCAGATTTTTCTCTTTGAATATTTCACATAAGAAAATTATAAAATATAACAAAGGAATAATCCTGATGAAAGATTTATTTAAGAAAACGAAGACCCAGCTATCTGTATAAAAATCATTTTTAGGTAGCTTTCTTTTAAATGAATGTAATCTAATTAAATGCCAAAAGAACAAAAATTTCAAATACCAAAAATATACATTTGCATAACTACAAATGTTTAGAAAGGAAATTTTTTTTAGAAAAAAAACAAACTATATGAAGACCAAAATTTCATAAGACGAAAACTAAAAATCCACATAACTACAAATGTTTAGAAAAATAAAGTTCTTTTAAAAATATATATTTATTTAATGTTCAAAATTCGCATAATAAGACGATTTATTCTATTTCGTATGAATTTATTCCTTTTTCTGCCTTTATTTCTCCTATTTCTCTACTAAGCTTGAGGAACGTGAAAAATTGATTGTATTCATTGTTGGGTCATAATATTCTTTTACGCTTCTTTTGCAGTGTTTTTTGGCGAATGTTAAACTGTAAATTCCACATCCAAACGTTTCTTGAGATGAAAACATTTCTCATACGAGATGCCATAGAATAAAAATCCATTTTTATTAAGAAAAAGAAAGCTAAATCATGAACCATTTCGAATCGAAGGTACTAAAATATATCTGGATGCAATGCATCATTCAATCTGTGTATTTAAAAAAAATGCCAGTTTTCTAACCCCCGATCACGATCACAGAAATGCAGGCACTTTCACTAGGCAATAAAATGGGGCAGGGTACGGTCATTACAGACTTTGTCAAAATATATTTAGTTCCTGATAAGCGAGCTTTCATCCTTATTTCTAGTCTTAACGTTTTTGAGAATTATGAACTTTTCTGAATATTTTTGTCATTTGAATTTGTTAATAAAAATCAAAAGAATTCATTCAATATTTTATTCTAATTTTGGTTTCCAATTCACGGAGCGACAAATGCGTTTCTACAGAAAATTTAATCATTAAAATTATTTAGTTTTTCAAATTTCCAATAAATAATTAGATGCAAAAAATTTTAGAATATTGAAATCAATTTATCAAAATTGTCAAAACATATCTAAAAACAGGATTCAATGAATAACGCTGCAGAAACGTTGAGCTATTAGTAAAGAATTCCAAATGTAATTTATACGAATTGTAATTTCTGGATTGATATTTACCTCAATAAATTGAGTAAAGAATTTTACAGAACACTTCGATATTTGCCAATCGAATTTTATGCATTTCTAAGCATTAATAATTTACTAAAGTTAAAAATCGTTGAATTCACAAATAGCACCAGTCTTCTTTCACATCGCAATTCTAAATAGATTGATAAATTTTAAATCTGAAACGGAATTAGTATAAAAAAAGAAGCATACACGCATAATTTAGTGTTTAAATTCAATGAATTTCTCTAATATTTCCAAAATTGAATTTAAAAAGATGAGGCTGCAGGTTCCTGTGTAGAATAGAAAAAATCCAGCATCCCCAACTTTGTCTCCTTGTAAAACTATAATCAATAATTCCTTCAATTTGTATTCATTCAGTTTAGTTTATTTAAATTGAAGAGAAACGAAATGAAAAAAAATCTTCATCTCTTTAAAGAAGGAAGAAATTAAGAATACTATTATTTAACACAATGTAGATTTTTGTGTGTGATCCGACAAATTCGTTCTTTACTCACTATACGACACTCTTTGTAACTGACTTCGGCTTCTATAGCTGCATCTTTTATAGCTTCTGGAGCAGGGCACAGAAGGTTCTCGAACAATCAAGAATAACTCACCTGCTATTGGACCTATCACCTTAATTCATGAAGATTCCAGTATCAACCATTTTGTCGCCAAATGCTCTCCAATTGTGTCCCCAAACCTGTCAGCATCCAATCGAGTTTCCTCAAAGCTTTCTTTCCTTTGATTGAACTAGCTGTGCTAGTAAACAACATAACAGATTCGTAACAATGTTTATTTTAGTCTTACAATATCATTTCATTTTTCATTGTTGCGCATTTGAGTAATTTGAAAAAGAATGAATGAATGAATGAATGCAAGATGAATAACCGAAAAAATCGTATTTTGAAATTTAACATTTAATTACAATTAATTAAAAATCGGCAAACTTTTACTGATAGTTTTTTTAATTTACGTGCATAATATTAAGAATCGTATTATTATATTTGATTGATTAATAATTCTATCATTAAAATTTATTTAAATAAATAAACATATACAATTGTTGTTTTAATATGTGTTGCCGAAACCACCGCTGCCCTATCTAGTATACGTTAAAGTATCAATTGGTACAAAATACGAGAAATCACTGAATGAAATTTCCGTGTTTATCTTTTCTGAAAACATTTGACATAAAGCTATACAACTGCCATACCGAATATCGAATATGTAGAATGAAATTCTCTGCTAGACATAGCCAATTTTACCATATATATCATAACACAGGAAACACCGTTAACATGGATCTACATAACAGAAAAGGCTTCCTGCCATTAATAAGTATATCCACTCGAACTATTCGGGAATACTTTCTGCCATCTGAACAGACATAAAAGATGTTTGATGGCAATGAAGCTCAGTTTCATAATTCCTTCTCGAATCAAAAATGCCTCTGAATTTCTACTCACTAAATCGTAAAATGCATATTTGATCATCTTTTCACGCGAGATGTGTTTCAGATTCTTTGGGGACTTATTAGTGTTCTATTTTATGGGCATGAAGATGGTTAAGCCTCATTCATTTGCATTAAAGAAAATTTATTAACAAAAACTTATGATCCCCCGAATATACAGTAATGAGATTGGAATGAGAAGGGAAATTGTAAAGGATAATTTGGGGTTTCGGAATTAATGAAATAAATTATTCATCAGCTGTTTAAGAAATGATAATAATTGACGAAAAATATCCATTTATTTTGATGCAGATATTATATGATGATTTGTACATAAACTGCGAATTCTGATTTTAATCTTTGTATTGTATTTCAATCATGCAATACGAATTATATCAGTTTTATTATTTCCAGAGGACAAAATTATACATTTTCTCATTGAAATATTACCAGTATTATAGACAATGATAACAAGTGATATAAGTATTCTCGATTAATTAATAAATGCCAGTTATACTTGGAACAATTAAGCCTAAATTATTAAAAAGATATTAATCTTTTAGTCTTATATATGCATATTAATAAATCAGTATTAGAAATTGAAAACAGAGTTTCAAACTACGAGACAATGAATTAATTTGCTCATCAGAAAATAAAATTTTACCGCTCATTTTTCAGAGTTTCTTCAATTGCAACATTTTACATTTTATAGTTTGCGTTTTTATTATTTTGTGCATATTTTCACATTCCAAAGTATGTATGTGCCGAATTTGGAGAACAACCTAAACTGTAAAGTATACCTGTATCATCTATATCAGACAGTCTAATCTGTAAAACCATTAACACATACCTCTTATCATAGATATTAAGATATTATATGTCAACTATTAAGATAGTTGGCATATAATGTATGAAACATTTTTGAAATGAAACTGATAAGGATAATAAATACCAGTCATGTCAGCTGTTTATTCTTAATGAAATACCTGAGCGAACACACTCCATTTCGGTGCTTTCTGCTAAAACTAATAAAATTTTCAATCCTTAAAATATCAAAATGATAAAACCCAAATGAAACCAAATTATTAGTAAAAGCAATTATTCAGTCAATTTTGTTTTAAAAAAGTGAAATTAAAAATGAACTTGATTAGATAATAAGCATCAAATTTTCACACTTAAATCCATCCGCTTTATTACGCTTTTACTTGTTTTAATTTTCAAGGTTAACAAGTTTACAAGATTATCAAGTGATATAAATTTCAAGGTTCATACGATAAAAAAGTTGGTAATATTTAATAAATCTCTAAAAATTATGTTAATTTAATTTTTATTAAAGTTTCTTAAAACATTGACTATCAAAATTAATTATTAAAAAAATTTTCCCAAATCCTAATTACACAAAAATATTTATGAAACAATTTTTTAAACCATACTGTATAAAACATTTACAGTTATAAAAACTGTAATTCTTTATATTTCACATTTTATAAAGAATATTCGAAATTTTCTGAATATTTTAAATTATTGTTTCTATTAATCATCTAAAGTCATTTTCATCTGATACTACATATCATTATACCATTTTACATTCAATTAATAGCTTCTGATCAAAACATCTGGTTCAGTTTTCAAGATTCAGAAATTCTTTCAAATCTTCAAAAGGTATGGGAAATTCATGCTTCATTCCACTCTCAAATGACCATTATAATACTGACCGAATTACGAAAATGCGTACAAATACAAAGTCTTCCAAAATTGCCTCGACATTTTTAGATAACCGACTAACAATTATTTAAGATGCAACTTAACGAAATTTATCAAACTTCTTCCTGGGTTACATAATTGGCATATGTTCAAAGTTAATTCGATTTCGAATTTCGTCATTGTCTTCTTCTATTAACCCATTTCTGAAGGACAAGCAACTTGAGCATTTCCAGGTTATCTGAAGTAATTTCTAGTTATACATTAAAGTCGCGAATTTAATAATATCGCTCTTAAGAAAATTACATTTCTGTCCTACATTATTTTTAATAAATGGACTAAAACTTGCTCCGAAGAAAATTATTATTTTTTAAATGAAAAAGAGAACATTCGATGCAAAATAAAACGTTTAAAATCAAGTATCTATTGAGATGTTTTTGTGTTATTCACCATTGTGAGAACTCTTATTTGATCTCTCACTCTTTAATTTTCTTCATGCTTTTTTCATTCTAATGTAAAATAAAGAAAATGAATTTATCTCTTTTTATTTAATAAACAGTGCTCTTTCTCTGCAGTGTTTCTGAAGAGCAGTAAGAATATTTATGTCCTTTAAAATCTAAGGAAATTTTTTACTTTATGTGAAATTAATTAAATATAGAAATTGGGCAAATCTCATACATTATAACTCTTTATATTACACCTTAGTGGGTAGTGCTGGGCTATTCGTATATGCTTTAAAATTTTCGAATAAGAAGCATTTTGCTCGTGAGTTTGTAATTAAGATTTTCTTCTATACAATATGCAATTATTAGTATTACAAACTCGATGATTTTAAGCTAATACTACCAATTTTATTCACTAAATCGGCCTACAACTTTAACGACTATGAAATGAACGGATTAATTTTTGGTAAGATCATTTATTGTTATTTTTCCTCAGTAAAAATCAGACCGAATATCCAATTTCAAAATTAATAATTTTCAATGCCTGATATAACACTGTTCGTGCTTTATTTTTCTCCTTGGAATCCCCTATGGCTATTAATTTGATACTAAGATATAAAGATATCCTTCGATAATAAACGGAGGTGAAGAATTTCCATCTTAAATACAAGAGTATTGATAGAAGAAATATCGAAGTTATATCTACCATCTGTTTGAATCTCACCGTAAAAAGGCGTCTCAGGATGAGAAGCTTCTAGCATAGTAGTTGGTCACCGCCAACCGGTAGGGGGTGCAGAAATGGTGCAGGGTCTGCCTCCTAGTGCTTATGAAAGATGAGGTAGCAATCTCTTAATATGCGTCTACAATACTCTCTGAAAAACTCAATAAAGTTGGACCTATAAGAGTTCGAAAAGGACATGATTGTTGAAATGCGGTTTGCTGGTTTCTTAGTGACGGAAACATCCAATCATTTGGGGCTTGCAAAGAGTGTTGCATCAGCTTACACGAAATGCGGTAATATGGTGTCTCTGAAGCACAATAGTGGATGGAAAAGAATGTTACTGAGAGGGATAAAAGCGTATTAACTCTCATAGTAGTCAGATAGCGGAAGCAATGTTTATATTTACTCTGAGATAAATTGTCATCTCGGGAACCTCATTTCGGTAAACAACTGTCCAAAGGGAACTTCATGTTTCGAACGTTTATGAAATAGTTGCAATTCGTAAACCATTGGTAATATCACGTCATGCTTTACAGTAAAGCCAGTGATGTAAAACAAAAATAAATCGCTTTCTATAAAAGTCGCATAATGCATCTGATGAATTAATTTTTACCCTATTTCAGACAACTGGAAACGTTTATATGTGGAGAAAGTCCACAGAAGCATTTTCTGCTGACTGCGTCTTGCCGCTTGTCATGCATGGAGGTTGTGGAGGTTCCTTATGGTATGGAGTACGATTTCTGGAGTAGTCTTGACTCTCTTGTTACTCTACACAGGAAAGATACAGCTGATAACTTCGTCGATATTCTGGAAAATAAGATGTATCTTTATCTGCACACTTTGTTTCCAGCATAATTACCATTTTATCAAGACAACAACGCCCCTATACATATCGCTAGAATCGCCAAAAAAATGGATTGAAGAGCATGCGGAGGAAGAAGGATTCACAAAAATCCAAACTTGAACATTATTGAAATTTTGTGGGAATATTTGGAGTCAAACCTCCGTGATCGATTTCCTCCAACATCCGCGCTTCAGATATTGTTTTCGAGAAGAATGGCTTGATATTCCATTAAATTTTTTCATGACTTCTGTGCATCTATCCCAACTATTTCAATATTTTCTACATTTCTAATTCATATACGAAAAAGTGAAGCTTCATATTCCAATAAATATTGTCCATGTTCACTTTGCTCATCTATCCACGTCCAATCTGCAACTAAGTCAAAAGGGTGGTTCAACCCCCATATATTACAGCTTTTTTTATTATTTCAAGGATGCTCGTATTATATTGTCAACCATCTGTATCTTTCTAATTGCTAATTAAAATATTTAAAATTTTATATATTTAGCCAATTATTAGTTTGTAGTGAACTCACATTTATCTAATTTATTGTATTTTAAAGTTCTCATATTCCGAACCAAACAAATAAAATTATGAAAAATATTTCAGACAGTTGTTTCAAAGCCGTCTCAAACGGGAAAATTCAACAAATTCTAGAGGCTGACAATGAAATAAGTAGCTATATGTGTCTTTATTGTGTATGGATTACTTTCGTACTTCAAAAGGAAATTTCACTGTGAGAAAAATATCTCTTGTTTCACCTTTGTTGCTAGATTTCGAATTTTCTAGGTTTTGCTTTAATCAATAAATCTTCTCACAAAATCTAAAAATAGCATCCTTTTCTCTTTTCATCATCTTCTTTTTCTACTTTGTGGCAGAATTAACACAATATTTTCTCTGCTTCAAGGTAAAGTTTCGATTTCCTAAGCTCTTCATTTTCAGCTTGCCTTTGATATATTTTCTTTAATCTCAGGAACAAGATACCGCACTAAATCAAAATAAAAAGTCTAAATACACGATGCACAAAAGAATTATTAGTTATTCATGAAAATACTGTTTCAAGATATGCTAAATTAGTGATTTAAACTTTTGTTAAGATGATGCGAAAAATGCTTTTAAGGGTAGAATCGATATTATCATGTTCTAAGATAAATATCAAGATATTCTTACGGTTCATAACTTTTTTTAGATAAGTAACGAAAACTTATTGATGCATTCATTTCTGTGACGCATGCGTTTTCAAAAAATATCATTTTGGAATGTACAGATTATTTCCAAAATAATTTCTTGCTTGTTAAGCCTTGACAAATTCCACTGTTTAAATCCCTTAATACTCTCAAATGGATTTAGTTGGCAAGTTGTTTTATTTCAATATATTTGAGTTTGTTTTTAATTTTAAATTAATTAGTTGCCATTTGTCGATATACTTTTTTGAAGCTAAATCCTTTGAGCTTAATCATTTTAAATTCCTTATTTAGTCTGATTCACTTGAGTTTTGGCATTTAAATAAAATCTACCTTGATTGAAAAATAAATATAATCTTTACTAAATATAAGAAAATATTATCATAAAAATATTGTTAAAAATAATCTGTTTAAAAATTAAAATAGTAAAAATTGTAGATCATTTGCCATTCGTTTGCGTAGTTTTTTCAATTAAACCGTTTCTACTTAATCATTTTAAATTCTATCTTCACTTCTATTCACTTACACTTTGGAAATTAAATGAAATCTACTTTGCTTGAAAGATAAATATAACTTTACTAAATAAGGGAATTATTATCATAAAAAAATCGATAGGATCGCTTGAAAGATAAAATAGTAAATACAGTAGTTTGTGCATCAGAAATTTTAAAAGGAAAAATTGCAAATTAAGCATAATTTAAAATTCTTGATTTTGCAAACTAAACATTTACTTTTTCGTTGTTTCCCAATTAAAGACTATTTAAAAAATTTATTTGCTTCAGAATATTTCTTAGGAAAATTAGAAATAGAATTTCACTCAAATTCTTTAAATTTGATAGAAATTGCAACATATAAAAATGTGACACACTCAATTTATTTAGAAATTTATGACTTGAAATAGCGAAAAAAACATAACTACTGCAGATAAGTCAAGAATCTAAAAAAGTGCCTTTTGCTTTTTTTTTTTTTTTTTGTTTATTAAAAGTGTTTGAAAAGATTGTAAACTTTTGCATTTTTTTAAGTAATCGGAAGTTGGTACATTTCTGCAATCTTTAACCCTCATAAAAATTTTTTCAATTACGAATATGACACTTCTGAACATATGATATGATTGATGCGTTACATTCAAATAACTGCCAGAGCTTTCAATGCGAATGGACATTATTCAGCCATTTTTAACTCACGAAAAATAAAATTTTATTCAATAGCTCTTGGCTTGTAGGATTCTTTTGACACAAAAAGGGGTTGGAATCGGAAGAAAGAGTTCGAGTTTTTCCTTCGTAATAAAATAGCGAACATAAAATAAATATACAGTAAAACTAAACTATAAACATGGTCGGTTTTTCTTATTTATGTAGCTTCGATCAGAAAAAAATTATAACTAAAAGAACTGGAATGATTCATCTTTTAACATCTTAATTCGAAACTTTCTGTCAGATTTTTCTATTAAGAGATATCCATTTATTATCTGACTAACCTCTTATCTGAAAATCATACTGGAAAATACCATTTAAAAATTTTTAATGCAAAATTTTCTTTCTGTTGTCATTATTGTTGAATTATGATTTTCATATTCAATCATCATTTTATTCTCTTTGAAGGATTTATAAATAATTACTTCGTTATAAATAGTTTATAAAACTGAGTTTCAAATTGAAAAAAGAATTCTAATTACTTTTACAACTTTTTTCATACCTAATTTATACCTATGGTTTGCTGGTAAAGTTTTTCTTCTGGTTTCTGGTAAAGAGATTTCATCTACGAAATCAGATTCCACCAACTTTTCTAGGCAGTCTTAACACACGTTAAATCTTTCTTTCAATTAAAAAAAAAATTCTCATGGCAGATGGCATCCTCTCATTGGTTTTCACATTGGATGATTCTTATTGTATTGTTGTGAAAGCTTATAAGCCAGTTAACAGCTACGCTAACTGAGGAGATGCTTTTGTATTGTGGTCTTGTTACTCGGCTGCGAACCACAAGGTCCCAGGTTCTATCCTCGCTCATTATAATTCGCTATAATATTATTTAACATTTACCTGGTTACTTTCAAATGTTTCATGAAAATGAAAAGAGCTTTGAAAGGACACTTTCAGTCTGACGCTGTTATGAAACCGTTTGGAAATTTTTCTTGGGTCAGTCCCAAGAATGTTCAATTAAGCCAAAAATTTGAACAACAGTTCCAATGACTAATTAATGTCTATCTGGAAGAAATGCCTTAATAATAAAATACATTAAATATTATTTACTGAATTTATAATCTACTGAATGCAACTTATATTAAAGTGTGATAATCCTTAATAACTAACTTTTTTAAGATACGATTACTTAAAATTCTTTTTTTTATTTATTTAAGGAGTAATTATACACATTTACATTTTGTGTTAACCAAAATCTATCATATCAACGACTATTTTAAAACTATTCGTTCAATCTTTTAAATTTCTTTTATTCAATGTAAATTCATTATGGATCCTAAATTGTTCTTATTCTATGCAATCATAAGGAGATTATTTTTCCCTTTAGTTTGAAAAAGAAGGAAAGAAATCCGGTATTAAATCGAACTTCAATGTTTACAATACTCTGAACATTGTTACATTCCAAAGTGACAAAGTTTAAGAAAAATAAGATTTATCAAGATGGCACTAATGCATAATGATAGACTTTTACAAAGAATGGATTCCTTATAAGACCACCCAAATGTCTAGACAAAATACATTAAGATTTCTCAAAAGACGATTCTTGTAATCTGGACGTGGATGAACATTAGCAGATTTTTGGCTTGAGGATATATCCTCCAGGTCCAATTCCAGCTAAGCTGCAAATTAAAGCATTAATGCAGAGCTCTACAAAGACTGCAGACATACATTATATCCACTAGAGACCCAGATGTTAGTTTTAGTGTTCTAATGGCACAACCAATAACGCTATACTCAATGGAACAGAGATTATTGAAGATACTAAATGTGCGCATTGAGCGATTTTCTGAATCCGCTCTCAATGAGAGATATAACATTTTAGATCTGCTGGTGGAAGATGCTTAAAGCCGAATGTGTCTGAAACAACGAATGTTTCTGAAAAGAATAAATGCGTTGGGTTTTTACAATGGCAATGGTGAAAATATATTAAAAACTTAAAAAAGGAAGATTGCATATATTGCATATATTTTGCATATATCTTATTGCATATATTTTGTTTCAAGTATTTTCTTCATTTTAATTCATAATTTATTTTGTAAATATTTCGTAATCTTGAATCCATTCACTACTAGAAGGCGCCACATGCATAGAATCAAACTTTAATGAAATTCATTTATTGGTTGATAAGTAATTTCTAGAAATATTTAACTTCCATGAAATCCTATTCGATTAGATAAAGATGTGTAACACTTTTAAACTAACATATCAAAAAATAACTAAAAATTGATAGCACAGCTCCATCTTTAAAAACATGAAACAAGTCAAGTTAAATGAAAGCTTACTGAAATCAGTCAAAAGAAATTGAGGATTTTTTTTTATTTAACATTGCAGCGTACCCTTTGTTAAATTTTATTTTTTCCTTTTAAATTAATTTTTTCCATCCTATTAAATTTTATTTTTTCCTTTGCAATAATATATTGAACTATCAAATTGAAATATATTAATAGTAGAAATATCCACATCGTAAAATATTCGAAATTCTGTTATATTTTTTATGAAGTAAAAAATTGTTTCATTCGCATAATTCTTCCAAGATTCCCATTAGAACCAAAAATAAATTATAAAAAATTGCAAATTTATTTATTTTCTAAACAAACTCATTAATTAGATGGAGAAGAAAAAAAATAAGAACAATATTCATAGGCGGAAATAAAGCAAATCAAACATATGATAAAGCAATGCACATTTTTATCTTAGTTTTTCTTCTTTTTTGTTGCAAGATTAAAAACATCTCAATCATTATTAATCATCATTAGTTCCGCGCATTCGAGTAACAAGATACGTCCGGATAGAAAGCGCCGTAATTAATATAATTTCTTTCAGAAAACAGCAAAAAACAAATGCTGAGAAGATATTTAATTTTCTCTTTTTCCTTTTATCTGAATCCACAAGTCGCCCATTTCGATATGAGAAAATTATTTTTTTTCCCTACAAGCGGATTTGTCATTGCTAGAAGATATGAATTACTTTGATTGCTTCTTTATGTATTTCTTTCTTATAAGGTAACGCGAATTCCGCCCATTTTTGATGTGGATTGCTTTACTAAAATATTTTTATCCCAATGTTAGTTTCTGAAAGAGTGGATCAATTTTGAAACAAATAAATTTGTGTATGGAAAATAAATTCTGCCATATTTTTATTCGAGATTTAATTGATTTTTTGAAATCTCTTTGGAGCAGCTCCCGTATACGGCCTAGTGGCGCCATTTTTTTCGCCAAGAAGTCGCCAATAATGCGTGTTTAGGATGTTGTGATTCTTAACCGGAAGTTTTGAAGCCAAGCCACGTTAGGCTTATTTCCAAGACTGACAAAATGCAATAGACTATAAGTCAAGGGGTGGCGATGCCCCCATTTTATTTTAAATAATTCAGATAAATGTTGTGATTATTGACTAATTTTTGAAGCCATGTTAGGCTTAATCCTAGGACTGACAAAATATACGAGCATAAATCAGAAGGAGGGGGGGGGTATTGAAATATTTATGATAAAGATCCAAATGAAACGATTTGTTTAATTATACGTAAAATGAAGCATGACGAAATGCTCACTTGCTTTTAAGTATAATGAAATGCTCAAAATTAATATTAAATGATGATGGCGAAATTATTTTTTGCTCCGATTTTTAAATATGATTTCTTAATTTTATGGTGAATATGTTCTCATGAAAACATTGATATTTTTTTCATTTTAAAAGCATAGTTTATAAAAGTTAATAGCTGTATATGTGAGCTGCTCCTTATAAAAACACATAAAAATACTGAATATGTTCTAAGGTTTTAGGTTACCATAAAGAAGAATACATATGCCGATGACGGCAACCAGAAATTATCGTTTATCGCCAAATTTCTCGCCAATTTGGCGGAGGCCGTATACTGGAGCTGAGCCATCTCTTTTTAAAGACCACTTAAGACATATAGAAATAATCACGATAAAACTTCTTTACAAGAGTTGGAAATTGAATAACAGCAACAACAAAGATGCTTACAAAACAACACTGAAGCAGGCTTATAACGCATGCAATCTTTCGATGTAGTCAACAACGTTCTATGCAACTAGTTTCTAGAATTTATAGAATATTTAAATTAGAACAGATTCTGCTTGATCTGGATGAAGTGGTCTGTTCACTTAAGAATATCTGGCATAGGTCGAAACCAATCAGTGAGAAATGTTTCTTCTTGTTGGCCTTGTAATTTTTTGTATACGGATTTAAGCCCGCCTGATTCAAAACAGAAAGAAGCAATTCGTGGCATTCGCTGTCGAACTACTCAGATATTCATAAATCAATCCGAAACCACAGTAGATATTCCACTAACTTCAAGTAACGGATTTAAACCATAAACTGAATGACTGAACCGCCGCAACAGCAACACAGGCGGGAACTGTGGTTGAGTCCTAAGGGCCATTACGGTACAACCCTCCCCGAAGGAAGTACGTCCCGTCATCGATGGGAGGAGTCAGATCCCCCGACCTATTTGTGTACCCTCCAGAGTGGCGAGATCCAAATGCCATGCCGGAAGCATCTCATCCTCATTTCGAGGTGCCCTCGCAGGAGTTAAAAAGCTAGAGTAAAATGAAATTAAATAGTTGAATTTCTGATTCTTGTTGTAAGTCTTTCTAAGTCCATTCCTAAACGACGTACTTATGAGAATGATATACAATTGAATATTGGTGCAATCTAAGATGATGTGCTTGTTTTATGTTCACTCGATATGATGGGAAAAAATATTTTTAATGAGATTCAGTAAATTAATTCATTTAGAATATTATTAAGTATATGATTTTAGATACTAGTATTATACTTCAAGTTATTAAAAAATCTTAAAAACGAACTTCTCTCCAATCAGGAATCAAAACGTAATGACGATTGCATCAATTTGATTGAAATAATCTTCCGTCAGTACGCAGATGCTTCTCGATTTTTAATTCTTTTTATCATTGAGTATTTAACAGAATATCATTATTGCATGTATCACATTATTTTAGAGTAATTTAAAATAAAAGATATAAATTGAATTAGTTACCTTTGTTTTAAAGCCATTCTTAGTTTACTTTTTAATGACATTTCATAAATAGTGTATTATCGATGTATGATTTTAGATAATAATAATATTTTGCAAGATATTTTGAGGCGGATTGGTATGGAAATGTTCAAATTGAATCCTATTTTAAAACGATGAAGTTTGTCTGGATTGTTGCCATTGTTCATTTTGAATTCTAATTAAATCATCAGGAACTAAAATTATATTTTATTATACTTTCCTAAAATGATTTTCCGTCCTATTCAAATATCAGTGATGATGTATTTTAAATATTGTAATGAGCGAGTATAAATCACTAATATGGACACAAAGGTTTTTCTAAATTGCCAAAAATACAAGAGGAGAAAAGTTTGTTTTATAATATATTGATCATTTAAGGAAAATCTGATAGTTCGAATACAATTTGTTAAAATAGTATTCTTATATTCATGCTGAAGTATTTCCTTTCCCAATAAATAGAATCAATTGAACCATGATTAAAAAGTTATCTTTGTTTATCTATACTAAGAGACAAATGCCGAAGACGTCTGTGAAAGGGATATTTTTTAAGATAACCGAATTTTGACTTCATTTTAAAGCGATGTAGTTTTTAGTGATGAACGTCTGTTCTTTGTAATTAACCATATTCTCTTTATTTGTATTTTGTACTATTTATTTTACATGATGAATCACATGAAAATAAAGTGCGTTTAGAAAGATTTTGCTGAATTAAGTTTTTAAATTTCTCAGGTTAATACTTCACCTAAGATTTTCGCATTTCTGCTTAAAAAAACATTTAATATTTTTACTTAAGTCATATGAGCTTTTATGCTAGCCATGATTTAAATCTTGAATGAATCATGAACACGGATTTTCATTTTTCCATATACTCAAGTAAGCTTTTTAACACTCTCTTCAGAAATGAGAAGAATTATGATTGAATGTATTTCTATCGATTTTTTTAATGTAACATTCTAACAAATACGCTTTAGAAAGGTTAAATTTTCAAATGAGATAGAAAAATCTTTTTTTAATTTTTTTTTTTTTTTTTAGAATATGAATACTTGCTCATTAACTCATTTCATATTAACTCAATGAAAACTCAAACATTATCAGCAGTAAAAAAACTAGAACTTTTTTTGCGAGAAAATTTCTCTATAAAAAACGAAGAAAACTTATGTGGAGTCTTTATACAATTAGATATATATTCAATCTCTTGAAAGAAGATATTAAAAAAAGGGAAGAATATAAGCTATCTAATAGCTTCCTGCAATTCATTAAATTCCTTTACGAAATGCTTAACAAGAATTTTCCTGTCGTACAGCACATGTCAGACATTTTCAATCAGATAAATGAGGCATACATCAGACATTACATTCAATCGCCTGCCTATCTTTGAAAAGAATTTAATGAAGTGTAAACATGTCCGCAGACATCTAATCGGCTGTTTCTCAGACAAATTAGTGAACCTTGATCTTTCAGTTGAATTGAATGAATCAATAAATAATTGCTTAGTTACAAAAAATTGTCGAAGAGATAAAAAACGCGAAAGCAAACATGACAGTCAACTGTACAGATATATCTATAGATTAGTTGAAATTTTTTTGAGGAGAATTGCTCAGAAATTATATTATTTTGTTTTTATCCGCAAAGAAAATTAATGGGTTTTCTACTTTCAACAGACTTAATAGTTTTCAGAGCAAATTGAAGATTTTTGCTAAATTACTGAAATTCGATCGATGTCTATGAGGCGATAAATTGCAATTTCAGTTTAAAAGTAATGCTTATTTATTTTTCTATTAAATTATTTTCAGACACTTGTGTATTCTGTTGTAATAAATCTTTCCCCGCGCTTTAATATCAATAATAAACTATTTTCTCGCTTCAAATTTAGAGTCATTACTTTATAATATAAAACGAAAGGAAATTATTCAAAATACAACTACATTTTTATACAAAGTATCTATACATAATTCCATTTTTTTTAAATTGTCTTTTTCAAATATGATTTTGGAAGGATTTCAATAAATTCAACTTACCACTATTCGAATCTTTCCAGATTTGAATTGAACCAAAAATATTTTTTTCTCTGAAAGTTTTCAAAGTTTTCCCAATTGTAAGTGAAATAATTTAAGTCTTTTCAGCAAATTCGAGTCTTTCTTTTCGAGCACAAAAACATGCACTTTATGTTTTTATAGTAAACAGTATTTTTTAAAACATTTTTCACAATGTTTATAGACGCGTCTTCTTAATAGTTTCACAACATTTGAACTTCAAATCAACTTATTAGCCACCAACGTTATCTATGCTTGAGAAAAATAATTTAATAAAACTTCAGAGTATGGAGTGCACTTGTGGTATAATATTAATTTTAAATAAATTTAAGATGGGGCTTTTTTGAGTGTGTCCGTTGCCTCTTACATGATAAAAGTTTCATGATTTTATAAAGGGTTAAATGTTTCAAAAATTATTTTTATTAACATAATCATCGTTTCTTGATAAAAATTCCTTAAGATTTAATTTTAAGTAATGTTGCAGAGCAGCAACACATAAAATATTTTTTTTTAAATTGCAGCATAATCTATATATTTAAAGTAATTAGGGAAACAAAAGAATCAACCTCACATTCTCAATTAAAATGACGATTTCGCCATTTTTTATTACGAATAAAAGCCTAAGAACCCTGGATATGTCATCAATGGTCGCTTGTCTGAAGTTTTTATTTATGCGCGATATCTCCATTAATCCCGAAGAATGAACTAGTAGCCAAAGACGACTAGATAAGTAGAATTTATTATTTTACTCCCTTTTCTGTCTTTCTTATAATTCTTTTTTTATTCCTCTTGTTTAAAACATTATCTCTAAAAATTACAATAAAATTATCTTTTATTCCATAACGATTTATCATGATCGAAACGAGCATCTATCAATTTATCAACGAGAATCCACTGTTCAAGCAGCACAGGATGAAAAATGAGACTGAAGGCAGAGGCGAAATAGTGTCTTCGAAATTCTCCGTCCTATCTCAACCAACACGTGACTCCCAACCAAAAGGCTATCAGCCCTAAACAAGAGATATCGCCAGCATCGAAAGAAACAAAAATGCCTCTATGTTTTTTGGGTGCCTTCCAACATCCCCCAGTTCCACTGTTGAGCCTCGGCCATTCCACCAAATCTCTTTTATTCCCTTTATATATCGAGTTCTATTTCCTTTTGGGGAACACAGGGAGATTCGATATCGGAGTAGAAATGCTTTTTTTTTTCAGATCTTTCTCGCTTTTGAAGAGAGGATCATCTAAAGTGATGACGGACTCTAGAAGTGTTGCATTTATTTATTTTTCCTTTTTATTTTTTCTTGCATTTTCTTCCTTGTGTTGTAATTGTCAAAAATAATTCGAAATCGAGGTTCAGACGAGTCCTTACTTTTCAGACTTTCCCGAGTTTGAAAAACATATTTTTGGAAGTATGCCTGCCCGTGAACCAGATAACCTCAAAATACTTTACGGTGTACGGATGAAATTTGACACATGAACATAACACCAAATCTGTAGATTTCTCTCGAATTTTGGGTAAAATTTATTCCGAATAAATCCGTCAGAGGGCGAGTGAAAATTATAATCAAAAACGCAAAAAAATAAGAATGAAAAAAATTTGATTCAAAGATTAAACATTCAAAATTTAATTTAGAGCCACATTCGTAAATGTTTTGACCTTCTGTCGATATGTTTCTCGTTAGATTTTGAACCATATCTGTCTAAAGGTTGATCATCTGTTGATCTGTATTTTCGCATGCATATAAAAGTAATAAACTCCGAAATGCAGTGACTAATTAAATTTGGCATGTAATCTTGAGATTACAATTATTATTCTATGTGAAATTGTGAGTTCAAAAGGTCTGAAAAAGTGTGTACAAAATTCGTATTCAATTTTTGGGTATTTGTGTATTAACTACTTCATCAATTAATCGTCAAAGAATGTTCCCTAGATACAGAGTGACGATCGGTAATGAGTATGCAAATAATACATAGATATCTGTTTCCTCCACTATGCTTTGAAACACATAATTCTCGTCTTGAGATTCTAAAAATAAAATTCTGAAAATTCGCAGCATTCATAACTTTGGTCAAGTTCAATGATTTCATACAGTGGAGGTGGGAAATTAACACCTTTATTATAGAGTATGTGAAAAAATTTGAGGGCGAGCAGTCTCGCTGGTTTAACTGTATATATTATTCAAAACAAGGAGAAAATGTTATGCATTTATTTCTTTAATAGTTTGGGCCGCATAAATCTGAGGGGTTTTTTTAAAAATTATGTTTCATATTTATGAAGCGTTCGTTGAGTAAGACTAAAATATAATATTTCACGTCCCCCCCCAAAAATTAAAACCACTCTATAAAAAGGTACTTTCGTACTTTTTTTCATCATACTGTCTAAAAATGTCAAATTAATTTCAATTCCAAAAAATATATTTGTTGATTTCTCGAATAAAAAAAGACGTTAAAATATATTTTTTTCAGATGCTTTTTTCAAAATCTCTGTTCTGGGTTTTCTTGACTTCTGCTACTTACAAGCTCGCAGGAAATAATGAATAAATCTTATTTAATTTAAATATCTTATATTTAACTATTTGATCATACTATCAATCGTATCTCTTTTATTATTAGAAACGTTTGACTTAAAAATTAGATAATTATTAAAAAAAGAATTAGAACCAATAACCGTTAGAATAGACTAATGACAATAAGATTTTTCGTTTTTTTAGTTAGTATTTTATAAATAATTTTTTCACTATTTTTTATACATAAAAATATAAAATTTTATATATAAAAAATTAAATAAGCTCGTTTTTTTCTAACATCTGGCATATAGTGAGGAATATTAATGAATTAGACATTTTCCTGTCATAACATTTATTATACGCTAAGTAAAATGAAATCTTCCTCTGCAGTAGTTATCCACCATGACAAAGTTAGTTGTCTAAAGCGATTGAACGAGCTGAAGGGAGTTTGATTTTTGGAAGACAAAATATTAAAAAATGGAAATTTATTTCACTGCAAAGTGAATTTTGAAGAATTATCCAAGAATAATACTTAACTGCAAACCATAAAATTAAAGCAATATTTTTTTAACTAACTTATAAAGTAAATATTTTCTAAATCAAATACTTTAAAAAAAGAAGATGCATTTTGTTCGGAGAGTGCCTATGCTGCTACACCTAAAACACAAATGTAATCAACCAAATTAGAAATGAATATTTTTAAATAGAAAAAAGTGAATAAGCTGGAATTAAAAAAAAAGAAAATGACGAATCCGGCCTGAAGATTTTATAAAGAATCTTCCTCAAGCAGGGATTCACGGAAGAAAATCCCCGATTTGAATCCTTGTTTTGATAAAGCCTTTATAGCAAATTTTTCATTTCCTTTTTTTTGTAATTTAATTTATTCATTTATCTGCTTTTTAAACTTAATATTTATTTCTAAATTGGTAAAAAAAAAAATACGCAATTTAAAAGTTTCTTGCTAGAAAAAAGAATTTTAATACGTTTGTATTTTTCAGATTTTTATTTTGTTGTTTTTTATCCTTGACCGATTCGTTAGTAATTGCGAAGAAATGGATAATAATGTCACTGAATTTTCCGGGAGTCTTTAAAACTAGGTATTAATGATTTTATTATTATATATATTTTGTTCTCTCGCAGATGATTTAATTTCGGAAGAATTGACTTAATTTCTTTCTACCCATTTTCCTCAATATTTCTACACGCTGGTCAAAATTCAAAAGAAAAAAAAATTCTTCGATATCGCTCTACTCTTGAACGTCCATCTCGATTTCTTGGACATCTAGAAGCCACTAAGCCATAAACAAAGCCTCTTGATCTCAGAGATCGAAAGGCTTTGTTTATGGCTTAAGTGGGCTCTTATTCTCTGGTCGGTGGATTAGATCTTCCACTCAAGTGGAAAGCGAAACTTATTGTTTTTCACTTCACTTTGGGAAAGGAATGATTAATTTTGATTTGGTAGGGATGAATAATTTCGATCCCGGTGGTGTTTTTATTCTTTCTTTATTGCATCAAGTGTAATAATTTTCATTCTTAAATATTCTGTTATGTGATAATTAATATTCTGTATTAGTAAATTAACATTGTTACAGAAAATCCCAAATCAGTCCGTGGGTTGTATAGTGAAAAGTCAGTCACCAATGATTACAGGCTCAATAAGAAGTAACGGCGTTTTATTCTACCAAATAAGTAACTATGGATTCTGAATACAAATATAATTCTGTAACATAATAATTCTGAAAACAAAATACACAAGAAAAAGCACGCAGACGAATCAGGCACTACACAGCACTTGCTGTAAACAGCAACACAAAGTAACAAATCGGTCATAAACAATCGTAACAACACAAAGCGTTCAAAGAGAACTCTCTGGAGAAACAACTGCAACAGAATTCAACTCTCACCTCGTCTAGTTAATACTTTTTTTATGCCCCGTAACAGAGTATTGACCATTCTAGGAGATCATCGTATCTTCGCTGGTAATCGGTATATCACTAAAATTCCAGCAGTTTCAGGAACTTTCGTTTTTGTAACCAAAGTCGCCAAATCGTCGGGAACCATTGATTTAAATATGTCTTCTTTATAAAGAGATTTAAACTGTCGTTCTTATCAGGAGTAATTTTACAAATTCGTAACAATATATTAGTTATTTCGGTCT
The DNA here is from genome assembly GCA_026543865.1 of Argiope aurantia. Lineage (NCBI taxonomy): Eukaryota > Metazoa > Arthropoda > Arachnida > Araneae > Araneidae > Argiope > Argiope aurantia. The sequence continues at coordinate 7,575 of JAPMOR010089061.1, read as the reverse complement.
GGTTATAATCCTCTGGTGTATATAAATGATTAAGTAACAAAATATTATAATAGTAACGAATGGTAACATAAATATTATAATCAATTACAAAAAGATTTTTACTACCCATTTATACAAACATATGTAGACGTTAAGTTCTATCATCGAATATATCTTTCATCGCCGTTACTCTCCCCCCCCCCAAATAATAAAACCCGTTTTACTTATACCATAACTTCTTAGTGAAAAAATGTATTAAAAACCAAGCTTTTTCTTTATATTTTATAAAAAGTAAGGCTTAAGACAATAAATAAAAATTAATCCATAAATTAACTTAATGAACCGGATAGAAATATCCAAACAGGCATTTCAAACTGTAAACTATTATTTTTTATGAATATAAATATGTGTAGTTTTGTTCTTTATCAGTGATAAAATTTTGTTGCATATGATTGGTAATAATACTGGACAACCATTATTTATAGATGTCGTGTTGTATTATATAACTTTTACATAAGATATTTTTTCTACAGAAATATTATATATTTATCGATAATTTCCCTTAGATAATTTCAGCAATATTTATATAATCATGCGCGTTTCATATTGTCGCATTGAAGAAAGACTGTTGAATCTCCATGGCCGAATGGTCATGGCACTGGTCTTGTGATCAAGAGACCTGGGTTCGAATCCCGCTACAGACACTGAGATTAATGGTATATGTAAATACTTAATTCCTTGATTTTATGTTTTCCTTTATTTCATGTTCCAGAAGATACTGGACATTTCTTTAGTTTACCAGACAAGTGTTCTGGACTTTTCTTACTGTCTCCAGAAGAGTATTCTGGAACTTTCTCTGCCTGTATAAAAGCAGAAGATTTGTCAATAACTGGGTTCTGAGTTCAGTTAATAAATTGGTTCAGCTCTACCTCTTGTGTGTGTGTGTCTTTGAGTTCTATACTATAGTTCTACCTGACAATATTTTTAATTTTTCGTATAGGTAATATAGAGAAAGTACAGTAATCGTCAAAAAATTCGAACTCGCGACTTTTACTAGTCTACGCATTTTAGATCCCCTTGAGTTCGAAAAACATATTTTTGAAGTTTACTATAAATATACATAATACTGTAAAATATCCATATGTCTCGGTTTGATAAAGATAACTCAAAAAGATTTTGAGCTAGACAAATGAAATTTAATATACTTTCTTTAAATGGATTTTTCTAAAACTTTGATGAAGAGGAAGTGTATCCGGTTGTTCAAATGTACGATAACTACAAAACGAAAAGAGTTATATGAATAATTTTTGCTACACATATTTAACATCTATAGTCTAAACAACTATCAAATTTCAAGCAAAATACAATAAGAGGTTGACAGTCTGTTAGTCCATACTTTCAGAGACATGCAAAAGCATCAATAGAAAGACGCAGTTACTTAAATATACCATATTCGATACGTAATTTCGTGACTGCAATTGTAGCTTTGTGTTAAATTTTGGTTTCATTCGGATTGACAAAAAGCGTCGAAAGCACAAATTCTATTTTCGGATACTATAACTCAAATGCCATGGATTAATCGCCAAAACACTCACCAAGAATGGCATGATAAATTCGGTAAAAATGCTAAATTTCCGCCAAACATTATTGTTTCGTAATTATTGTATACCAATTCAATGCAAGGAAATACGAGAAAGTTTTCAGAAGACAGTTCCTGTCAGTTTATTGAAAGAAATTAATAGAAATAGCGTACTTGTTAATTCATTTGAAATATATAGTTTCAAATGAATATTAATGACATATAATATTGTTTGAAATATATAAAATCCTTTAGTTGAACTAAAATATTTAAAATTAAATCTGCAGGATTCTATAATATTCGTACTACATGTGTCATAAAGGAATTACCTAAGTTATTTCATTCTATTCATTTTCATCATGCTGAGTTTTCAATTTCCAGCAACATTAGAAAAGATTTTCTATCAGAAAATCAAATTAACAGATGGACAATCAAAACAAAGGAAAAAGGAACTGCTCAATTACAATAATGTTTCTAACGTCGAATTTCATTCCTTTAATGCCCTCCAGGTATCAGCAGCCTTTGAGCATTTATCTCCAAATTAAGTAAAAAAGACCCAAAATTATTTAAATGGGGATATCTGAAAACGCTACAGGAAACCAGCGGATTATTTACATATAGTCTGGATTTATTGATTTGAGGACAGTTAGTAGAAGTTAATTAACTTAATATTGATTTCATTATTTATATCAATCCTTCATTTCATTTCTGAGAAAGGATGGATTTTCTAAGGAAGTGTTTTCTAATAAATTATTTATAAATTTAGATATAATATTTTCTTTCAACAGTTATTTTGTGTATAATTTAATTTTATATATAATGTTCGAAAATATTGTTTATTTTAATTTTCACTAAAAACATTTACATTTCCTTTATATTATTCATCTTCAAAAATATTATGTTATCTTGGAGCTAATTTTACCCAATCAAAACTATCAGAATAAAATCATCATTTGATTAAATTAATAGATTAATAAATAAACTAAATCATGAGTATATTAAAACAGCTTGTTTTATCAAAAGCATAAAAAACAGACAAAATTTCAATGCTGTTCCACAAAAAGAATGAAAAATTGATTATAAATATTCATTTTGATGAGAGAAAAATTAATCAAATACGTCAATAGATTTTTTGGAGATATCTACATTAATTTAATTATTCATTCAGTAAAAAAAAATGGAAGTATCTCTCTTCTTGTAGTGAATTTTTTCCTAAAAATATTAAATAGAATTCCTTTTAGTTGAAGAAAAGGATCGTATGAGTAACTGAAACTCAACCATCGCTTCAAGTTATTTTGGAAAGATTTCAAATTATCGGCAGACATTTTTATTTCTTTTGTCTGGAAAAATCTCAGTGTTCTAGTCTGATGGCTTTTTACTGAAAAAAAAATACAATATCAACTGAAATATAAATGGAAAGTAGCCGCCCTAATGATCAACTGTCTACTTATAACATCAATAGTATAAACAGGAATACCAAACTTTCTTTCTTTCTTTCTTTATTTTTTATTTATTTATTTATTTTTTATTTATTTTTTTTGATAAAATCGTATTTTTTCAGAGAAAATATTTAGATACGAATTACATACTGATTACATACTAATATTTTTTAATCTTTCCTACATATGAACTGACCATTTAAATAAAAAAAATCATGAATGCACTAGGTTCAACATGTTATTCGAGACAATCACCGTTTCCGAGATACACGAAATAAATATAATGTGTATACAAGAATTGTTTGTTTGAAGTTATAAGATTAATTTAGTCATGTCAACGAACTTGGATGAATCACATTTTATCACAAAAAATAAAAAACGTTTTAATTATACTTTCGTAATAAACATACAATCTTATCATTGCTTAGTTATGCTTGTGTAACGCAGCGGAATTAAATAGAGCACAAAACTGACTAGAAGAATACCATTAAAAGTTTAAGTACCAAAATAATGATTCTCTAATTGCAAACTGTTTTTCCCAAAATTGAAAATTCCACTTTTTATTCCGCATATAAACTGCATAAAAATAATCAAAATCGTTCGAATTTAGTGATCCAGAATAGAAAAATAGGAGCAGCATTGATAAAACGATAAAAATTGTTGAATTGTATTGTTGAAAACGATTCTTCAATTTTGTTAACTTTCAGCTTTAGGAAAAAATTATATAATGCCTAAATTAGTATGACTATGAAATAAAATTTTTTGAGTTTCAAAATTACATAATTATTTTAATCATAATATTCTCTGAATACATCAAAAAAGAACTCCAAAGCGTGCTAAATTTTTAATCAATTAAAATTATGATTACAATATCAAACAATTTGCTAAAATTTAGCAAATCAGGATTAAACGGTTTGGTCTATGTAGTGCCAACAGACTGGTTTACATTTTCCTTTATTAGTTGTAAAAATAAATATTTCGTCAACGGTTAAAGTAAATGAATACAAAGAAAACCCTAATTGCGCCTAATTATAGCAAAAATTCAATCAATGCACCCCAAAAATATCCACAATCTTAATTCACAATTCCTTATATTTCAATATACATGAGAATGTATTATTATCAGAAATTATCATTTTTTCTCAGATTTTAACAGATAGCATCGTTCGAGAGGATTTTTATTTAAAAAATTAGCTATATCACGATTTTAGTTTGTAATATGAAGAATTTATTGTATATAACTCGAAAAATAAATGCTTCCTAAAGTTATTGGAAAAAGGAATTTAATTCTCATCTCTTATCAACAATCTATTAACTGAATGCTGTTAACTTCACATAAATAGAATATGAAAGCTTTAACTTGATTATATTCCAGAAATTGGAATTTACCGCAACTCTATTGATTTGTGAAATTGTTTAGAATATATTTGCCTTCGTGTTTACTTAAGTGAATAAAGAATTGCTTATAACTTTCTCTAAAAGCTCTAACTTTATTAATAAATTATCTAAACAATTCAAATAATCTATCTGAAAATTAATCCTGAAATGCATGTTAAGATTTGTTCCAAACTTTTAATATAATATCCGAGTCTCCAAAGATTCAAACAATGTTAAAAGCCCTTCCAATGAAAATACTTTCCAAGAATGGGAATCCATATAGCTGAATTCACGAAATCTACCACCAGTTCATTAGTAAAATGACGAACGGGACAATAATAGGAATTTTCCAATAGAAAACGATTTTCTAAATCATTCCTAGAAACGGTGGCAGTTAAGCTTAGATCACGAAGTATAGGAATTTCAAACGAGTTAGAGCCTTAAGCAAATAGTTATCCAAAAATCGAAACTCTTGAGTGTTGTGAAATATCTCTTTAGCCTTCTGATTTCCAAACTGTGCGAAGACAATTATTTTGGAAGAAAATGCTACGAGCTTTCACTATAAATAAGACTGTTGCAGAAATCAGCTATTTAACAAATATGCGAATCGATGAAGGAGAACAGAAAGTAGTTGAATAGATTAATTCTTACATTTTTGAATTTTAACTTGTTTAATTTTCATTATCATCTGAGAACATGTTTTAGTTTGGGGTTTTTTGAAGTCTCAAAATGCTCAAGAAGAAAATAGAAATTATTAAATGTTGGAATTCATAAATTATAGGATTTTGTTTCCTATCGTAACCATAAATGTGAGAAAATATTCCAAATCTCGAACGTTTCAGATCTGTTTCTGAATTCTAACCACCTGACTGTTTTATTAAAAACTAGCCGCCCTTGGCGACCAGCCGGTTCGCCAATATTACCGCTCGCTACAATTTTCAATTAAATATTTTAAGTAACTGGTCTCTTAAAGGATTCTCAAACAAAACATTTTTAATCTTCAAATTTTGATAGTCATACCAAACTTATACTGTTGTTTAGATCGTTTCGTTCAATTTACTATATACATTTTGCTAATTTGTTGTCATTTCCGGTAAAACTTGAACTTCAATTTAAAGCGGAAATGATGAAATTACAATTAATATAAAGATATCTTTTAATAAAACCAAGCGTTTTATTTTATTTATCATCTTTATTGTTATTTATTTATTATTATTATTATTGAATATGAGTATTGCAAGCAGAATCACTCGGTATTTAAGTCTTATGTGAACTACAAAATATTTTTCAGAATTTAAGATATATCTCAAAGAATAATTCAACAAAAATTTCTTAGATTCAGCATAAAATTCAGTTTTTAGTTTTGCTTTCAAAAGGATTGAAATGAAATCAATAATAATATTTTGTTCCGGCCTATAAATATATTTCAAAAATTATGAAGTCTAAATTTAATGCAGTAAGGTATCATATTCTGAAAAATATTCTGGACACACCAAATTTTAAATAAATGAATGAATTTTTCTATTTTCCCCGATCAACTAAGACTTATTTATGAAGTTCTGAATGTTATAAATTTAGAAAAACTCAACATTTTCATAATCTTAAGCCAATTAATCTTGAGAAACCTGCGCGCTGATTGGCGTATTTTCTTTGAAACGATCGATGGAAAATCTAAAATTATCCTTTTTTTATTGAATAGTGATATTCAAATTTTCATAAATCAGTCAGTTTAAGTGATTGATTTAGTTGATTGGAAATTAACTCTTTATATTTAAAATATTAGTGTTTCAAGAACATTTTATTAATCGTGATTTCCACAGCAGAAGCTTTATGTAAAATCAAAAATTCGTTATTTATTAGAGCATTTATTGAATCAAGTTATATAAAATATAATCATTTTTTTATTTAGACCATTTTAGCAGATCTGTGTCTAACTAAAGGTTTACAAATTAGCTGTTTGGCCCTGATTTGAATGGATATCCTGTTCATATTAAACATAACTTAAAATAAAACTGATTTATTGGATTAATAATATAGAAAGTGTAACAGATCATAAAATAATTTTTCTTGAATTTATTTTTTAGAAAAAATAATATTTCATGTTTGTTTCATTTCCTACAGACTAGTGCCGAAAATTATATTTTTCCAGATTTCATTTCCAAAAAGATTTAATTTATTTTTAATTGGAGCTTTAATCAATGTAATGTCAACACTTTGAAAAAAGCTATTTTTTTCCCTTGAGTGTGAAACGTGCTCATGTAGCTTAAATTTTATTTTTATTTTGTACAAAAAAAATTGTTGAAAAATACAGTTAAAATATTTATTTAAAAATTCATTAAAAATAGAAATATAATTTTAAGGTTAAAACATTGGTATCATTTAAAAGATAAATTTTTGATCTTTAACTTCATGTAAAAATCTTTTTTGTGCGGTAATATTTTAGGAATTTATATCAGAAACGCTCCAAAATTTCGCTTAATTTTTAAATAAATAAAATTCTAATTAAAAATTTGAAAAAATAACCCCCAGGTGCATATTCCCGGCCTCCCAGGTATACACGTGCCAAACTTGGTAGCTGTAGGTTGAATGGTCTTTCCTGTAGAGCACCAACACACACACACACACATTGAGCTTTATTATAATTATAGATATAGATAGATAATTATCATTTCAAAATGGTTTTGGTGTCTCCTTTTATCAATGCATTTCATGGAAAGAGCAATGATTTAAGATTTCAATTTTTGTTCTCAAATTCCGTATTGTAAAATTGTTCTCACGTGATAATTTGAAATTTGCAACAAATTTCATTTTTTTTACTTTCAAATATCTTCTGTGAATATTTTCATGTATCAGAAGAAAGAAATAGAAAATTCAATGCATATAACATATAAAGCTGAAAACTGAAAAGAGAATTAGTATTAAGTTATGGTCTATTATATAATAAATATATATGATCAAATTCAGGTTTCAGAGTCATTTATAATTTAAAACTAATAAAAACAAATTAAATGTAGATAATATTTAAAAACAATTCTTTTGATATTAAAGTAAATTATCTTTTTCTTAGAAGAGAGATTGAATGACAATTTGAACATAAATACGGTGAACTGATAAAATAATTTGTATAAATAAGCTTATTTACATAATAGAAAATATTAAAAGAATTCATTCAGACAAAATATGTTTAACAATTGTTTCATT
>JAPMOR010089060.1:249410-287495 GCA_026543865.1 Argiope aurantia | reverse complement strand
CAAAAGCTATCAAATTTGGCATATGTATACCCTGATAGATAGGAATTTGTATGTTAGAAAATTTGGCAGAATCATGGGAACAAAGTTATATTTACATTATTTAAAGACAATTAAATATAACCAGTGTTTCAGCTAGTCAATAAAGGTAAATAATTTTTTTTAAAGAAAGGTCCATTCTATTGCGACTGAACGAGTTATGAAAATCTGAATATTACTATGTTATATTAGACCCTTTCATTACACCATTACGTAATATTAGACCATTCCATCAACCATCTCAGAGAAGTTGCGCCAATCAGCACCCAGAGCTTTCCCACGGTGGCTAATTGGCCTATGATAATGAAAAAGTTAATTGTTTTAAAATAATAATATTCAAAACTTCATAATATTGTCAGATTCGATAGCAGAAGATATAAACTTTTATTTTTCAAATTTAAAAGATGGTGTGCCAAAAATATTTAGCAGAATATGATTCCTTAGGACCATAGGAATGTATAAAATTTAAATTTCATAATTTCCTGAAGTATATTTATTAACCGAAATAAAATAAAATATAATTATTTACATTATTTAGATCCTTTTGAAAGTAAAGGTAAAAAACAATTATGATGATGAACCAGAGAAATTTTTATTAATGATTCTTTGAGATATTGCATAAATTATGAAAATCATTCTGTACAGCACATGGAAAAATTTCTATTTCATGTTCTCATATTTAAAAAAAAAAAAAAAAATGCTTGGTCTGAACAAAAAATGTTTTTGTATTATTAGAAGTTTAATTACTTCCACACAAAGTTCACATTTTACGAGAGCTGACAGAAAATTAGAAAGATACATTGTACAATGAACATAAAGGTTTAAGACTACTACAACAGTATGAGTTACATTTGAAACAATATTTTGTTGCAGAAGCTATTAAGAGACCATGTTACACTAAATATTTAATTGAAAATTTTACTGAACATCAATCCTGACCATAGATGATGAAATGGTCACCAAAAGTAGCTACTTTATAATAAATCAACAGATTTTCAGATAAAAATGTAAAATTTTTTACACTCGTACAAAATATATTACTTGATTTATAACAATGATACTTTTGATATATATATAATTTAATTTATGGCTACTTACAAAATAAAAACCAGACCATAAAACATGTTTGTATCACAAATTTCTATGATTAACAATATTTACACTAATAGGAAATAATTCATGATTATTTGAAACTACACTAAAAAAGGAAAAAATTGCTGAATATGTTGTCACTCAATATTTTCAAAAAAATAATTGTACTTCGGTTTCAATAAAAAATTGATTTTTTTTAACAGCTCAAAAAAAAAAAAAAAAAACAGGTTATAATTTGGCACTTTTGCATACATGAAATTTATTTTAATGCAGATTTATATAAAAACAGTTTTAAATTATTCAAATTGTGATTAGGTTTAGATCTTACTCAGGGTCCGACAGCCTAATTGGAGCCAGGGGCAACAACTTCTTTGGGGGCCCTTATCTGCTTCACTAATTCAATAATGAAGAACCATGCATTCAAGTGCATAGAACTTGACTATGGTATTTTTCATTAATTAATTCAAAATGCTATTTAAACTTGAAACTAAAAACACTCTTAGTCTTAATTCGAAGTACCACATTTAAACATTAAATTTAGCATGCATTCCGACAAAATACTAAGGCAAGATTTATAGTAGAATGCTTCCTACAACTATCTTAAGCATCTGTCTGAAAGAGAAACTCCTAAACTAAATATTAGTACATTTTTAAATGAAAAATATGCACATTTCTCAACAGTTATTTTCATATGTAAGAGTATTTAATTATTTCTTGCATTCATTGCATACAAACAAAACAAACTTCATTATTTAAGAAAGGTAATTATTTTATCAGTCTCATTTTATTATGATAAATACTGGGATATTCAAGGTCGAATATTTATTTTAAGAGAATGAAAAATTTCCAGAACAATTCATTATTCAAATGCAAGTAAAAAGATAGTTTTAATGTGCATTCATTGCAGATAAATTTTACATATATATATATTTATTTATATATATATTTATATTCAATTAATTATTGCATGCAAAACTTAAAAGAAAATGGGGATGGTAAGGATGGTGGGAAGGTAATGCCCCATACTTTTGCTATTTTTTGTCTTTGAAAAGCAATGTTATTTTAACTAAATTATAATTTTCTTTCCATTAACTGAATTAAAGATGCATAAAACGGTCAACAATGGAATAAGAAAATAAGGCTTTTGATTGACCAAATTTGTCCATCATAATTGCGAAAAGCTAGCTGAATTCCGCCCTAGAAAGCCATGGATTTACGAAATATAGATTTTTTTGTGTTCAAACGATAGATTAATAAAGAAGCTAACATAAAACTGACAGATTTTACACTATACTGATATTTTGTTTAAAAAAATTTCATTAAAGAAAGAAACATAAAATAAAGTTTCTATTCGATTTGGGGGTCCCCCACTGATGTGGGCCCCAGGGCAACTGCCCCGTATGCCCCTGCCTTAGTCAGGCTCTGATCTTACTCTGTGTATACAATACTATAAATGAATAAGCATAATACAGTTAAAATTTAAGAAAGCAGATATCCTTCACTGCCACTTTTTACATATAAATTTTGTAGATAAAAGAATATAATAAAAAAAATAAGAAGATGCTGTTTATTATTAAATTTCTTACATATATTTCAGAATCATTAGAATATGAAATTTTAAAAATTTACAGGATACATAACTTTATAAGACAATATATTATCTAAAATAATTTGAAATGAGTAGATAATTAGATTTTAATAATGAAATATACAAAGACTAAATGATGTACACTTATTTTGATATACATGATTCATATGCACTTATTTTGATATAATGATGTAAACTTATTTTGAAACTCTATGTATTATGAATGAACAAGCCAAATATATATAACATTTATAATGTTTTTCTCTAATATTTATAAACAGAGAAAAATGTATGCTAATATTTACAAACTCACACACTCCCAATGCACGCTGGCAACAATTAAAATTTTATATGGCTTTCTACAGTAAAAATGCAATTGTAATAACATATTACTGAATCAATCATGCACATAAGTAATGATATGCTGCTATAAAAAAATTAGCACAAATCAATTGATTTAACGGATATATCTTAACATGATCAAAATTAATTCATGAAGGTCAAATCTTATCATTCCTTAAATATAAAATAATGACATACTAATATATATTCTTCTATTGGAAAATGAACAGATTATGGAAGGCAATGTTAAATAATTAATAAAAAATATTGTTATATAATTAGAATATATAAAATTAAAAGTTATTTAAACAGGCAAAGCAAATCTTAAGACAGATTTTATTGATTCATCTATGCTTCAATATGTCATAATTCTGTTCAACAAACACACATTTCAGAAATGGCCTTTCCAACTATACTTTGAGATAAATTAGATTACTTCACCCAAAAGATGTCATACTCCCTATAAAGAGTAATTTGCTACAAACTATAACACTACTTAGCACAGAAATAAATTATACTTCTGCCAAATTAAATGTTTACAGAGACCAGAAAAAAATCTAAGAATATTTTCCCACATTTTGGAAATAGTATGGAATATTCAAAGCAAATTATAATTCATGTGGATAAAATAAGCAATTTTTGGATAAAATATGCTTTTAAAACTTATTTAAAAAATTAGATCTGTTTTTAATACTTACATGGAAAAATAATGTATTAGCTCAACAATGTAGAGTAACTAATGTTTTAAATTAAGAAGTAGTAGAACAAATGTAACAAAAATAATAAGCCTTTATAAGCTGAGAGACTTCCGATTTTAATCCAAAAATGACTAGCTAAATACGAGAAGAAATTTTGATTACTGATGATCATGATAAAGATTGATTACATACAATATGTAAATCCAAATAAAACATACATTTTAAACAACTGTACATTAAAAAAATACATAATACTTCATGCAAATACAAAAATTATATTAAAAAGTTCTATAAAATTATACTGTTAAACATTGTTTCTTGCAATCAGGTTCATAGTCATCAGCATTTTGCTCTAGTGTTCGTGTTTCACTATCTTCAGAATCTTTAACATTAATTTTCTCTGATTTCCCAGATCCAGTATTGGTTTTAACAGAAAAGAAGTCAGTCATCTAATATTTTATAAAATTACACAGAAAAAAAAGAATTATAATATTACAAAGATTTAACATTATACACAAGTTTTTAAATAAATATATGTACAATATTTGGATAGCTATATTCTTAGTATTTATTTCAAATTAATTTTAAAATATCCAGTAGTTTATTATGTAGTGATTCAATGATTTTCTGCCAAATCTCTATGAAATAATTAAATTAGAAAGTGAAGTTTCCCCAAAACACAATACAAAAGTGTAGTCTTCCTTCCACTCCATATAAAATCATGGACTTTAAGCAAGGCCATGATTTCACTTGCATTAAAACAAACTTTTTGTAAAACGGATTTTTCTCAAAATCTTATAGAAATCGAAAAAAATTTGGTGTTAAAATTATGTCGAATTTCATTCTCCTAGCTCAAAAAATTTTTGGGTTATTGTGTTTACAATTATAATTTCAAAAATGTGTTTTTCTCAGGGAAATCTGAATCATGAAGATTTGTCAAAATATCAAGATAAATTTTCTGACAATTACAAAATTTTCTCTTTGTATGCTTCGTATATGAGGAAATGATAGAAAAAGATCTACACCTTTATAGTATTGTCATAAATTTTTAGTCATAAAAAAAGTACAAAATAAAATTTGTATTTGGTAGTGGCACAAACAGTATTAAAACTTTGTAAATAAAGATTAGATTGGAAGATAAAATTGTAGAACAATTTTTGACTTAAGTTTCAACCATCTATCGAGTTTCACATTTCAATATCGATTTGTTTGAGAAAAATTTTTATTCTTCAATTAACTATTGATATTAATCTATTTGGCCATTGTAAAGGCAGCAACAGAAAATACAGGCCAAATTAAAAAAAAATACAGAACTGTCAGAAATTTTGTATAATTTAGATTTTAAAAACATTTCATAGATGCATCTTTATATTAAATTCATCTTGTGGCTAAAAATCACAAAAGCAGTTTGGCTCAAAGCAGAAAACAATTTTTGTAGGGTGAGAAATACAAAGAAAATTGAATTTCCTGACAAAACAAAAGAGATCCAGTTTCCATACATACCCATCTCTCCCTCACAAACAAATGATCTATAGTATATTGATGCTATAAAATGTAAGTCATGAATGTTTAATTCATAGACTTTAAAAAAGTAAAATAACTTGAATTATATGATAAAGGCGACATTAATTTTCATTTAGAATCCATTCAAGTAAAATGCAAAAGTGAAGTTTGCCAATGGTTCTTGAAGTAATAACAAATATGTACGGAAAACGAAACAAAACAAACAAACATGAAAGCTGACTTTGAATCAAGGTGATCAAATAGAATAGAATTGCTAGAATTAAATATTACTGGAGAAAACATTTGAACAGAAAGATTGAAATTAGACAGCTTATCTAATCCATTGATTTTTTTTTTTACAGAATGATTTTTTACTATTATTACCAATGCAAATAGATAATTAATGAATACACAAGATGTGGCAAATTTCTTTGCATCAGATCAATTTTCGTTGATAAAATATAATAATTTAGGAACAGTGATTTTATTAGGAGCTAATATAAAAAAATCTATTGATTGATCTAAGGGCAATTTTCAATCACTGAAACATATTTCATCCAAAGATTCTGTATCATTAAAAAAAATTTAAAGAGAAGTGAGATAACTGCCATATTTTGATTACAAACAATAACACAATTTCTAGGAGAATCATAATTTTTTCTATTTAATGATAATCTTAATTTTAATTTGGCAATGTATCTTGAAAATACCTTTTAAAAAAGTGAATCCTACGCAAATTGATTTTTTTTTTTTTAGCATTTGACTTGCATGCAAATTCAATAAATTTATTAGTTGAGTCAGTATTTTAAAATTTAGGATTTTTTTAATATTTTAATAATATTGAATTTAGGAAAAATCAGAATAATTAATCTATGCCATTTGCTAATAATTGGATCACTGATATCTTTAGAAAATGGATGCATGCAATTTTCTGCCCCATCTGATGAAACCAATGGAATAACTTTACTGTTAGGAAAATTTAATAACCATTGTGATATTTTAATTAATAACCATTAATAGAATTTTTGAAAAGCTCTCATATGTTTCAACTGCAAAAAATCTAACATGAATTTCTAGAGGAGTAAATTTATTAAGATATGGTATATATTTTAATATTACCTTTGTCTTCTGTTCTTTGACTAATTTATTGGATTTAGTTTTTGGTTGAGCTAAAAAAGAAAATAATAATTAATTGGAAATCAAATAATAAAGACATTTTTGAATAGATTTTCTGAAAAAAAAAATCCCAAAATACTTGCAAACCATAGGCAAAATTGAATAAATCTTTAAACAAAATGATAATGCATCTAATTAACAAACTTCATTAATAGAAATTATTATTAATTATAAAATATTTAGAAATAAGTTTTATTTTTATTTTGAATGTAATTTAGGTAGAAAAATAAATTTCAATCAAATTACTTTCTACCTCATAATAAAAATGAATATAAAAAAATGTATTATCGTCCTAAAATCTGAATGATAATGTAACACCAGTTTGAAATCAAGTTATGTAAGTATAAGTTTCTTGTGAAGATTCAGAATCATCAATAACATTTAACATCTCTTTTATATAAGTTACCATCAATTTATGAAAGCCAATATTCAATATAATACCCAGGTATTTTATATAATGCTAAAATTGGCTAGCAATGAATGAAATGATTAAACATATTTCCTGGGTATTCTATAGAATGTCAAACTGAGGAAATATTAAATACATCTCCACTGAAGAAAAACAAAAAACATGGGTGAGATTACATTCTACGATGGAATAAATGAAAATGATGATGAGATGCTTAACAGAGATTTCTGTTTCTGTAACCTGTTGTGTATTTTTAAAAGAACCCAGTAATACACACTTATGAATGAAATGTCATAAAAAATCACACCTTCTTTAACCGTGCTAGTAAAAATGATGAAAATGGTATTCTGTAAACTTTTGTTTTAAAATTAATAGAACTGTTTAAATAATAGTATTATCATGGCCTCTTTTTTTCATACTTTGCTTAAATAGCAGTTGCCTTTCTATAAAATGCCTATGTATTATATACAATGTTTAGGAAAGTGTACAGTAACTCTCGCATTTAAAACTTTGCCTACAAATGCCTAGCATTCAATAAAGTGTCTATTTATTCCATAGAATGCCAGGATTTTTTACACTGCTGGTAAAATGCATAGCAGAACATTACTGATGCTTATTTAATTTATTAGAGGAGGCAGCGATTCAACTACATTAAGCATTTCAAAAAAGCAAATAAAAAATTACTAGTTTATGCTCTTTACTAATACAAATCTGTTTGAATAAATATTAATTAACAATCTTTCTAATTATTTTTAAATATAAAAATTTTAAATATGAGAAAATACTAGGGATGTTTTGATTTGCCAATGTAATAATGACTAGAAATTATTCTTAAATATTGGAAGCTTGATAAAATATCAGTTGTAGGAATCAATTTAAATATTTTTTTCTTTGACACCAGAGTTTGTACAAAAACCAACTTTCTAAAAAACCGGTTTTAGCCAGTTTTCGAATTTTTGTCAAAAAATAGAATAGAGAAAAATATTTTATTTAATTTATTTAAAATAACAAAAAACAAAACCAATATCAAAGTCAAAATATTGAAAAAAAATTAAAGATTACATATACATATTACTTACAAAAAACAATGGAAACTCAAACCAAAAATTTTAAATAATATTTATATTATTTTCATTAATTTAAATCTTATTTATATTATTTTCACTAATTTAAATAATTAAGATCCATTGCACTAAAGTTCTATTTGTAGTGCTATTAAGAGAAAATCCATTCATTATGCAAGTTTTGATATAATTTCTTCTCAATTACTCCTTTTTACTTCCATAAAATTCAAAACACTTGTTTGTTAGTTTGAAGAAGAGCAATATCCAGGCTTTTCTTCTTTGACGATCGTTTCTAATTTCTTTTTGATAATTATTTTATGAATTGCTTTCAAATGATTATGTAGATTGCTCGTAGAAGAACCTTTGCAGATCAACATTTTATTACAATGATTGCAGATTGCCTTGTTTATCCCCAACTTTTTGAAACTATGCCAAACTTCCGACTTATTTATTTTTATCTGATTTATCAAAATGAAATTAAAGTTATTAAATAAATATTTGTGAAGTTTATTTTACAATTTTAACTATTAATAATGTAATTTAAAATAATCTAATTAACACATTTTTTTAAGAATTTTGAAAAAAAAAAGCATCTTTTTTAATCTAATTCCGAAGTTTGATAAAGATATAATTTATGCAGAAATGTTGCTAAAGAAAATATGGATTATTTTAATACCCTGTGTTTTATTTAAAATCCCATTAGATAGAAGCAAAAAACTTTTATTTTATATTAAATTTTGAGAGAAGAAATTTATTTTACAAAATTAAAGTTTTAAAATGTAAAATAGAAAATAAAAACATAAAAATTAGAATCATAATTTATTACATTATTTTTATCAAATATAACAACTTTATATTTTTGTTTCCAGTTTTCACTTTATAATATTAAGCGAACCTGTCATGACTCATGATAGATTGCACATATGTATATGTAATAAGATAAAATAAATGTACAGTGCAAAATGCACAAGCACTGGCCAATGCAATTTACAATGTTGAAAAAATGTGTTTGCTGTCCATTGCATAAAATGAAAAGTAAATAAAAAAAATTTAAAATGAAATAAATTTTTACATAGTAATACGAATTCTTTAAACCGGTTTTCTTAACTTAAAAACCGGTTTTCAAACGTGACAAATTTACTTTTAAAAACTGTTTTTTTTTTAAAAAACATCAAACCCTATTTCACACCTTGATCAAACAAAAATAGCAGTGCATGTAGATAACTTTATTATTCAAAGTATGTGAACTTTTAATTAAAAAAAAGAGAATCTCTTAATTAATTTAAATTGATGGATCAATGACATAACAATCTTTAAAAACAATGATAATATAACTAGAAACTTTTAAAATAGAATCATAAAAAATATGATCCATCAACTCATTTGCTGCAATGAGATTCTCTAATATGTGACCGATTATACGAAGTACTTGCAAAAGAGTGCAATAAATAAATAATTCACTAATGGCACTAGGAATAATAAATTTGTCATATAAGTAATAAAGAAAATAAAGTGTTGAAAGTAAAACCTTTTTTCTCAAAAGCATCGTGATAAAAAGAATTCTTACTAAATATTAAGGAAAAGTAGCATAATATATATTTTGACATTGGACAAAAATTACAAACTTTGAAAAGCATTTGGTTAAAAATATTAAAGTATTTAAGATTGCAGCAAGTAATCAAAAGTTTTTGTTAAAAGAAAAACATGACACAGATATCTACCATATATAAAAAAATTTATAGAAGCTATTTAATATGACATAAGTGGAATGTTATCCAGTGAGACACAAACTTTTAAAAACTTTTGCTTTTTTTTATGGAGAAATTAATGAGATATATGCTTAACACTTCTTCATGTTTCCATTATCGCTGAAAGTTCAATAAAAATAATTTGTAAATGATATTGAGAATTTGCGTTTGGATATTTTGAAAAAATGCGCATATTTATAATTTAAGATTAAGATGAAGATATTTCTATAAACAGCATCTAGTTGAGGATTTTAAAGTGGAATAACAATACTTTTTCTTTGCTACACACTCAATATTACGGAAAACCCAATAAAACTAATAACAAGATTTGGTTCGATGATATATAATGCATATTTCTATATTGAAAAATACATTCAAAAGATGGTATATTAATTAATTAATTAATTTTATTATTAAAAATTAAAAATATAGGTAACATCAATCAAAAGCAATAAATTATAAATAAATCTTTTCAACTTCATTTAAAGAATTTACAGCTAACTAACTACATTCATATGAAGAATTTACAGCTAACTAAGTATTAAGGAAAAAATATCAAAAATAAAATTTATTTTTGAAATAAACAGTTTAGTTTTTTCAAAAGATTTCAGAATGGCATATAGTATACTGGTCATAAATTACATAATTTTAAAACAAAAAATAATTACGTTTAGATTTTTCTATTGAACAGTAATACTCATCAACTAAATTAGGATATGATTTCTTGAATCTATTTTCAAACTCTATGGTGCAGAAATTTTCATCATCTGTATCGGAAGAATTATCACCATCTAAAAATAAAGAACAAAAATGACTATATTTAAAAAAAAAATTAAAATGCTGATTAATACATAAAAATAACATGCATATTATCTGGTATATTTATACAAAAAATGGCATGCTTTACTAAATTTTTTATAAAGAAATAAGTAATATTTATTATTATAAATAAATAAAATATTTCTGATTAAAAATGTAAAATCATGGCAGGGTGCTATCGTTCACAAATTTTAAGAATAATTAAATTTTGTTACTGAATTTTGAAATCAAACCTTAAATTCAATCATAAAAAAAATTCAAAATTTTTATTAAAAGCATGCTTTAAAAAGAAGCTACACAAATTGAGAAAGATTAGCCAATTTCTCATATTTTGATTATCAAGACTGGAAGAAAAATATAGGAAAAATATTTTTAGTAGTTATGGAAATAAACTCAATTTTATTATAATAATAAATGAGTGAGAATGATGTCCTTACAACTTTCTTTATACTCTCTAATGAATGTATTTATACATTATTAATTTCATGCTATTGGTGAATAATAATAATTATGAAACAGACTATTAGAGTGAAATCTTTGGCGATTAATTGCTGGTATGTAGTTAATATATAATCAACAGAACATCATTTGTGTATTTTAGATGCTTTTTTTCAACAGATTTTGTTTAATTTTTGATAAATTCCAATTAGAATTTTCCCTCCCAAAAAAATATCACCTTGAAATGAAAATTTTCAAATTTCAATGCATATTTCTAGCAAATTTGATAGCTTTTAAGTTCAAAAGTCCACTCCATTACAAACAAATTCACTTTTGTGATTGGTAGAATAAGAAATAAAACAAGTCTTTCTGTGTGTATCTATTTGTCTGTTGATGCTGTACAAAGCAGATCTTGGGTTCTAGAGCTATCAAATTTGGTCCAAACATATTTTAGAGGGGGTAGGGTTAATGTGTATTTCAAGGTGATTTTTAAACAAAAATTTCAAACAAATTAATTAAAAATCAAATAACATTTTATTGTTTCAGATGATAATCGAAAATAAAAAAACCCCTCCCAATAATGATTTTTTTACACCATTATAAAAAAATCCAAAGCATTAAATTTTGAAAGTTACTAAATTAGCTGTCATGCAATAATTTTCTCAATTTTAGCAAATTTTGAAAAATATTTTCGTGTATAGTTAGTGACAACATCTTTTCATTGTTACAATGCAATTCTAACCATTTTTACAGCTTCTAAAAATATGTAATCATATGCTTTTTTGCTCCCTGTTAAAAGATTTAAAAAAAAAAAAATCAATTTATTTTTGCAAATTTTTAGGAAGGAAGGAATTTTATTTGGCTTTCCTCATTTTTTTTTTCGGAATCTGTTAAGAAAGACTTTGAGAATATGAAGTAATATATGCCACATGCTCAATAATTATACTTGCTATTTAATGTTTTATGAACATATTTCAATCCAGCTAATACCATCATAAAATCAATTAAAATATAAAACACCATTAATAAATTATAATCCAATATGATTTGCAAGGGGAATAAAATTAAAGCTACAGCATCATGTAAGATAACATGAAATTGGATATGATGTGCACATCTTTGTTTATGATGCCATGTGATTTGAATTAATTAAAAAGGTTCATGCATATAATAAAAACAGCAAGTAAAAAGCTACTAAAATATTTGACTTAGATATCTATTATAATTTGGAGTTTATAAAAATCATTTTACAAATATTATTAGTGAATGAATTCGTAGTAAATGGATGGTAATCAACCAAAAAACTGAATAAGAAACTAAAATGATATCTTTACCTACTGGCACCCATTGCACTTTTAAACAATCTTCTCCTTTGACTGTACAGGCTTTCAAAATTCTATAAAATATTTCAAGATTTTAAAGCATTTCTAAATAAGTATGAAAATTTCTTAATAATAGGACACATTACTACTCTCATGCTATTTGAATTTGATTCTATAAATATATTAATTTTACAGCATAATAATAATATAATAAATTCTTTTATTAATAATTTATATTGTTTCTATCTTTCAAATTAATTTTATTTTAAACAGCCTAAATTAGAAATTTAAAACCTAATTTATGAATATTTTACCAAAAAAAATACCATAGAAAATAATAAATCGTAACATGAGTATTTTGAAATTAAACAAAAGATGCAATAACTATAAAATAAAATAGAAAATACATGTATCTATATATTTGTTTGTCTGTCACAAGAACTCTTAAACAATACATAAAAGCAATATGGAAATTACAGATATTATTCTAAGATTCATTTCTAAGTCAACTAATTTTCAAAATTAATTCTTAACACATTTAATTAAATAAAGACTAAGCTAAATTTAGGCATTTTTAATTATTTCAATTATTTTTTTAATGACACAAATTTAATTGCCAACCAACTTTCCTTTAATTTTGCAACTTTTACTTTAAATGCAATTTATAACAATGCTTTGTATAGTAATAATTAAAATAAAACCAACTTCTCTCTTTCAATAAATCCTTTATTCATGTGCTTTTGCTATTTCTGGGTATTACCTCTAAGAAAAAAATTTATACTTTTATTTCTTAGTATGAAAACATTTTAATTTGCATGTTCAATGATGTTAATTTAATTAAAATACGATTTTTAATTAAATTTTTAAATGATCCAAATTCCTTACAATGTTGTGAGAATCCAATTTTTTCTCCTTTTCTATTTTACCGTAACACTGAGGTAGATGATGTTGCTGGTTGAGCAACATTTATCCCAAATAAACCAGTAATCAGTAGGAAAGTATATATATATATATATAATGTAAACACATATAATTTTTAGTAGTTTTGTGGCCGAAGAGAGAAGACACTTTTGAAATTTTAAACTTTGCTTTATTCCATTCTGGGAGGCATAATTTATGTGCAGGCAAAAAGTGACAAGATACATCAATGTACATCACAACACAAGAGTGAAAGAGAAAAGAGCGACAGAAATATTTTCCCAATGATTATATACCATGAGATTCTGATAGGGATTTCTTTACATGCATCTACTTAGATAAGGGAGGAATAGGTATTTTTAAAAGAATTTGTTTAGGTTGGCAGATTTATATCTCTTCATTTGAAGTGTGGGAATTTGTTGATTTCAGCAGTTTTGGAGCTCATGTAGAATTAATTAAATAAAAAAGATGGGATTGGATCGGGAAATAAGAGAATATTTTAGAATGAAGTTAATACGAGCTAAATTAAGATAAAAATTAAGAAATTCATTAGGATTTAATTTAGATTTAGGGATTTCATTATATATATAATATCAGAGTTAGTAACCTAAGAAAAAAATAGTTACAAATAATATGCATGATTCTAGAATGTGCAAAATAAAATAAAACTAAATAATATCATTTAATTACAAATGTGATAGCAAAAAGATTTCTTAAACATGTTGTTTAAGACATGATATAACTATAGGCAATTAAATTATAAAAATATTGAACTTAATTGCTTTAGCATTATATATAAAAATATAAATAATGCTATAACATGACACATATATTATAAATCACAAAGTAACACTATATAATGTTTATTAACTTTAAGCAAGATGCAGATTTAACATACAGGTGAAGAACTGACTCCACTGCTTATGGAAAGTTCTAGAACATTAACAAATGAATAACAAATTTAAATTAAAGTTCAACTTTAATGTAATGTGATGTGGCTACGATTCAAACCCCCAACATTGTGCTTTGCAAGCGTGTGCTTGCCACGCTGACTATTTGCAAATCTTCCTTTTGAGACAATATATGCCATCTATTCAAAGACATATTATATCTGACTAATTAATTTTATGAAAGTGATAAAAGAACAAGATGTGAATTATAAAAAAAATCAATTTAATGACCTCATAAATTTCCGAGCCAGTTTCATACAATAATTTATAATCATAATTCAACAGCAACAGATATATTCATATAAAAAAACATGTTACAGTAAAAAAGTAAAATTAAACATCTAATTTAATTTTTTCTTTATTTTTATGCAGATAACTGTACTTCACAATATTATATTTAAAATTAATATAAGAAAGTTAAATTAAAAAGGGAATACATACTCAATGGGATTATACAACAGTGTTATCTTATTTATGTGATTGCCTCTACTCAGTTTAAACTGTTGCCATGATGTGATGATAGGGAAACCTTTTTCAAAACTATGTTGAAAAGTCCAACCTAAATAGTGGAATGCTTTGTCCTGAAAGAAAATTATTAATACTATTTAAAAATAATTTACATGATTAACTTGCGTATAAGAAATTATAAACCTAATATAAGAAAAAGTGAAGTTAGAAATAATCTTGAAGATTTATTTGCAATATCAACACATTGTACATACCTGAAACTGTCTTAAATCTGGGCATTGCCAGTCTAATAAATCTTCATCTGGAATTTCATCATTAAATTTCATGTATTCTTCAATAACCTATAATTTATCATGTGAAAAATTGAAACATCATAATTAATAAAAGATAATAAATAAAGGGATGTTAAAATAAACTATTCATTGAAAGTCAATAATCGTAGAAAGAATATATATTTTGAGGCAATTACTAAAAAAAGTATTGGGATATTTAGTATAGATTTTAGATTACAGAAAAAAAAAGCATGCAAACTGAATGGGGAAAAAATGAAATAATTTTCATACTAAAATATTTTTAATTATTAATAGGAAATTATAAAACAGAGGGAAAATCATCTAATAATATTCATGAATAGTAGAAAACCAAATCATAGAGTCAACATTTTCATAGGATGCAAAATTTCATATTTTGCCAAGTTTCTGAATTAAAAAAAACAACAATTCAGAGATATTACAAAAAATATAAGCTCAGATATTTTTGATCTCATACATTTATTTACATGAATAAAATCTAAAAATGAAAATGAGGCTTCCAAAATATTTATTATGTTGTATAAAACTTTTTTCATATTTAATGAATTCACACAAAAAAGCATATGCAATAAAACAGAATTGATAACTGCAATCAGGTAAGAAACATTTTAAATGAAAAAAAAAAAAAAAAAAAAAATATAAGTCTGACGAGAGAATTAAACAATGTCAAATATTTTTCAGAGATTTGCTTGAAAGAGCTTTGGTAAGATAATTTAATCTAAAATGATGTTTTTTAAAAACTGATAAATTAAAATTTTATCAATTTATCATAATACAAAATATTTTAACAATGTTCTGTATGTAATAATGTTAACTTACTAAGTTTTTGATTTAATGTGTAACAATTAATTAACTCTAAAATAAGATAAAATTGAACTGTGAATTTGTAATGGAGCCAGGGTAATAATTTTAAATAAACTTTAAATTCTAAATGAAGTAATTTTATATACCAAATTTCATTAGCAGTTCATTTTTGTTCCGATATAAATTAACTAATTATTAAATTAATATTTTATTTGAGAAGAAAGGTAAGATTTCCTTGTACAAACTAATGTAATTTCTTGGGCAGAATTGATTTGAAAAATACATGTCTAGGATCTTTATGCTGACAATACCAAAGTAAAAATAATGACTAATTTTAAACTTTAAAGCTTAATAGCTGAATAAAAAATATATGTATTTAAAAAAATTAAAATTGTGAAAAAATAATTTAGCAGATGAAAACTATTTTCACATAGAGGCTTAAGGTTATATAAAAATAAATAAATAAAAAAATGAAAATAATAATAAAACAACAGATATACCTTAGCACTAGGAAAGTCAGGTATGTTTTTTGCAGCAGCATACACTTTGAGTTCAATTTTCTTTTTTTGTCTAACATCATTGTTTTTATGCCAGTTGCATTTACAAGGATTTTCTGGATCAGTTTCATAGCAAGTTATTTTGCTGTCACACATGTTACATCCTTCTTTCTTATGCCTTGTAGTTGATCCTAAAACCAATAATATATCTATATTTGAAGTGTGCAAAGTAATATATATATAATTTTACGCACTTCATTCAACCAATGAAAATCAAATGAATAAACTTACTATATTCACTAAATGTTTCTATGTATTTTAAGAACAAAAATAAATTTATAAGTATAACTAATGATAACTATGTGATAACTAACTCTATATGGACATCTAACTTTAATGCTCTTTAAATAACACTAAATAATAAACTTTAATATGTTTGAAAATTGTTTGTTAAGGAAAATTAAGATGACACAGTTATTTCTAGATTATGCATCTTAAATTTAGATTTAATTTAAATTTTTTAATATCTAAAGACACTAAAAATGACAAAACACGAAAAAATTTATTAAATAAAAAATTTGTTTATAAAAAAAGTAAAATGTACAAAAAAATTACCTAAATGGGAACAACGTGTACAATGAGTTTCTTTCTTTTTTACATCTGCTTCATATCCTGGAAAAAGCTCAGATTCACTTTTCTGTTTCCAATCCTGAAATCTTTAAAAAAAAATGACTTATTTTCCTACTTAGCATGCATTTTTGCATTTTCATATTCTTAAAATTTTTAAAGTCATAATAATAGAGTTACAATTCATAAAGAGATTAAGGTATTTTTTTTTCAAAGATAAATTTTCATTTTCTCATTCTTCTCATTTCTTCAAAAGAAAGTAACAACCGAGGATTATAACAAAATAAAGATTTTGTATTATCTACTTTTATTTTACAGTATTTTATTTATTTGCAAAAAATGTACAACAACAATAAAGAAAACTGTTTTTGAAATAAGCATAAATGTCATAATAACACCTTATATATATGGGAAATGAAAAAAAAAAATGTTGAGAGGCGTGTTTTCAAGAATAAAACTTAAAACTTGCAGTCATTTACAGGTGCATTCTTTAGCAGATAATGTCTATTCAGCTAAAGCATCACATCTTGGTATACTTGCCACATATATTACAATTTGAATGGTAAAATTTAAAGTCAGAAAGGTATTAAATAAAAAAAAATAATCTGAGCAGCTATATTAACTGCTCAGATTCCTTGGAATATTGAGACAATGAAGAAAGAAATGGAAAAATTAAAATACAAAATAATAATTACATAATTTTTCTCTCATATAAAGCACAATAAAGGTACCTTTGCAGCAGATCACAACCTTCAAGTTCTTTGAAAAGTTTCAAAGCAGCTTCTTTACCAACTCCTGGCACACCACTTACATAATCACATCCTAGTAGTAATGCTAAAGCTATTAAGTTTTGTTGATTCAACTGCAGCTTGTTTTTTTCTGATTTCAAAGAATACATATTCATATGGGGATCCTAAAAATTAGGAATTAAAAATATTGAAATGCAGATCTGAAATAATTCTTAGTCTGTTTTGAAACACCAAAAAACAAATTTAATCTATAAAATAAATATTTTTATGAAAAATGTCAAAATTGGATTCTTAAGGAATGAAACTTACAAATACAATATGTATATACGTTTTATACCATAATAAACAATTTACAGTATATTAATTGTAATTATTATTATTTCATTATTATTACTCAGTATATTATAATTATTACAGTATATTAATTACTTTTTTTCATAAATAATGGACTTGTTCACATATTTTAACCAAGCATTAATCTTCATAATCAGATATTACTATACCATATTTCATAAATAAAAAATCTGTTCATTCACTTTAATTAGATATGAATATGCATAAAGATTTATACAGGATAGATTTTTAAAGAGGTAACAAGGCAGATCATGAAATAATTTCTTTTCATTGTACTGAACTGAATCCATTTAATTTCTCCATATAATTAAAAAAAGAGATAAAATTGAGTAAAATACACAAATACTAAGACATGCAGTTTTACTTAAATACATTGATTGGAATATATTTTGCTTATTTACTTGAAGAATAAATCTTATTAAACCTGTTCCATTCTTTGCCTGAATAATAATATTAAAAATAATATTAGTGCTAAATAATATAAAAATATTATTTTCTAATAACTGATAAAAGTGATTTAACAAAAGTGATAAGATAAAAGTGATTATAGCTATTAGAGAAAATATTAAAGAAATTTTTATGTCTATATGGAAACATTGCAGAATTATAACATTTTTTGTTTGCTTTGTCTGCTTGATAGCACCAGCTAATTTCCCTCTATGCATAAACAACACTGCAATTTACAAAATAAATACTACCTATTATCATGTTTAAAAAAAATCTAATTTGAAATACATGAAAACATTAATTAGTGATAAACTGTAATATTTATTTTTGCTTAGTGACCTGAGAAAAATTACAATATCACACTGAATATTCATGATCTATTTAGTAACATAAGTTTAATATAAAAAATTGTATTGTAAGAAAATTCTGAATTAAAAATTGATAAAAATTTTACAAAAACAAATGTATTATTACTAAAATGTTTTTCTTTAAAAATGGTCCTTGTGTGACAATATGTTGCAAAGTTGTCAAGGGAAAAGTAATAACATGATTAACTTAAGTTGATTAAAAGTCTAAATAAAATTTTGTAAAATTCTTTCTTAATAACTACTTACTGTTGAAGAAGTAATTACATGACAGGTTTTAGTCCCTGTAAGTATTTCAGATGATTTTTGAATGTCCCAATTTACAGATAATAAGTCAGCCTGTTAAAAATATTTCGGAAGGAGAATGATGATTACTTTTGATTTCAACACGACGGGTCGAAATTTTAAATCGGATTGTTTTAAATTAAATAGTAAAACACTTAGTCTCTAGTAACTATTGAAAGAAAATGAATTCTTAATGATTCAGCAATGATATACATAAAACTGAATATAATAAATTAGTTTTCTCATTCTTTCAAAACATTTTTATTGTAAATTATATATTTACATAATTTTAATGTGTTTTTGTAAAGGCATCTATCCTACACAATTTCAATGATGCTAAAGTTACTTCTAGTTAAGTAGAAGAACTTCTAGTTAAAGTTCTTCTACTAAGACTTCTAGTTACATTTAATATATCATCAATAATATCAAATGGTAGCTTTTGTTAGCATCTTAGTATTTTATACAATAATAGCCTCAAAGATAGATATACATATTTTGCATCAACTTGTATCCTTATTTAAAGAAATGTCTTTGCTTCTTCATCAAATCACATGCTTCTATTACTTACATTTAAGAACTTTTATTATTAGAGAAACTTATGGCTATGAATATGTAAAAAACTTTTTATAATCAAGCCCTCCAAAGTTATTTTACCATAACTTCAACTATTTTAGTTCAGTTACCAGATTTCACAAGTTTTCCTTTCCAAATATTCCAAATAAAAAGTATTTTCTGTTTCTGAAATTATAAAACATCCCATAGGTAATTTGCTATTTTCTTTCTATCATCTGATATGAAATCATTTATTGGCATTATAAAATCCATGAAATTAATAATCATGGATTAAGAATAGCTAAATTTTCTTTTACAAATGGAACCTGCTAATATTTTGACCTTTTCACATCACGTGAAGACTACAATAATATATAATTTGATGCTATAAAGAGCAGTTGTATATTTTGTTTAAATATCAGTGACAGTGCATTTTCACTTATACAATAAAATACTGTATAATTAAATTTTATTTTAAAGCATTTTGTGGTCAGGTAGGGTGCAGAGATAATTTTAAAAAATATTGTAGAAATGCATATTAAGTATTAAGAATTTTCTTTCAGAAAAACAATTTCTGGTATGCTAAACCTTATTTGAATAAAATCATCTACCTACTTTTGGATCAATGGAAAAATCTCGAAAAACTGTATTTGCTCCATATAAAAATGCATCATTATCATTTGTGATCACACCATCAACAATCTGAAAAAGAATGGAAGAATTCAGCTATTATTCAAAATGATTCTCTGATAAGATATATAATAAATTTAAAAAATAACATTTAATCAAAACAGGAATAATTTAATCACTTATGAGCAAAATGAGAATGTATATTCCATAAAGATATACAATTCAATAAATGCTAAGAATTCCCAATAAATTTAGTTTGGCAAAGGACAGTGTCATTGTAAATCCTTTTAAACACTGCTGAAACACATCTCCATATTCGTTTCTCCATTAGTGTATAAGGTAACAAAGGAAATGAAAAAATTATCCTTCCCCCCCCCCCCTGAAATTGATATATGGCTTCTTTCAAAAGGTATAAAAATTTTGTGACATATCTAGATTAAATGTTTAGTAATTGATCTTTATTTCTTCAAAGTAATATTAAAGAAAAAAAAAAGTAAACATTTACACAAGGAACAAAGTTTTCTGTCGAAAATGAACATTTTGATCAAAAGAACTTTAAATGACTGACACATGAAAGCTGAACCTGAGTACATTTATATACAGATGTTTTTTCACATATGGAGACTGAAGTCAATTTGTCTATCTACTGACCACCTCAATATCACTATAAGGGCTGAAAAAGCCATAATAGAGTCACTAATTGACTGATACAGTTTTCATTTGAGCTCCAAATGGTGCCAGTATATACTATGTAACAAGCAACATGTGAATGAAGTATACTAAGAGAATATTCTTAAGAATTAAAAATTGCATTGTTGAATGCATTCAGTACAAGTGAAAATAAGCTTTTTTACAATATAAGACTTCTATTGCAATAAAATCAGTTAAAAATATTTTTCATAAAATATTAATCCTCCATAAGATACAAATGATTTTTAAACAGACAATTTTAACATTAACATAAAAATATCATAAATGATGTAATATTTTCTCGTCTTTGAAGATTTATGACTATTGCTGAATACAATGATACATTTTGGTGATTGTTTTGATGGTAAGTTTTATATTAGCAAGGCAAGCAGGTTAAAGAACTTTTTTCACAAAAAGAGAGTTCCTGTGTGTAAAATACATGTCTTTTTTAGATATGGGAGACAATAGTGAAAATAAAAGAATTGATTTTTAAGAAATAAACTAATTTTTGTAAGTAAATCACACAGAATTATGTCCTCCTATATTCTTTCAATTTAAAGGAGATTAAGGAAAATTAAACTAACTAATTTACTAATATTTGTAACTAATTTACATGTATAACATGTATTGAATATAGCATATGCTTATAATATCTGATTGAACGTTATATACATATATTGCATGATCACTGATACTATAATAAACATTTTATTAATCAAATTTCAAGTAAAAAGTCTTTTATAATACCTGATTTTTTTAGAAGGAAATTTTTTTTTGGTTCATTTAATAAAACAAATATAAGAACAATGTATACTAAGAATATTCAGATAGTTGGAAATCTATTGTATTAGATTCAGTAGATATCATATATTTTAAAAAGTTTAAGGCAAAATATTTTAAAGCTTTCTTTTTTTAAAAAAAATTTTCTATTTGTCTGTCAAAAATAGATGTTCTTGATTTTCATGCTATTTATTTTTACGACTGTTTAATAAAAGCACCAAAATTTGAATGATTGTTTCAGGAAATTTCATATTTTTCAAATCATGAAAAACTCCAGAATGTCTTTAAATGTAAGCATTCTTTAAATTTTGGCCCCTCAAAGGCTGTGTGCCAAAACTTCTAACATAGTCTTTTTTATTTTTTTAAATTAAATCATATGGATCCAAAAGACTGAATCATTTATATTTAATCTTGCATTTTAATTTGCTCCCTATTTACAAATTGAAGAGGAGATTTTATTCCCTAGCGGGTAACATGTTTAATAAAACTAGTTTCTAAAGATATACTTTTATTAATGTGCTAAAAGGAAACAATTTTATTGAAATTATTTCTTGGTGATATTATTTCAAAATCATTATTATAGATTCTTGAAATCATTCTTTTTATCAATTTTGCAACTGTAGAGTACCTTGCATATGAAACTGAAATTTAATTTAAACTATTAACTGTTAATCAGGTTATTGAAATATTAAAGTTATGAATTGTATTCAAAACATGAAAATATGTGAATTTTCAAAAATCTTGTGTATTATTAACAAAACTTATCATGATTTGTTATTATCATTTTCATTTTTAAAATTTTGAATTTTTTCAATCAAGCCCAATCATTAAAAAAAATTAAATTCTTGTGTGTAAAATATATTTTATTATATTTCTTGGAGTAAGAGACAATCCAGTTTACCAGAAATGAGCTGCATTCATAAATAGCACTAATGATACCTTAATTAAAAAATTTTAGACAAATTCAACATTAGTAAATTCTCAAAATTTACTTTTCTCAAAAATCTTAATTTGTTTGCAGTATTTTTACATTTTAATATTTTCTCGTTCAAATCAATGTAAAATTTGATACAAAAAAATAATTTTTAAAAAAGTAATTTTAGAATTTTATTGTGAAAACAAGCACAAAATTAATGCATAATTCTTTCCATAATCTTCTGAAGTTATTTCACAAGCAAAAGCAGTCCATCACTGTTAATGACATTTCTCACCTGAAGACGCCTTTATATAATTCATTTTGAGTCCTACATCCTTCATTTGCAATTGAAAGCAGTCCAACAACATAGAAGCCATTTGGGCTGGATTTGTGGTGAGAGGGTTAAAACGTTTAGCAAGGATCAATTTTGAACAACAGAAATAATAAATGTTTTTTAAAAAATTGTAAGCCAATCAAGTTAATTATGAATAACATGTTGTTCAAAATAAAACTAATTAAAAAATATGCTTAATTAACTGAGTTAGGAAAATTTCTAAATAATTTTTGAAGAGGGAATTGAAAAAAAAAATATATTTACCCCTTTAGTACATAAAAATGCACAAAAAGCTTCAGCTTCACCAGAACTTTTGATACAGGGTACTCCTAAGGACTTCAGCAAATCATGACACTAAATACAATAACAGCATAAAATTACACTGTAAAGATACATAGAAATATTAATACTTATGAATCACTTGCACTATGCGCAAGTTTAAATTAAAACAAAATTTATTTATTTAAGAATGTATATTTCGTATATATAAGTAGTAATCAATTTAATCTTATAATCATAATTTAAGTGAAATTTACTGAGTTTTGTGCTTTAAGTTAAGTTGGGTGATGATGGATTAAAGTTCTTAAATAAAAACTGCTTTTAAGCAAACAAACAACAACGAAAAAAGTAGATGGTGCAATATAATAAAATTTTGATGTGACACACCAAATATTTATTATGATTACAACAAAATTAATAGCAAATGTAATTAAAAAAGAAAAATGTTATTAATCTATAATCTTAATCAATATTATTTAATTCATAATACATTTTAACAATTATGAAAAATGAATCAAGAAAGCATACAAATTAATAATTAAAAAATCAGTTTAATTTTCCCAAGATTTATAGAAAGGTAAATGTTTTCAAATATTATTGCCATGTCTATAATTTATTTCAAAATGCTTGAAACAATAATTAAAGGAAAAAGAAATTTTAAGCTACCATTCAAATTAAATAATTTTTCAACAATACAACTCAATTCTTTTAAGATTTATTATTTATCAGATAAATACATGCTTTAATTTTAAAACAATATTTTTTACAGTTTTTTAAAAAATTTTATAATTAAGATATATATATATATATATATACAGAAAAAAATAAATTAATACAAAGAATGGTAATATTTATATATTATTTAAATAGAATGTTATATCAACAATTCACTGTTGTGTATAAAATAATCCTAAAAGGGTTAAACAAGAATTATAATAATGATCATGGATAAAATTGTAATTATCTAATGATGCCATATAAATTTTCCAGATGATATTATATACATTTTTGTTATATATCAGCAAGGAATAAAGATATGAAATCTCTTTATAAAATCTAAATTATTAAAAAAAAAAGAATAAAAAATATAATAAATTAAAAATAAAAATTCTGAGCCAAAATTTGTTAACTTTTAAAGAATAAAAAATATGTATACCTGATTTAGAACTTTATCAAAATATGGTCTTGATACATTATCACTGCTGTTATTTCCTTGATAATTCCTTTTCTTGAATGTATGTTGCTTCAAATCAGGGATTTTACCTTCTAGAACAAAAACTGGATGTGCCCCATTTAATAAGAGAGCAGATACTCGACAAAACAAGTTTCTGAAACATTTATGTTAGGGCATTAATAAAATACCAAAAGCAAAAGCATTTTTTACAAATAAGAAATTTTTGGCATATTAATTGCCAAGATGAAAAATAGATAAATTATAATTTAATGACATATTTATAAAAAAATTACGAAATAAGGAGACATGACAAACAACATTTTACATTACATATAAAAGATTATTATTAGCATTTTAAAATACATTAAACAAAATTATAATGAATAAGCACTGAGGAGTATATGAGAATACTTTCTTTATGCTTGCTTAATTATATTATCTTTTAAATGTAATTTTTTAAATATCACTTTAAATGTTATTAAACTATAAAAACCAAAACAGGAAAAAAAAATCATTGAAATAATTAGAATGTATGCTTTGACCATTACTTTTAAAAACAGATTCTTAAGAAATTTACTCACTTTATATAAAAAGATAAGCTAAGTAAGGTTATGCTTTTGAAATAGATAATATTGGGATAATTTTCTTATACCTTATATTGACAACAAGAATGGAAGGAGTACTTGGGCTCTAGATCTGCTATAGACTACACTAATTATTATATTTTGTTATATATTATATAAATCTTGCACATCATACAGAGTTTTGTTTTTGTGTTCTTTTTTCCTTAATTAAAAATCTTACAAATCATTCCTTTCAAATGGAATTGGTACCCAAATAAAACTTTATCTGTTATATATATCAAATTTTCCTTTATCTTAGCATTTATTTTTTTAAATAAAAAAAGAGATCGTTTTCATGAATTTCTATTCAAAAATTCAATATATGAATTTAAAAATGTATTAAAAATATATTTTTAAAATTTTAAAAATACTTAAATATAAATTAATTATTATTACAGATTTCTCATATCTTGAAACATATTAAAAAAAACAAACAGGAAGCCACATTTGATTAAGAATTTAAATTTTCAATTTTGTATTTCATCAACCATTTACTTAAAATTACAAAATTTTATAAGCAATTGAACTATTTTAATATGGAGAATTCAAATATACACTCAAAATGAAGTGTTGCTATTTTTAAAAAAAATTGAGTTTGACTAAATCTAAGTATAAAAACATTAGAAAATATTTTATAGACTTATAGAGAACTTATTTTTATAGCAACAGGTATTCACAATTTTACTGTATGGTAATTAGTTTTGTAATAAAAAGTAGTATACATAAAGAAATATGGATTGCACATTGATTAAAAGCTTTATAGAAATAAAATTATAAATGATCATACCTCAGATGAGGATTTTTTACTGTGTTCAAGCCTTTGCACTGAATAGCCTGAACCACCCATCCACTTAGATCAACTGCAACTCTCTTATCACATAAATAATTGATATCCTTTCTTTCACATAGCTCACTTAGAATACTCCAAAGTCCTGTAACTCCCATCTTTGCAAATGCCTAAATATAGAGAAATATTGTTATATTTTAAAGGAAACAAAACTCAAGTTCTCTTTATTATCATGATTCACATGAATAATTTATATTTAAAATAATGACAGTGAAGATTATAAGAGAAAAATAAACAAAAATTATAATGACTTACTGACATTCTCTTATAGCTGGAGATGTCCTAATTTTAAACAAAAATGAAATCAGACATCTACAAACAATATCCAGACAGGATATAAGCTTGAAACCAAACATAAAAACAAATTGAACTTTATAAAATAATTAATTGTGAAAAAAAATAAACAATGAAATGTGAAATAAACATGATTAATTAAACATAAAATAAATAAATTTATACAAAAATGATTCAGATTTTGAAAATATTCTAGAATTATTACAAAAAAAAAAATCTCATGAATAATAAAATTTGATTCCAAAAACACCGAAATGTGTCATATCTGTATATCACAGGAATATAAAATCTGTTTTTTAAAGTAATACAGTAAAATATTAAATCATAGTTAATTGGGGAAAGTCAAAGAGATTTCCAAAACATACAAGGCATTTTTTATTGATAAAGATTTATAGATAAATGAATAACACTATTAGGCATATAATCATTTCATTATCTGCCTTTATGTTGATTTTCTTAGATTGAGGATATAAACAATGCAGAAGTGAATAAGAGACTATGAAGTACTTTTTAAATGTTTCAACATTCATTTTGTGACAAATTCCAGAGAAATTAATTTGAATTGTGAAATTTTTAAAATCAGAAAGATAACAAATTCAATTCATATAATTCTTAAGTCATAATAATTCATTCATATAACCCTTAAGCTTCAATAAGAGAAAAGTTATTTATTTTCTACAGTTTTATTATAAGCTGTATAAATATTGAAAATTTTCTCACCGTAAAAATTAAAACAAAAATTACATATTATAGTTGAATAACAAAATTTTCTGTTTTATTTGAAGGAAACAACCTTTCTTATTTCATTTTTATTTTCACTTATGAAAAAACGAACCGGAACTTGAAATATTGAGTAAGTGTAGAAACAATGACATGAAAAAACGAAACCCACCGAAAAATTTGTAAATAAAGCTACTTTGCTGTGGATATTGCCAAACAGGCGAAACTAATAATTATAATATACAGTCGCGCTAAAGCGGGAACATATTCCAGAATGATAATTCGAAATAAAATAACGCATTGATGAAAATTAAAAAAAAAATAACAGAAGGTAGTTTTAGATGCATTTCAAACACAATAGCATGTATCATATAATTACAAAAAGCACATGATCCTACTGTTAGGTGAGAAGTTTATCTCTTACTTGCAAGATGCGAAATGTGTTCCTGAATAAAATAGCTAAAAAGAATTTGATGAACATCATATACGAAAGGGCTGCATTCTCCAACAAATAAACAAAACTTGATGATTAAAGTAAAAAAAATTAATCCATGACGTCAAAATCTCATCTGCGCTGTATTAACTGATAAAATAGGTTAATATATTCTAATCTTAAATCTGAAGATGCAAAGGAGCAATTCAAACTAGATACATAATAATTACCCTGAATTTAAAATTATATCACCATAAACAAATTTTGCAGTATTTTATATTATTTTATTTTTACAACGGCTACTTCCCAGAAGCTACACATCGACAACTCCATTTGTTAATATAACCTAATAATAAGGAGAGGATAAAACCTCTC
Organism: Argiope aurantia; assembly: GCA_026543865.1. Lineage (NCBI taxonomy): Eukaryota > Metazoa > Arthropoda > Arachnida > Araneae > Araneidae > Argiope > Argiope aurantia. The sequence continues at coordinate 259,838 of JAPMOR010089060.1, read as the reverse complement.
CTTCAAGATTAGAGAGTTGCGGGTTCGAGACATGATTCTATAGATGTTTCACAATTAACTATCTTAAAGCATAGGCAATCTGTTGATGGTTAAATGTTTTTGCTTTAGTATAGAATGGAAATATGGTGAAACCGAAACCAGTCAAGATTTCGAACAGATAATCTGATGGTGGATGAAGAAAATGAGTATTGTCTCAAAACAACATTAATGTTACTCTATATATATATATATATTTTAACCGAAAAAGAAAGAGGATAATACTTCACAAATATTATCTATTGAGCATATTAGACTGTTTTTATACAACTCGTGAACAAAATTAGTTTTTTTCTGCTCTGAATTCTGCAATTTTATTTCTAATTTTAATAAATTTATTAAAATTAATTATAAAAAAATTTGTATTAAGCTTTATATTACTGTTAAAAATTCCCTTTCTTCAGTGCTAAAGATATGAAAACAAACAAACAAACAATGCTTTTAGATCAACTTAATTAAAATTTTATTAATTTAGAAACAGAAATTTCATTTTTGCTTTTAGTAGCTTGACAATGTTTTTAAATTGGAATATTTTCTGTTGAACATGTGGTGTAAGAAAGCAACGGCTGATGTCATCAAGCTAGAGGAAGACAAGACAGATGAATCAGGCCAAAAGAGTTTTTTTTCCCCATAGGTGACATATTTAAGACCATTTTTTTTTTTACTATAACAGAGGAGAAAGGATTTTATTCATATTCATATTTTATTCTTATTATTTCTTTGTTTGCAATTGAATCTAAAAAAGATTCTGCTAAATGAGATACTTAACATTTCTTTATTATTACAAATGAGATACTTAACATCATTTCGCAAACATGCGCCTTTATAAATTATAAATTTATAGAAACATTATAGATTAAAAAAATCATCAGTTATTCGTATTAAGAAAAACAGGGTATAAAAATAAGCACAGTAAAAAAAAGCGATTATTTTGAAAAAAAAAAATGCATCGAACAAAAATTTATTTTTGATATTAAAATTACGGTATCATGATAACGTTCTAGGTTTGATTTGTTCGCTATCATTTTATTTAAACATTTCACTTAATTATATAATAATTATAATTATATAATAGCGATTACGTGTAGTGTACACTAAAAATATATTTAATGTCGTCGCAATCGTATCGTATCGTATTCTATACTGCAGTAAATTCTCTTAGTGAATCAAGGGCTTGAAAGATTATTCTTTTTAGTTTTGACTTCGAGTGAATCAAAATAGATTCGAATTATAGACACTATTTCAATACTGTGTTGATGTAAATTTCGGAGGATTAGAGAAAAACCAAACCGAATTATCGACCAATTCTAATTAAAAACGTTCGAAAGTCATTTCGCTCAGCATATTTTCATTTTCATCTTGATTGACATATTTATAAGTTTATTAATTTTAATTTTTTAATTAATTATTAATTGACAAACTTAACTACAAACTAACTTACTTTTTCCATGGGAAGTACTTCCCATCATCGATAGAAGGTAGCCGATCTCCTTTATTTCTGTACCCACTAGGATGGTGAGAACCAACCACCATATCAACCAAGCTTTTCATCCTCATTTCTGAGGTGCCCCCCGTGGGAGATCACAGTCGGTAAATCAAGCCTTTTGAATAATGTCTCTAAGGGTAGTGAACTGAAAGTGTTTCATTATGAATACTTTTATAATCAGATCGTTGAACAAAATGTAATAAAAATTTCAATATATATATTTTAAAATTTTCAATAATGCACAATAATTAATGAATATACAAAATTGCACCGCATCGAAATAAGATGAGAACAGAACGCGAATATTAAATTGAATTACTAAAGTTTGATAATTTAAAAACCTTAGAAGATAAACTAATTCAATAAATGCAGCTAATTATTGAGTTAGCTTGTCTAAATGCTAAATTCAATGCAGCTTTATATAATTATACTAATCGTATATTTCTGCACTGAATGCAGAATCCATATTATTCGCATGAAGATAGAGATTATCTGATTCCTATGCGTTTACAATTTGAAAGTTAAATAATGGAAACGGAGCTTATGAACAGAGCCCAAATTTGTCGTAAAAAGCAACGAACATTTAAAATTTCGTATATGAAATGGTATCTCTGATTTGTAATATTAATCGACGAAAGCATAAAAAGCTATTTACACTTATTAAAAGAATTAACGCCTGTATGATCCAAATTATTTACATCTATTTGATAAAAAAACAAATAAAGAAATGATATTCATATTTGGGTCATTATTAAAAGTACTTATCAGAGGAAAATAATATCTCCCATTTAGATGAATAAGTCAAGGGGAAAAAAATCAATCAAGTAATCAGTCCTCTTGAACGAGTCAAAGTTTCAGTTACATTAAGTCCCGTTTTAAAGCAGCACTAGGACTATTTTGGGAAGGATCTCGTAACTTTGAACCGAGGAAGATGACGAGAACGATATCTGACTTGGCATCACCTCACCAAACTTCCGCGCCATACCAGTTGGAGGACGTTTGCCCCCAACGGATTTAAAGTGTACCACACCAGCTTACATGCCGGTTTTTTTGGTGGATTTGGATATTGAGCCTGAAACCCTCCGGTTCCGAAGCCGAGATCTTACCACCAGCCACAACTGCCCCCGAACAAATCAATGAAGATAGATTTGGAATTGATCAATTAAATCAATAAAGAAGATCAATCTTCAGAAGAGGAAAGGAAACATTAATTTTACTGCCATATTTTTTAAATCTATAATTCGAAATAAATCTCATCAACATTAGTTATAGATGTAATCTCCTTTGAATTTAACATAATTGTTATAAAACATAGTTTTCGTTAATATCAAAGTATCAAAGTATCCTGTTTATTCAACAGGAAAACATTTCCCTCTTAAAGTTAAAAATTCAGTAACTCTTTTAAAAGAATATTAAAAAAAAAATCTTCCATGCAATATTCAATAGAAATGTAAGCATTTTTTTTAAAAGCTATCCATTAAGCTTACTTCTTAAGAACCAGATTTGCTTATAAGTCATCTATCTTCTTTTGCTATCTGGTTCATCGTTTAGATAGTTTTTGATATACCCTTGGCGCTCAAAGGATAAAAGTTAAGAAAATGGAAGTTAAAGTTGTAAAGAGATATAAAACGACGTTAATCTATATATCTGTGTCTTTTTTTTTATCAACCATATTCTATTATTTACTTTGGTGTTCCAGAAGACATTTTCTACCACTTTCAGTAGTAGATTTTCGCTTTGTCACATGTTTTTGCAGCCTGCGGTGGTTCCATTTTTATATTCGAGTTATCTACCGAGAACAAAATGATCACGGTACCAGAGAACTAAGTTCTTACCCCCTCAAGGAAAATGGTTTTATGTCTTCCAAACATTATAAAGAACAACAAAGAAGCGAGCATTTCTGAAAAGACGTTACTTTCTTGAACTTATGTCATTTACTCCCAAAGTTTCTTTTTAAGTATAGCTTAGCCTTCCGTTAAGTTTTAATGATGTACTTTTTGGAGAAAAAAGGCCGTGAAATATTTTAAACCAATTTATTTCCCACTGGAAAATTCCTTTTTTATTGCTGACGATGCACTAACTTTTTAGACTGTCTTTGGCTTCCCCACTTCACATTATTTTATCGTTTTCACTGCTGCTGCTTTACTCAACCGATGTTTCTGAGTTGTAGTACGTGCATTGTTTGAAGTTTTTAAAATTGGAAAGGAGATATATACTTTGAAAATATGCATGTTTTGAATAGAAAAGTGGATTTTACGAAGAGACGAGAGCAGTATAATGATCCAATAGCAAACGATATTAGTTTAAATTATTCTTTTCTGAATTTTCTTTTTGTTTACGTGATATTAAAAATGAAATACGAAAACGGAGAAGCAAGAGAAAGAGAACCTCGTTTTTGATATGCGAATTCTTGTGCTTTTATAATGCAAATTTGGAAAATCTGAAAATAGTTCTACAAAATATTTTCGAAAGACTCAATATATAAAATTAAATAATATTTCTTATATATTTTCAGTTAAAAGTGTTATGCTTTCTTAGTTTCAAAATTGTGATTAAATATCCTGAATTTTTTTTGATCAGATTTCATTTGCTCTGAAAAAAAAAGAAAACTTATTGCATTTGTGAATATTGAAATTAAATTTATATTTTATAGAATGTATATGCTATTTAATTAGTACTTCTTAATAAGATTAAGAAGTCTTAGTAATAAGATTTTTTTTAAAAAAAATTTCTTTTCAATCGCTTTTAATTTATAAATGCTTACTATAACAAATTTACTTTAAAAAAATCCTTGCATTTTAGAAATTATGAAATGACTACAAAATATATTTAATGAAAAGGAAACAAAGCAAGATATGCATTCAAATGAGTTTTTTTTCAGGAATCAGAGTTTATTATACCCAATTATGCTATTCTGAGAGTATTAAGGGTTATAAACTGATCTGATGAAACTCGGCGTTCTTTGCGGAAGTTCTGAGATGATAATTTCTTACAGAGAGACAGAGATAGTCAGATGTTCTCTTTATTTTCTGATTAATTTTAGATATTGAAGACTGATTCGAGGGATCACAGATATTTTCAGATAATCAATTATCTCACATTTAATTAATATACTGCACGATTAAAGATGTTCTAAAAGAAAAAGTCTTTAATTGCATTTAATAGTTATTTCAGATAAATTTGCCTGGTTTTAAAAATGTTTTTTTTTGTGTGTGGTTATTTTTGGATAAAAAGTCACTCCAAAACTTTCTCGCATATACTCTAATAAAGATGATATTATAGAGATCGTTTTGCATGACAATGGCAAACAATAGTTACGAAATTTTAATCGTTGTCGGGAATATAGCATTATTGCCGTTTAATCCTTGGTGAGGTTTTTGGCGATTAATTCCTGGTATGTGTTAACAGTATCCAAAAATGAAATTTGTGTTTCAGATTCTTTTCTCAACCGATTGAAACAAAAATTTGACACAGAACAATTTTAGTCTGATGATCATATACTAAATAGTCACTGGCCTTTGAGTTATCACGTTTACATGTTTCGGAAAGTACAGACTGACAGACGGTTAATCTTTTGTTGGATTTGGTTGAAAATTTGAAAGGTGAAAGGTGTGAACTCAGGGAGGTCTGAAATCTAGTGATTCGTCAAAATGTCGAGTTTGAATTTTTTGACGATTACTGTATTTTTTCTATACTAGGTATAAACAATTGAGGGCTCTAAAATGATTACCTATGAAAATAGATGGGTTCACCCCAGTAAGATTGAAAAGATGCAGTGGGATGTTTCTGCAGTGACAGCTCAGGATTCCATTTATACAGATGGTTCGAAAATGAATGAACAAGTTGGTGTGGCTTTTTGTGTTTTTGAGGGCGAAGATAAAATTGAAGAGTTTCAGTATAGGCTTAAAAGTCATTGTTCAATAAACCGTATTAAACCAACCATAATAAACCGTATTTCTATTATCATCTATTCACGGACAGCCTTAGTATTTTAAAGGCTCTTCAAACATTCAACCCCAAAAATAATTCAGTAGAAGATGTTAAAAATCTGGTAGATGGTAATATTTCATTACACTGGGTTAAAGCCCACATTGGCATCAAAGGTAATGAACTAGCCGATCTGGCTACCAAAGCTACTTCACTTAAACCTGCAATTGACTATCACCTTGGGGAATCTGAAAGAACAATCAAAACTCGTCTTCGTAAAATTCTCATCGATGAATGGCAATTAAGATGGGAAAATAATGAAAAAGGTCGCTTTACTTTCAGTATCTTTTCTCAGGTAAAAAGAAATAGATGTATTGACAATAAATATTTAGCCCAATTCACTACAACCATGGACTTTGCCCGCATTTATCTTAAAAGATTCAGTTTGAGAAATTGTAGTTGTAGATGTGGTAATGATTATGATGACATTCCACACTATATTTTCCATTGCCCTATTCTTTATCATTTGAGAAAACTTATTAAACCTCAACTAAATATTTCCCAAATTCTATTAAACAATAAATTGACTTTAGAAGCTCAAAATATTTTGGATTTCCTATATCATAATGAAAACAGAATTCTCCAAATTGAACAATAATTTATCCTGGCTTGTCAAGCACTGTTTAAAGTGGACAGTATCTAGTGAGTACAAGAAAAAAAATGCAAAAAGAACTCTATCAGGCCTTTTGTTCCTGATTCAGGGACTCCACCTTAGACTGAGTCATTTTATATATTTATTTTTCTGTTTGTTTATTTTTTCCTTTACTTATTTTTTATTTGTTTATTTATATTTTTCACTTTTTTGTTTATTTTTATATATATTTTTATTTTATTTTATTTTTTTCTTCTTAATTTGAAGTGCCTATCTTCGGTAAATTTTATTATCTACAAATTATGTCTCAATGATGCTGTTGGAATATTATGTAGACTCTTCTGCTTCGGCTTTTTAGACCTCTCCACTTTTTTTATGCCTACTTTTTTTTCCTTTGGCTGTTTTTAGCTTCTAGTATACAAGCTCTTGAATTTTTTTTTGAATAGCTAGTCCTTTGATAGCTATTTAAATTCTATTTTTTAAAGTTTTTATTTATGAGCTTCTACTGGTGTAACGCCACTTTTGGCGCACACCTAATTATCATCAGAATACTAGGTATACGAGAAAGTAAAAAAGCGCATTGATTAAGATAATCATGTATAATAAGAAAAGCCAAATATACTCCCAGCTAGTCAGCAACATATTTCGCTTTGAGAATTGCAAGATTTCAGTCAGTTTCTTCACTATTTGGTGTCTAGCACTGTAAAAAGTACCCACAAGATGAGAAATGTGAACATAAACTAAGTTATTCCTTATATTGGCTCTCTTATCAACTTGCCTTGGTCTCCACTACTTTCTTTTGTTTTAATAAAATGTATTTCCTCATAATTGGGCGAAATGATAACATTATGCTGATCAAATTAATGTTCACTGAAATAAGTAGGTAATAATAGATTAATTTAGTTATGTCAATCAAATTTGACGAGCTAAATCTTATTTCATAAAAGAAAAGTATTATTTTAAATTACACTTTCATTATATTGATAGAACATTCAAGTAAGTTTTCTACACTGATAAAGTGAGGAATCAATCGGTTAAGAAAAATTAGCAAAATCTGTTCAATTGTTGAAGGCGGAGATTTGTTTTTAGTATCTCTAGAATATGGAAAGAACAGACGATCAGTAGTGATATATCTAAGTATTATGATGATATATGATGAACATTGCAGAAAATGGACTAGTTGGGAGTTGGGTAATCACTTCTTTATTTTTCTTAAATGTTTAAACTAGTCGCCTTAAACGACCAGTTGGTTTACCGTGTATATCAATTATATTTGGTTTTAGATAAATAATTTCGGTATAACTTCATGTCCTTAATTCTTCCAAATTGGCGGACATTATGCTGTGATATTTTAATTATCTTACATAATTTCTTTTTATTGTCTACCTGACTTTTCTAATGTAGATCAGTCTCACAACATGATCGCGCAGTTAGAACAGCTGGACTGACGGACTTCCTCTGAACGGATTTTACTCAAAATTTGATGCAAAGTTACAAATTTTATGTAAAGACCGTATGCCAAATTTCATCCTTCCAGCTCAAATCTTTTTTGAGTTACCTTTGTCACAGACAAAAAGACAGACAAACGGACATTTTCTAAATATGTCTTTTTCTAACTCATGGAGGCCTAAAATGTGGAGATTTGTCAAAATATCGAGTTCGATTTTTTTCGACGATAACTATATTTTCTCTATACTACGTATACGAGAAAGTAAAAACTGTTAGTTGTTTATAAGGTTTGTCATTACCCCTCTCCTACGATCATTCTTAACGTTAAATTAAGACAAACGCGATCTTGACATGCAGGAATACAGCTATAAAAATGACCGGTTATTTTATAGATAAAGTATGTGTGCATATATAAGTAATAAATATATATTAACAAGTAGTATATCGCTAAAAACATATGTAGAATATAACCAGCTTTTCAAACAGCAAACTATGTGATGACATAATGAAAAAATATATAAGCTGAGAAAATATTTTAACAACAGTTAAATCGAGTGAATGACAAATGTGTCTCTTATTCTCAACGGCAATCTTCGAGACATAAATCATGCAGTATGGCTCGTTAAACAATTGATCGCACCCAAATGTCCTTTAGTTTCATATCCAAGCTATCTGTTTTGTCTTTTACAATCCTTTTATATCTCACCCCAAAACTTGAAACCAGCGATTAAGTACTTTTTGCGATTTAAATTCATTATGTGAAATTGGGTTTCCATATTTTATAAATAAATATCATTTTTATGCCATATTTTTGCAAATTCACAATTAATTACGAACACGAATTAGTTTATAATTACCTAGTAGATTAATTTCTTAATCTTTGGAATTACGAAAGAGATTACAAGAGTATATTTTAAAGGAATGCAATGAACTAATTATAGTCTATAATAATGAAATTTTGTCACTATCCAGGATACGTTAATGAATTAATAATAAACTATAAAAATGTTTCTAGTTAAAAAAAGACTCTATGGAATTTATGAGATTGGTATTAGTATTTTAATGTGTATTAATTGTAAAAACGCGTCAATGTCCCGTTTTTGAGAACTCTTTTTTTTTTACATTGAACTGTTGCTTGTGAAATATTTGTATAGGTGTCTCGTATGATTATAAATAAAAATTCCCAAATTTCAAACATCTGTTCTGAAGTATCTTAGCATAATAGCATTTTAAGTTCGAATCGATTGACTTGATTGTATTAGCTGTTGCATTTCATTGTGACTTTTATATTTTATAATTTACATAAAGAATGCTTGTTAAAAAACTTGATAATGCTAATAACAGTGAAACTGAAGATTCTGCTTTGCACTTGATGTTAAAACCAACGGGAGTGGTCTCTCCAAAACTTTCTCGCATACTCTCTAATAGACTTGTCATGCCAGAGAACGCCTTACATAGTGCTGGAGCATAACATTTACGAAACTTTAATTTTTGGCTTGAATTTAGCATTTTTACTGAATTTGTCGTGTGATACTTGGCGAGTTATTTGGCGATTAATCCCTGGCATGCCATTAATAATATCCCAAAACATAATTTGTGTTTTAGACAAGCTTTTCTCAACCGATTGAAACAAAAATTTGACCCAAAATTGCACTTGTAGCCACAAAATCCCATACCAAAATTGATACTTTTAAGTCATTGCATTTTTACAGCAAAAATAACATTATCTTATTTGTTTCTGAAAGTACAGATCGAAAGGCAGTCAGCTCCTAGTTGGATTTGACTCAAAATTTGATAGGTGTCTATATGAGCTGAAGAATTATAGAATCTTGTACTGAATTTTATCTATCTAGATCCCTTCGTTTTGTAATTATTTATTAACTTAAATTCGAGCAGCCGAACGGACAGACGTTCTCTGAATAAAGTTTACTCAAAATTTGATAGAAATCTGCAAATTTAGTGTAAAGAGCATATATCAAATTTCAAATGCCTATCTCAAAACGTTTTGAGTTATCTTTGTCAAGGACAGGCAGACAGACAGATATTTTCAAAAAAAAAAAAAATGCGTTTTTTGAACTCAGGAAGGCCTAAAACGTAAACGTAGAGATTCGTCAAGATCACGAGTTCGAACATTTTGTCGATTACTGCACTTTCTCTCTTTCTCTTCTATATATATATATATATATATATATATATGTAACAGTGAAAACCCGAAGTCAGTCAAAACGCGAATTGACTAGGGAAAACGCGTTTTAACTGACAGCGCTAGGGGGCATATTTTGTTGACTAAAGAACAAGCACTGAATCAGGAAATTTCTCTGAGAACAACAGCAAGAAAAGGAGCTATAGGAACTAGGCAACGGTTCGTTCACTGTTCTAGTCAAAAACACTATTCTTCAAAGAGATGTTTCTATATGAAAAAATGATTCTCTTTTCAATTCTAAGTATCACAGTAGTTTGTCTTGTTGAAATAAGTAATCTGTAATAATGTTACTGCTTTAAACAATATCCAAATAAAGTATTTTTTTTCTTCAATGATGTGATTTCTCTTCAAATACTGTTTTACTAAATATAATTTAATATAATAATTTTGGATGGATACAAATAATTTTGTCTAACAAATCAATCTAAACACGAATAAAATCGTTATCCCTAGCGCTGTTAGTGAGAAGGCATTTTTCCTTGTTAATTCGGGTTTTCCCTGGAGCTACTAGTTAGAACGCTTTTTCCCTAGTTAATTCGCGTTTTGACTGATTTCGGGTTTTCACTGTAACACACATACACACACACACACACACACACACACACACACACGCACACACGCACACACGCACACACACACACACACACACACACACACACACACACACACACACAC
>JAPMOR010089060.1:238631-249400 GCA_026543865.1 Argiope aurantia | reverse complement strand
ACACACACACACACACACACACACACACACACACACACACACACACATATATATATATATATATAACTCTAATTTTAATGTTATTAAAAGCACACAAGTGAAAGATTACAATAAAGAAATGCAATGGAGATGAAAATTGAAATAAAAATATAAACTCAGCTTAAAATAAATTTTTTAAATTTTATTAAAAACATAGAAATGAAATTGATATCACTGAAAAGTTACTTTTTTTAATGATAAGGTTTAGAAAAATTGTTTTTTGTGCAAAATGTGTTTCATAATTATTAAGGAAGAATCTATAACTTTCTCGCATATTCTCCTATAGAGGTCCTCTCCCCCATAAGAGTGTGGGCCTAGGTAAGGCCGTGAAAGCTTTGCACAATATTGACGAACAGTAGTTGCCAGATATAGATCTTTGGCTTGAATCTAGCATCTTTATTGAATCTATTGTACTAACATGTGTAATGGACGCCTTTTTTCTGACCGATAGAAACTAAAATTTGACATGGTGCTACAGCTGCAGTCATTAATTCATATATAGAATTTCATTGATTTAAGTGGTTACGTTTGTGAAACATTGCGTTACATGCATGGAACAGCACAGACCGACAGAACGGATAGTTTTTTGATAGATTTGGTTCAAAATTTGATAAAAATCTATATATGAGATGTTAAACCTGTGCATCAAATTTTACTTATACTCTTTAGGCTTTGATCAAGTTAATTTGCACTTGAACAGGCAGACTTCCTCTGAATGAATTTCATTGAAAATTTGATAAAAATTTACAAATTTGGTCTTAAGTCCATATATCAAATTTCATGTGTCTATCTCAAAGCTTTTTTAAGTTATCGTGATCACAGACAGACAGAAAGAATACTAAAAAATGTTTTTTTTTTTCGAATTCAGTGAGATCTGTAATATGAAGATAAGTCAAACTTTGGAGTTTCGAATTTTTTGACGACTATAATATTCACTCTGCGCTTCTTATATGAAAGAAAAAAAACAACAAAAATGTTTTACAATTAACTTTTAATTAAAAAAATTATTAATGATTTGAAAAACATTTTATAAATGAGTATCTACTTTTCAAGAAGCAATTATGTATCACATTTTGCAGCTCTAAGTTTGACACTTTGCTTTGTAGAGTTAGAGTCTGTGTATTATTGTATATTGTAGTATATTTGTATAATGATCCATAATACAATTTACCGATAGTATTCCAGTTAAAAAATTTTGTCCTGTTAACACGTATACTGAATCCTTTTAATCTATCCGCTGCTCTGTCAAAGTTAGTCTCCTTGCAAATAACCGAATTCACAAAAGACTTTACAACACCCACAAAAAAGAAAGAAAGAAAAAAAAAGAATTTTAAGTATTCTGTAAATACAGAAAAATGGAGATTTCAACGAAGACGCAGAAATTAGATTAGAGAACAATAAGAACACGTGTTATTTGTTTTCTAAGCAGAAAACAAAGAACTGATACAAAGACATGAAAGCCGGTTCAATGAAATTTCAAACTTTGTTGAAACACCAGTCGCAAAACTGAAATAAAATATAATTTTTGAGCATTCGAAAATTGAGAATATGGCAAAAAAGAAAATATGGGGAATTTTATTGGAATGTAGAGATGAAAGGTTTTTATTGAAACAGTTCGAAGAAAACAATGAGATGAAAAAAATATATCCCTTACTCAGAAACGTGAGTTACTGCTTTAGAACAAAAGTTGAATAACATATTCTTGTTATTAATAAGTGAGTAAATTATGGAAAAAAAGCTAGAAAGCAAAATAAAAATTGATCTCAATGCATATATTGGTTTTTAATAGCTTTTGGAAATTATTTGGCTCCTTTAAATTAATGATTGCTAAAAATTTCAATCAGATATTTTTTGTAACTTTTTCTTAATGGCTTTTCTCGCAAAATCTTTTTGTTCAGATTTTTATGGACATATAACTCATACAATTTTAGAAATATTGCACCATTCTGTTTATTAAACCAGGTATTTTTAATTTTCTATTAATATATTTATAATCCAATTATATCGCAGAAAAAAAACACAACCATGTTTAAAAATTGAAGTACTTAAATTTTTTTTTCAAATTGCCTAGTCCTGTAGTTAATTGTAAAAGCAAAAAGCATACACAATTTTTGTTAAAATCTTGTCTTATACTGAAGTCACCCAATATGGATAAAAAAGTAAAATTTTCATACATTGATAATCAGCAATGGAAAATAGCGTAAAATGAAATATGAGTACCAACAATAAAACGATTTGAATTATATAAAATGTATTTTCCTGAAATATTCTTCAAATAATTTTCAAAAACATTAATAATTGAAAAAATTATGTTTCATAAGTTTGATTTCACTGAACAAATATTGTTATGAAATTTAGCTGTTTGTAAAAGTTATTTTTATGATCTAATATTTTTATGATCAAATTTTATTTTGTACAATTTTTATATGGAAGTTTTTGTATCATTTTAAAAATAGATTGTTTTTCAATTAACAACAATGGATTCTTTAAAATATATATTTTAAAATTGCTTTTAATCTTTGCTTCCTCTTGAAACTCGACTAATTAATTAGATTTTCAAAGCCGGAAATTAAATTCTCTTTTATAATAAGATTAATTTTAACTAGCTGATAAAGAAATAAATAATTAAAAAATTCCAGAAAGAACGCCAATATAGGTCTGCTCATAAAGCAAATTGCGTTTGATAATTTAATTAAACTTAACTTTTTGCTAAATACAATGTTCCTACTATATTTCCGCTTCCTGTTAGAAAATTTAATCGGAAAAATTATTAAAAAAAATGCAAAAATTTTTTAGAGAAATTTTAATTATAACAAAGAAATATTTTTCTTCTTATTATGTATCAACTTTATTGCCGTTGTTTCTTTGAGAATTTTTGAATTCATAAATAAGGAATTTAATCATAATTTGAGATATGACCTTATATTTAAGCTTATTATAGAGGTTTTAACAATTTCTGCTTAATTGACTTCATTTTTTCATGCCATCACATTAATTGGAGTTAATATTAAAAAAATTGTTTATAATTAGTATTTAATCTTCTTCAATCTCAAAAAGGTTAGAAAGGTTAGAAATACTGCTTTTTTTGCCATATTTTTTAAAAATTATATATAAATTATAAAAATTATATAAATTATTAAAGAATTTGTCGTTACTGAAGAATTTTAAGAAAAAAGACAGGAAAAGGCAATAATTTTTTATTCAAAACAAATATTAAATAAAAAATACTTATTAACATAAAAAGTATGTTTATAAAAATTTGGAAGGAAATGTAATTTTTCGTGCACCGAAATTAAAGAAGGAAAAAGACAATACTGCTTTTACATAGTGCAAAAATTTGGAATTATTTCTATCGGGATGAATTTAGTATTTCAACACAAAATGTAAACTCGCTTAAAAATATTTTCCGATTTTTTTTACTTCTTTAACAGACAGTATTGCAGTATCATCATTTATTTATTTATCATTTAGTAATCACGACTACGCAATATACACAAACATTTTGCAATGTCCACAAACAAACCATGTTTTGAAATGTCCACAAACGTATAACACAGGCATATAGAATTAAATATAAAAAGAATTCAAACCTTGAGCAAAACCATTTCTTAGTAAAAGTTAAAAGCCAATGAAAAGCAAGCAAAAGAAATAACTGAAATTAAGCAAAATAGAACAAAATGTAAATAAACAATTCACATACAAAAGATATAAAACAGAACACAAAACCAAAACCCAAACCAACATACAAACACATAAACTATTGCAAACGAAATTCCTTTGAGGATTGAAAATAAAAATTTCAAGTTGAGAAAAGATTTTAAGGAAAAGAACAAAGAAGAGACAACAGATACACACATATGTACAAACAGAATTTAAGAGTGACAATATATTAAAAGAGGGGAAAAGTAAATAAAACACGAAAGGATGGAAGAAAGTAAAATAAAAGCGAAAGAAAAAATAATATCAAATAAAGTATTTTTATATAAAGTACAAATATTCTAGACTATAGAATAAAAATAACATCAATTATATTTATAAGCGTGAGAAATTGCAGGAGTTTTGCACAGTAAGAAATTGATATTAGATATTGCCAAATATTTCAGGATTTAAGATATTAAAGTGCTCTGCTAAACATCTCTAAATATCTGCTAAATATCTCAGCGAAATAATGAAGGAGGCATGATGCCTTTAATAAATATTAGATTATTATGTGCTGCACAGAAATTTTCAAAAGTAAATGCTATTGATCTCAAACTCCAGGAAGGAAAATACACTTGATTTATCAAAACAGAAATGGATGAAATCATATTGTTACGAATCTGTAATATTGCTTCCCAGCACAGTTGGTTCCATCGTAGGGAAGAAAGTTTTACGGACAGCTCTATTGGATAATAATCGGGTGCAGGATCAATGACCCCCCCAAAAAACTTGGCGACAAACTTGGTTACCATTTGGCAACTTGGCGACGATTTACGAGACTTTGGCGACAAAATGGAATACTAGAAATTTCAAGAATTTTGGTAATAGGTCCATTAGGGCCCGATTTAAGGTGATCTTTCGAGATTCTCCGCTGCCGATTCTGGAGAACTATAAAAGATCGTGAGACCGAGCTGGAGTTCAGCTCTAGTTAATATTTGAACGAGTTATCTCCCTGAGCGCTTCGAGTTGCTTATTGTTCTTGTGCTGCTTGCGTTCTATTATTTGCTACAATTGCTGCTGTTTATTGCTTGTGTACTTCTTGGCTTTATTTGGTCGTCTTGACGGTTGGCGTGTCTCCGTGCCTTTGTGTTAATAAACATCGCCATTTGTTGTTAAGGCCTCTTGACTGTGTTACACTATACAATCACTACAGACGAACCCATTCGAGTTTCAGCGGAATTAGATTTTCCGCAATTTCATCGATATCGAAGACAGTTAACAGATGCCAAATAAAATTTACTATGGATTGAAAAATGCGTAAATGCTTTAACATCTACAGTGGGAAGGAATATTAAAATTATCTTCTGTAAATATTGGTTTTGCCTTTTTTTTGAGCTGAAAAATACTCCTATTCTTTATCAGAAACACATACAAAGAAAAAGAAAAAGACGGAAGTATTATTTTTTAAATTTAATTACAGAAGATCAAGCAAGGAATATGACATTACTTATTACAGAAAATGGCTATCATTGTTTCTTTTCTACTCACTCGTATATTAAAAACATTTTTTTTTTGTATTTCTCGCGTATAGCAATCGTTCAAAAATTCACATAAGAAATTTCCATGTTCTATACCTCATGAGTTCGGATTTTTTTTTTGGATTTGTTTATCTTTGAATAGGATAATTCAAAAACGTGTTGAGGTAAATAGATGAAGTTTGGCGTGCTGTAATTTGTAAATTTCTGTACAATTCATCAATAGGAAGTTTGTATCTCTGTTTGTCCAAATACAAATCACCATAAAAGTTAAAAAAAGATAAAAGGATCAAAATTTGTCACAGTTTGTCTTTCTAATATTGATTTATGTCAAATTTGAAATGTAAATTTATTTAAAATTTTATTTAATTAATTTATTTTATTTCTATTTTCTATCATTTTGAAAATTTAACAATCAGTTTAAAGTTGGAATTGTATCTTGAGACCATGTTTTTCTGTTATGTATTATTTCGACACAACAGGAAAACATGGGTCTGTAAATTAAAATCAATCAATGATCACCCAAGTAAATTTATAGCTATACTCTTATGATATTTAGATATTGTTAATCAGCGTGTATTCATTTCATTATATCAGCAATTTAATCTTGCACAAAAAATAATAGAAAATTTCTAAAGAAAAATAAATGATTTCAATTTTTTTGTGCATATTTTCTTGTCAATAAATGCGAAATTTTTCCACGAAATTTACGAATATTCAGATACAGAAATCATACAGGAAAAGCTTAGGATTCCATCGTAATAAAGTTTTCATAATGCAAAATAAAACAATGCCAGTTTTGTTAGCTTACCATAAACCCTTTTCTGAATGAAACGTCATCTTTATTCGTTATAAATTAACACGAAACACAAGCTTCTTTAAGGTACAATAACTGCAATCAATATACTTAAATTAAAAACTTAAGCAACATGTATGTGTTTTGCCATAACTTCACGAGAAATCCTCTGAGAGACATAAAATTCAGAAATGAGATACAGCATTTTGTTCTGAAAGAATGACGAAAGCATAGTTGCGCAGAAATGAATACAATGCATACAGTATGGAATCAAACAAAAAAAGGCTTTATTGAACTCATAGTATCGTTACACATGATTGTCTGTCCAAAAGGAAGAACAGCAAGCAGATGTTCCTTAGTATGGGATATGCCATCCCTTTGTTGATTCCGAACTCTTCATCTACACTGGTCACACTACGCCCCTCTTACAGCTTTCCGATCATTCTTCCACGTGTGAAATCGTCCAGGTGATTTCTGCTAGCCATATTTCACGAATTAACTCACGTGCACTTGCAGCGAATATCTTTAATTGCGTCTCCGTCCTTCCTTTTATTGTAGTGTTGAGCTGCGCGCGCCTTCCGCACGTGTTTTGCGTACGCTCACGTCGCCTGTGACGTTTTGTTCCTGATATTTACATACGCATGACCTTTCTCTTGAATTACGTGTTCATTGTACTGATCGCAAGAACTCCTTTTCTGCAATTTCATGGCTATCTACTTAAAATTTGCATTGTTGCTTAAGTTTTGCACACCAGTGTATAATTTATATTTCAAAAACATTACAGTTAATAAAAAACGAAACAGGCTAATTAATGAAAAGGAACTATTGTTTACTTGAAAATTCTGAGAATTTTGAGAATTATGTCTAATATATGAATGTTGCGACACTTAATCCATAATATTATGCTTCACGCGAAAGATATTTAATTGTTGTCAAAACTTTTCCTTTGGAACTTTTGGATTTTAAATGAAATGGCATGCATCCCCATTAAAATATTTCTTTATTTTGTATTAATTCAATTTTTTTTCTAATGACACTTTCATTCTGATTTCGTAGAAAAGTGTTGAGAATAATGAGTTACAGCCGTATGCGGAACTGTTTTCAGTAATTTCATTAAGAGAAGTCACTCTTATACTATTTTAAGCGTGAAGTTCCAGAATTGTTTCTGACAGAGAGCTGCTTTTAATTGCGAGAACTTTTCAACCGAGTTAAAGTTTTCAAAAATATGCTGTAAAAGCAGAGAAGTGAATAAATTAGTCGAATGACTTTTCTTTCAAAGAGCTTTTATTTTTCTTTGATCGCTAGAATAAGGCTTAATCAGCTTTTTCTCATCCCTCAGTGTTGACTTATATCCACCTAGTTATTTCATCACTTTAATACCTTTATTGACACAATTATTTCTTTTATCTTCAATGAAAATCATTAACTTAATTAAGTGGAAAAAATAAAATTCTCTAAACTCTCATCTAAAAATTTTTTTTGTATAATTAACTACATATTTGCTTTAATTTTCACTAAATTGTGTACATTTTCTGGAACATTTAATTAAGAAATGCATAAGAAACACTACTTAATGGATTTAATGTGATATCAATTTTTAATGGAATAATAGCAAGGAATTAAAACGTACACAAAGAATCTTTTATTGTTCAATTCCATTTTATTATTTCCCAAAATATAAAGTTAAAAGATATTTAATTTTCATAATTTCTATAAAATCTAGTCATATCGTTTACCACTTTTTGTCGATGAATTTCGTTTACTCAAGAATTTATGAAATATTGAATAATATATATTTTATACATTTGCAAGATGTAAACATTATTTCCGTCGATTTGGAAAATACGATTGTATGAAATTTGAGCTAAGTTTTAAAAATTTGAGATTGAATTAATCATAATTTTTTTATTGATGCAGATTTCATAGTTTGAGTATGGCAGTTTAAGTTATTTTCCAAAATAATTGCTTTTAAAATATAGTTTAGCCATTCTAAAAATTAGACAAAGAGACAACAAAATTGAGCGTGCCTCCTAAACTGATTATAAAATGTTAAACATGTATTCACAAGATTTTCAGCATTGCATATAATCATATGACACGAATGCTCATGATTCTTGTATTTTAAAAATTTGGTGATTCTAATCTAATCTGAAATGTTTGCAATTGTAAATTTTTTAAAAGCTCTCAATTATTATCTAAATGCAATCTTTATTAAATCAATATAATATATATTTTTCCCCCATGCTTCTGAATCTGTATCTCTATCTCTACTACTACTAATAATAAATGTATGTATGTTTGTGTGTGGCATGTTGGCATTCTAAAAGCCAGATTGTTTTTGATCGATTAAACTTAGCACTACATACTTTGTAAGGTAAAAATGTTTACTTCGGAGCAACTTTCTTTTTAAAATTTTATACTTAGTTTTAACTAATTAAAAATCAAACGAAATGTTAACTTTTATTCCGTGGCAATTTGGGTGAATATTATAACACAAAAATAATTTTTACATTCATTTAAAATAAAAATAAATTCCAATGATATAAATTTTATGGTTGTATAAGTTTTGCTATGTTTAATTAACTTAAAAGTGTTTTAAAGGTATTTTTTACCAGTATATTTTACTGTTGAAGTGAAACCTAAATCTTTTTTACTATTACTAGTATTATTTCATCCTGGTAAACAAATAATATATGAAGATTCGACTAAGTTTTTAGTATTGAATATGTTTCAGCATAAGTCATATTTTAAGTAAAATTTTTCAATTCTATTGAGTTTACAATTATGAATTAACTTTAAAATCTAGCAATAGAGAAAATCTTTTAGACTGCGTCTATCTTTAAACAGTATTCTTCTTTACTATGATATAATTAGATGCATAAAGGTAAAGATAGGAAGAAAGAAAAATATATAGTCAAATGGACAGAACTGTGTTAAGATTCCAGAATAATGTCTATGAAAATTTGAGTATGAAGCAGCTATATACTTTAGATACTGCAATTATTTGATCAGGGCGAAACTAGAACTAACATTCTTTCTCTAAGATTCCACACCGAATGCACTAGACACTAGCATTCTACACTACATTTCATTGGCACACATTGAAGAAGTTTAACCTACATTTCATTGGAACACACTTTCTAGTTCTTCATAGGTATCTCGAATTAAAGATCTTCTGTAACCTAGAAATTGAGTTTCTTTTGATAAAACTGATATAATCATTCTAGCGAATGTGACATTAATTTGCAAAAAATATGTGCTATTGAGAAATACTACTTCTCAATGATGGAAATCTTGATGACATGGAAGATGTTTTTTTTTACACAAAAGTCCCTTTTCTTTCAAGTTCTAGAAAGAGACACTGCTAATAAAGTGGGAAATTAATAAACCCTTCATTTAAAATAATTTTAATAATGAAAGTAACAAAGAAGTTTGTAATTTTATTTATTTTAATGAAACGCCACTTGCAAGAATGAAGGTATGATGTGTTCTTTCAGCAAATTATTGCCTGTTTTTAAAGAAGTAAATTCCAACCAAAATGCTCTAAATATTAACCTAACAATGGACACAAATAATATATGATAAAGTCTCTTGTGTTTTTAGATAATTCTTGAAATATTTAAAAAGAATATCTGATTATTCTTGAAACCATGCAAAGGAATTTCAGTAAGAATAATGATAAATACAAAGCATTGTTCTTGATAGATGTGAGGATAAGAAAGAGACTTCTGACACCGCATGGTGAAATAATGAAGTTGTTTTCTGGCGCTGATGGAATAAGTTGACTGACGAAAGTGAAAAATTAAACAAGAGATTAATTAGAAACTTGATTTGTTTATGCAAATTATGTATCTTCAAAAAGAATCGTGTGAATGTAGGCAAGACGAAAAGGCTGTACAAGTGTCATGTTTCATTAATGGTTAGTAGCATAAAGCCCTATTCAACTCTTGTAAACTCAACTTCTCTTTTCTTTGGGTTCGTGAATAGGAGAATTAAATAAACTGATTTAAAGAGTTTATTTTAATCTTCTATGTATTCAAAATGTTTTGAATTATTTTTAATACATCAGAAAAAATATTTGGAAAAGATTTTATCATTTTTTATGTGCGCAGATCATTTACATTTGTTCCATTTTGAATTAAGTTAGAACTGTCTCTGGCAAATTCTAATAATATTTTGGACAGTAAAAACTTGTTAAAGTGCATAATTTGAGTAATGCAATTTTTTTGTTATGTATGAAAATAAAGGTTTAAACAAATAATATCTTTGAGTGTGCTTATTTCTCATTTATAGGAGCTCAAGAATTAATGATGAAAGAAAAAAAAAACATATAGAAAATTCAATTAAATGTAACAAAAATGCTTTGAGCTGATCTTAAGTCTTCGAAAACAAATGATTTTAATAGTCTTCTTTCATTTAGTTTCACACGTAACATTTACGATAAAAAAGTATTAAAAAAACTAATAAAGTCGTTAAACCTTTCTATAAACTTTAAAAATATTTAACTACTTAATAATACATTTCAAGTTAAATGCTAATTTAACACATTTTGGTTTAAATAATAAGATCTTTCAGGTAATATTCATAAAAAATATTGAATTCAGAAAAGGTATTTAAAAAAAGAATTACTATCATACTACCATTAACATCGCTAATCATTTATTATTGCAATCTTTATTAATGTTTCATCCGAAGATTTATTTATGCTGTCAGATAAACACACACACGCACACACACACACACACACACACACACACACA
>JAPMOR010089060.1:198916-238231 GCA_026543865.1 Argiope aurantia | reverse complement strand
GCTGATGGAATAAGTTGACTGACGAAAGTGAAAAATTAAACAAGAGAATTAATTAGAAACTTGATTTGTTTATGCAAATTATGTATCTTCAAAAAGAATCGTGTGAATGTAGGCAAGACGAAAAGGCTGTACAAGTGTCATGTTTCATTAATGGTTAGTAGCATAAAGCCCTATTCAACTCTTGTAAACTCAACGTCTCTTTTCTTTGGGTTCGTGAATAGGAGAATTAAATAAACTGATTTAAAGAGTTTATTTTAATCTTCTATGTATTCAAAATGTTTTGAATTATTTTTAATACATCAGAAAAAATATTTGGAAAAGATTTTATCATTTTTTATGTGCGCAGATCATTTACATTTGTTCCATTTTGAATTAAGTTAGAACTGTCTCTGGCAAATTCTAATAATATTTTGGACAGTAAAAACTTGTTAAAGTGCATAATTTGAGTAATGCAATTTTTTTGTTATGTATGAAAATAAAGGTTTAAACAAATAATATCTTTGAGTGTGCTTATTTCTCATTTATAGGAGCTCAAGAATTAATGATGAAAGAAAAAAAAAACATATAGAAAATTCAATTAAATGTAACAAAAATGCTTTGAGCTGATCTTAAGTCTTCGAAAACAAATGATTTTAATAGTCTTCTTTCATTTAGTTTCACACGTAACATTTACGATAAAAAAGTATTAAAAAAAAACTAATAAAGTCGTTAAACCTTTCTATAAACTTTAAAAATATTTAACTACTTAATAATACATTTCAAGTTAAATGCTAATTTAACACATTTTGGTTTAAATAATAAGATCTTTCAGGTAATATTCATAAAAAATATTGAATTCAGAAAAGGTATTTAAAAAAAGAATTACTATCATACTACCATTAACATCGCTAATCATTTATTATTGCAATCTTTATTAATGTTTCATCCGAAGATTTATTTATGCTGTCAGATAAACACACACACACACACACACACACACACACACACACACACACACACATTTCTTAATAAATTTTTCTTGACACTAGCAGATGAATATTATGAATAAACGGTTTTCAGCTTGGATGTCTATAGAGCCACATCGCATTTGGATTTTGCAACTAACAAACTATTGAGATTGACTCATCAAATTTGTACTTCACGACTTCATTATAAGAGCTAATGCACTTAAAATAATATAAATTGATGAAATACTCTTATAACATTTTAAAAATTCTAAATCATAATATTTCTCTTTTTTTTCTCTTTTACATTAAAAAACAAAAACAAAACAGCAACCATTTTCAAGGAAACGTCTCATCAATGTTCTAATTACTCCTGTTAGTATTCCTAGCAACACTAGAACAAAACCAGAATTTTCATTATTTTATTCTTCCCACATCGAGCACGAATCAAAAAACAAATCAAGAGCAATGCTTTTTGAAACAAATGCAGAGAAGCTTTGTCTGCTGCATTTATAGGAGCATAAAGAACATTAGCATGCAGACAAGAATATTCTATAGGTGGATTCTTTAGGCACAAAGAGAAGAAAATGGTACAAAATTCGTTATCGTTTTTGGTTATGGTCCGTTCATCTTTGTACTCTTCCATTTCGGAATCTATTGCAGGTTTTGCATGAGTTTTTTTTCTTATAAAGGAACACTCTTTGATTTACTTTCATGTTCCATGAATGTAGAAAACTGAATGCATGTCCAAAAGAAAATTTTCTCATTCAGCAAATATCTTAAGAGAGTAAATTGCTTAAAAAATTTCCATTTCTTATCTAGAATAACATTATTGTTTTTGAGTCATTTTACAGGTGTGTAAAATCAAGCAAGAAGTTCTTTCCTTGAAATCTTCCAGTTTAATTTCTTGTCACAAATTCTGATATAATTAGGAATTATCAACCTACTTATCTTCTTAAGTTTTTTGATGTATGTATTTTAGTTCTCACATATTTAAACAGATACAAATCTATTATTTTACAGTATATAACATACGATAAAATTTCATGTCCACTTTTCCCTCAAATTGTCGGATACTAAAGCTGAATTAATTTAAATGTTTTCATCTGTTCATTGTATACATGGACTTTTTCAAAGAAGACCAGTTCCATGACATCAAAGAGCTATTAAAAACGTAAATGTGTGATTCATCCATTTTCTAAATTTTGTGATTTATCAATGCCAATTTTGTGATTCATCTACTATCAAAATTTTGTGTTTCATCTATCTTCTAAAACCGTAACTTTACCTTTTGTCACCTTAGGCAACAAGATGGTACATCAATAAATTTGCTTATATTTGATTTCATATAAATCATTTCGATATAACTTCATGACCACCAAACTCTTCGCCAATCTGTCTCATATTAGAGCCATGTTATATTAATTATCTTATACTAAGCTTAAGTAATTAACCCTATATATTTTGCATTCAAAACAGAACTGTAACTTGTGAGAATTTTTTTGGAATTAATTTTTTTCTATGAATTTGAAATGATGTTGCAAAACTCTGTGATTTTATTCTGTAATTTGTATGTTTAACAAGTAATATGAAATACGAAGGCAACCAATTATTTAAAATAATTTTATAATCTTTAGTTTAAAAAAAATAAATTACATGAGAAATGATATCAAATATAATACATTTTTTTAAAGAGAAGATTATGTATGAACAAATATTAGAGAGATGGGAAGCAAAAGGAATACTTGCAATAAAATAAAGATTTGGAAAGGGTAAAAAAGTTTGGTAGAATAGAGATTATTTATTATATTCTCATAACTCATTTTTATCTTTAATATTGCAGAGCGAACATTAATGTTTGATGATGGATGATCTAAATCAGGGAAAGTATTGTTGAATTAGAATATCCTATGTCCTATTTTTCCTATTCTTCAATCAAATGTCCTCATATTCAGTCATATAATCAGACAGGAAACTCACTAAAAATCTAATGGATGATAGAGCATCTAACTTAAATTATCGTAGCTTGATGTGTTAGATTTAATTAATCTGTTTTAATATTATTTTTAGAAACTTGCTCATAATCACTACGATAATATGTAAACAATTGGTAATCAAAAATATTTTTTTTATCAATGTGACTATTTAAAGAGTAATAATAAAATCTTTAAGAAGAAAGAATTATCATTATCAAGCAGAAAATTTTTAAATTCTCAATATTGATGTCGTAGCGATTTAATTTTTTTTATAGGAATAAGTTTCTTATCTACAATAATATTCAAAGGGAAGTCGAATTTCATGCTTGCTAAGCAACAAAATATTTCTTTAATCAATTCAATATCTTAAGAAATTCTTTGAAAGCGAAAAATTCTCAGTATTTTTCAGTCATAAGCAGGAAAGCAAATAAAAGTGTCCCAAAGACTATTTCTTTTTATGATGCAAGTAAGACGTACAATGGACTCCGAAATGGAACAGTAAAAGGTAAGAAGGATCATAACCAGAAACAATGACGAGCTCTATGCCTTATTTGTTTGTGGAATCCACCTCTGAAATATTCTTGTCTACATTTTTATGTTCATTCATTCCACTAAAAATGCAAAAGACCCACGATGGACTCCGTGATTGTATCCTCTTTCATAAATTCTATTTGAATGGTTTTTGATTTGTTCTCAATATAGAACGAAAAAAAGTTTTGGTTTTCACTCTTGTAATTTCGCTGGAGATTTAACAAAACTATTAGCAGGAGAGAAAAATTACCAAAGATTTCTGATGAAAAATGTCTATAATTTTATTGTAGATGTTGCAATTAGAGAAATGGAATTGACATTAAATTTTAATTTCCTACTCTTGATTTCTGAATGTAAATAAAAATGCAGTTTTTGAAGCAATTTGTTATACGCATTCTAGGGTCACATTCTTTTAATTGTGATAATTACGGTTTTAAAAACCTTAAAAATATCGTAAATTCTCTCTCTCTCTCTCAATATATACACAGGACGATTATAAGAAAACTATCCCGATATATGAGAACATAATTATCATACTATCACAGGAACGGAATAAAATTTTTGTTTAAAGTGTTTTTTTAGGTATGCGCTTAAAAATCATGTAAAAAACAACAGTTAAGCTCTAACAATTACGGTTACAGGGACCGAATTTCAAAATTTTCAAATGGCAACACTTTTCTTGCTATAGATACCTTTCCAACGCTATATATTGCTTTTTGTTTTGGAGAACACATTTCAATAAATAAAAAATTGGCATTGCCATTTGAAAATTTTGAAATTTTGTCCCTGTAACCGTAATTGTTAGAGCTTAACTGTTGTTTTTTACGTGGTTCTTGAGCGCATACCTCAAAACACTTTGAACCAAAATTTTATTTCGTTGCGGTGAACGGTATGATAGTTACAATCTCATATATCGAGATAGTTCTTTTTTTTTTATAATCACCGTTCTTATGGTTAAAGCAAAACTGTGAATTCTGCCCTTCATAACGACTTTCCGTCTGCGAGTCATCTATGAAAATTAAAATTTTCATAATTTAGTGCAATATCGTAAATATATTATGAACTACCATTGGCTACTTTGGGAGATCTTGTTTGAAATATTAGAAAATCAAAACCTAAGTTTGTTAATTTTAGAAAAAAGGCAGTAAATATATGCATACGAAGTTTCCCAGGAATAATGGTTTTACTTTTACGAAGCTTAACAAAACTGCTATCTTGTTTGAAATCATGCTTTTAGGGAAAAATACCATTAAAAGCTCTTTAATGTTTTCAATGATTTCTTTTTATCCTCTTTTAGTTAATTAATTTTTCTTTACGATCTTCAAACATTTAAAAAAATGCAGCCCTGAAAAAAAATTAATTAAAGAGAAGGTCGTCGTTTAGTAGAGACAAAAGATTATAAAAAATCAGATTAACTTAATACTTTAAAGAATTTTAATTACATTTCCAAAATTTTTAACTAAATTAATTTTTTTATTTAAGAAAATTTTCTAAGATTAGATGTTATAGATAAAATATTAAGCCCAGTTCAAACAGAACTAATTAATCTTTTCTTTACAATCTATTGAATTACCGAAAAAACTGATTTTTTTATCAATATGGAACAAATAGAGTTTCAATTTATTTAAATAAATTGTGCAAGTTTTAATGTTAGAAATAAAGCAAATGATCTATTTCAAATTTTTCGAACGTTTTTTTAGAACTAAAGAACTGGGGTCGAAAACTCTCTTTATCTCAAATAAAAAGCCTAAAGACCATTTTCCCACTTTATATTTGCAAATATCAACCACTCCAAATGGAACAAATGAAAGTTACCAAGACCAAAATATTTCTTCATTTATGAAGAGCCAGAATATCATATTGTTATAAATTTGTAATTTCGTTTCCCTGTACAGTTAGCTTCATAGCAAAAAAGAGAGCTTTACAGAAATTCTCAATGGATGATAAATGGATGCCAAATCACTCATCACCAGTCTAAGCCACAAAAATGAAGATTCTAGAGAATATAAAAACCAAGCGAAATCTCTATTAAGAGTCGAGGTCCATGCATCACTTTCGAAAATTCGATACCCTATGACGAAGATTATATAAATACGAGGAAGTAAAATTAAGTCGAATGAATTCTGGCTTCGGAATGTTGAAACGGGAGCAAGCTCTGATTGCACGCGGAGCTTTATTTTGTTATTGGCGTTGTTTAATAACGCCGTTTGCTTGTGTGTGCGTTCCTTTTTGCAAGAACAATTTTTGTGTATGTGCTTGTGTTTGTATTAGGCTGTGTTTTACTATCTTTATTTCATGCTTTCTTGTGGAATAAAGAGTCGTCACAGGCTTTCGAGATTGTTGGACGTTTTGCATTATATAATTACGGGATGAGTTCCATAATAATATCAATTCTGTTTTTTTAGTCATATCGTTGATCATTAATTGATCGAACGGTACTTTATAAAAGTCTGAAGAGTCAGAAAGAGTCACTTGCAACGAGTCAAAACATGTAAAATTTGAACGATTAGTTGTTACGAATCGCAAAGAAGGATATGAATATTATATAAAAAGGTTCCACTTTGGTTCTACAGTATGCAGCAAATCATCAGCCTTTGCGGAAAGTTAAGCTGTCTTAATGTAATTCATAAAAGTTGGTGAATGGTAATTTAACATCTTACCTTCGCATTCGAGATGACCCAAGAATAAAAGATCCTACATGCAAAAGCAAAATGTATCTAAATGAATGTGTAGAATTCATGATAATATTTCCCATTAAGTATACAGTTCCCGATAGTTTACTTTTATAATGAGACAGGACAGTTTTATCCATTATTTTGTTATACGACAATCAGTGCATTGAACAATTATTTAGGGCAATCGGAAAGAGGATACAATAATTAAAAATTTATAGAGTATTTTAAAGAATTATTTATATGGATAAAATTTTTTGATCATCTAAATAAAATTTTTTGACCAATTGTAGCTTGAATAATCATTGTTACATCTGAATTAGATCAAAATTTTAATCGTTTGCACCAGATTATCGACGAATTATGGGAAATATTTGCCTGATAATAAAAGTGCATTGTTCCATGACAATTTTTTCATTTTGAGTTTAATATTGATAAAATATATTAAAACAATCGTGAATGAGGCATTCATTTGTATTATAACACCCACACAAATATTTTCACGAAAGTATTTCGATTTACTTTAGCTTTAAAAGGATGTTTGTTTGCGAAAACTCATTTTCCTAATATGAATCGAAAAGTTCAAAATAATAACTTTTTTCCGTATACTTTCATAAGATTTTAACTAACTCAAAAATCCTTCGATATTGTTATATTATTCCAACATATATTTAGACACAGAGATGCTATACAAAATTTTACATGTTCTCATACAGAGAATCTCGACTAAATAATTCATATCTTGTATCCCATTCCCTGAGACAAGAGCCTGTAAGCTTCTGATTTTTTATGGTCGTAAGTTACGATGGATGTGGAGAAATTTGGATATCAGACGATAAGAAATAATATAAATTCTAAACTTAACTGGAAAAAGGTAAAAACGATTTGCAGCAAACCGCATTCGGATAATATGTGTTTGTTACTTCTATTTTCCTTATTCTTTTGAGGGGAAAACATTTTGATATGAAACATTTATTATCTGAATTTTCTATGAATTTTATTTTGCGTTTTAACAGCTTTACAATGTTCTTAAGTATTTTCTTTTTATTTGTTTTATCGAAGCATGAAAAGATAATGTGTTTTAACCACTAAAAATTATTTTTAAATGCATTTCTGAAAAAAAATATATTATTTCCTTTAATAGCTGTTAACTTTGAAGACTATTTCAAATGAGTGTTTTTCTGGTGGTAGAGTTTTTGTTTGAGTTTCGAAATAGCGAAATAAGTCCAATCAATAATTAATGATTTTTAGTATTTTGCCTTGGTGCATACTTTTTAAAGTCTCTTGTGTTGGTATGGCCTGAAAGACTGAAGAAGGCATAAATGATTGGGGTTGGTTCTTATCATCTGCTCTCTACTAAAGAACTAGATGACTCAAGAAAATGACGATATAAACGTGTTATTATAATAATTTTTGCAATGAAAATGACTTTTTATAAGTTATTATGTAATATGTAACTAAATGGTTTTGGAAAAGAAGTTTTTTTGGCATTTTTTTGTTTATAGGAAATTCTATTGTTATCTCTAGAATAAAAGTTTAAAAAATCTTTTTTGGATTTGATTTTGTGGCATTCAGTGTGAATTTTCATTTTCGTTATGAAAGCTCAAGAAATACTCCAATGTGCCTCTTTCATCGCTTCACATTTCTAGATAATTTATTTAGAAAGCCTTCTCCCAAGATTGAAGGCTCATGGCTTGAAAGAAACGATTTATTTGGTTAATAAACAGTTATCGTTTGCAATTTTCATTTAAGCCTAGATTTTTGCTATGTGAGAAAATTCAAAGCAGTTTATCAATTTTAAAATAAAAGAACATTTTATATAATTTGGTATAACAGTAAAAAAAAAAGACATACAATGAAAGTGATGTTACGAAAACTGTATATAATGTCCCAAGAAGTATTTAATTTTTCACTCACTTGTACATAAATATTTTATGTTGATGTTCAAAAAAACTATTGTATTAGTTTAAAACGAATTTTAAACTAAATATTAAATTAATTATTTCTAGAAAAACAATTTTATAAAGCAGGAATTTATAAACATATTTAACATCTAATGATACATTATTTTCTGCATAAAATTACTAAAACAATTAAAATAAAATGTAAAACAATTTAAAAATATTTTGTAGAGATTATCCATTTTAGATTCTAATATATGAATGGGCATTACCTTAGTGGAATAAAAAATTTAGGAAGATAATACTGCAAGGAAAAAAAATGGATATCGCTCATGCAGATCAGCAAACATTAAAAAAATAAATAAAAAAACAAAAACAAATAAAAATGTATGAATTAGCAATCGTATTTACTTAATTATATTACTTACCGGTTGAAATAAAATTCTTTTCTTTTATGTCCAAAACAGAGATTCTTTCTGTTAAAACTTCTATTCTAAATCAAACATGCTACAAAGATTTTGCCTACCTTTAAAAACTTTTTTTAAAAACATTTTGTATATAAAATGCTTGTCCTCTATTTAATTTTGGGAATTTAATTTATGTTTCTTTTCTAACTGAACACTGCTGTTTTTTAGTTAAAAAATATGATATAGAATGCGAGACAATATCTTAACATTGTGATCTTTTAATTCGCGTTTTTTAATTCATTCTTGAACGTCTCGCGTTTTTTAATTCATTCTTGAACAAGACTTTTTTCATTTTTTAGTAAAGAAATTTTACTGAATTTCTAGAAACAGACATTTTACGGAATATCCAAGAAATGCTTTACTGAGTTGCAGCGAAAATTAATTTTAGTGTAGAAGAGTTTTCTTCATATTTTTTGGGGGGGAATAAAAGAATGTAAAGAAAAAAAAAATATGCATTTGCATTGTCGTATTTACTTTATCACTTAATTTACTGGTATGAATATAACGTTATAGTTCATACGAAGCAGATACAATTTTTATTTAAATTCCTGCTCCAAATGAAATTAATGCTGCAAAGATGTAAATTTATTTTGAAAATATCATGTTTATAAAATTCGCTTCCTTTAATTCTAGAAATTCAGCCTATGCCTGCAAACAAAAATTTAGGATATATGCTGCTATGCTTCTGCTTCTGGCATTTTAGAAAACACGCTAAAATAAAATCTTTGACCCTTGACTAAAATAAAATGATTCCATTTGTAGATAATTTGTATTTGTTACACATTAAGAAGTGTGAAAGATTTTCGAATTGTTATTCTAACATGCCTTTTTAAAATAAATATTTTTTAGAGATGATTAGAAACTTGAAAAGAAATATATACACTATATTTATGTTGACTTATTACTGTTCTTACGTTATTTCAAATGAAATTGCTACTAAGAAATTTTCATGCATTAAAAGAAAATAAACAAGAATAAAATTATTACTTTTCTTAGAGTTATAAAAAAAGAAATTACTTCTGATTTACTTTTTCAAATTTTTATAGCTGTTATTTCTTATTTTACTTATTTAAACGAATATTGAAGTCACTCTAAAATGAAAACATATACATTGATAAATCACAAGAATTAACCGTAAGCTATAATTTATATCTATCGATATATATATATACACTGGTGTGCAAAACTTAAGCAACAGGTATGTTTTTTGCCATAACTTCACGAGAAATCATCTGAGAGACATGAAATTAAGAAATGAGATACAGCATTTTGTTCTGAAAGAATGACAAAAGCATAGTTGCGCAGAAATGAATACAATACATACAGTATGGAATCAAACAAAAAAAGGCTTTATTGAACTCATAGTCTCGTTACACATGATTGTCTGTCCAAAAGGAAGAACAGCAAGCAGATGTTCCTTAGTATGGGATATGCCCTCCCCTTACTGCAATGGTTGCTTCGCACCGTCTCCCCATACTCAGCACCAGATTATCCAACAGTTCTTGAGGTAAGAGTGCCCATTCCTCAATCAGCATCTGTTTAAGTTGTCGGGTGTTCCCAGGAGGATGTAATCGTGCCGCAAGGTGTCTCCCCAAAGCATCCCACACATGTTCTATCGGATTTAAATCAGGGGAGCACGAGTGATATCCGTTCGAGTGATATCTTCACTTTCCAGGAGCTCCTCAACAGCATGAGTCCTGTGTGACCATGCATTGTCATCCATAAAAACGAAGTCTGATCTAATGGCACCTCGGAACAGACGCACATGGGGAAGGATCACCTCCTGACAATCGCGATCTCCAGTTGCAGAACCTCTGTCGAAAACGTGGAGCTCAGTCCGCCCGTTCATCATAATGCCTCCCCAGACGTCAACTCCAGGACCACCGAAACGGTCTCTTTCCGTGATGTTACAAGCGATTCCCAACGCCAGTTGATTTGGAGAGAGGTGGGGACACGGTTTCATCGCAGTAACAACATTACTTCCACATTATTAGTGTATAAGCTATACTGAAAGTTTAAGGTCCATTTTCTCGAAATTAGCTGACTATTGCACCTTAATATTTCAATAAATGAATAAACCTAAAGGTATATTTCCATTATACTAAATTTAAACTCAAATTCAGTTTTCCAACATGTGTCCTCCTCTTCTAAACTCAAGAGGATTAATACCAACCTCCGCACCACCGGAAAAGCGGAAAGCGTTACTCTAAAAATTTTTAAAAGCTACCAAATTTAACACTTGTTTTTTTCCAAGACATAATTCAAACTTTACAATACATTTTCAAAGCATAATTCAAGTGCTATAACATTTTTTTCTAAGTATTCAAAACAATTTATAGATTAACATTAAATATATCTGTATAGATTAACATTACATATATCTTTGCATTTGAAATTAAAAAAATTGAAAAACTGTATTCATATCATGAGAAAAATATATGTGTATCCCATTCGTATTCATATTTCATTCACAAGGTATTTTTAGAAACAAAGCGATGAAACATAAAATACGTTTAAAAAAAAATTCAAATCCTAAATGTTCAGGTTTTTTTCCCCTGAAAAGGAAGATTATCAGGGAGAAAAAAGAGTCGAGCACAACTTTTCTTGTTACAGTTTACTGCAAATCGTTTTTACCCTTTACCCACTACACTCGAAATTTATGTTTCTTTTCTTTCTTTTCCGTCAT
This sequence comes from Argiope aurantia, assembly GCA_026543865.1. Classification (NCBI taxonomy): domain Eukaryota; kingdom Metazoa; phylum Arthropoda; class Arachnida; order Araneae; family Araneidae; genus Argiope; species Argiope aurantia. The sequence continues at coordinate 227,054 of JAPMOR010089060.1, read as the reverse complement.
CTTATATCTAAGAATTTGCCCACATCCGTCATAGCTTATGGCTATAAAGAAACCAATGTTTACACGTTTTTTACTTCCGGGAAGGGGGTGCAAAATATGAATTATTTACATCTTTATAAACACAGAAAATTTCTCGGCGTATATATGTGTTTGTATTGGGATATATTTCTGACTTAACTGAAAACACTTGAAACTATATAAAAATTATTCTTGGACTTTTTGATCTTTTAAAAGCATATCATCACATGTTCCTTTAAAATAAACACAAATGGGTTACTTTTGTGAAAGAATCCTTATATAGTTTCTTGTAAAAAATGATTCAAAATTTGAAGACGAATTCTTGTTTTTAGCTGATTGCTCTAACATAAATGGAAAACGTATATTGGGAAAATGTCAAAACAAAGCTACGGTAACAATTTATATTTACTTCATACTTCATATAACATTATTATCCGATATTGTGATACAAATTTATTAATGTAATTCAGTTGAAACATTAATTATACGGGGAATAGTTGATTAGTATCCAGATCGATCTGATTGATGAATTTCTGAATTTATCTACAAAAATAAACGATTCGTTAGTTTAGTTGTTTAGATTTTTGGGTTATCTGTTAAATCATTCAATTATTAACGGAGTGATTGTTCAAATTATAAACATTTGATAAATTTAAACTTTCTGATTCTTTCATATTAAAGCCGTTTTTGCATACTAACAATAAAGTTGGATATCTTAATTAATAGATTTTTTTTTAAATTTTAAATTCTACGAATACACATTAAATAAGAAACATATTATTTTTATATGTGGATACATGCAAACATATCATCTTTATATGCGATTCTTTACATTTAGTATAATATATCTTATTTATATAAGTTTTAAGTTGAGCACCAAATATCAACAAATGACTGTTCATAAATCATCTTTGTATGAGCATATATATATGCTCCAGAAAATTTATGTATCATCTTTCGTCTTTGAACGAAAATGATATCCATGTAAAAACTGGCACGATTTAATAAAATATTATTATACAACCATTTTTTATGCTGTTTTAGATATTAGATATCATGCAATATAGTTTATAGTGTTTCCATGTAGTATTCCTGGAGTACAAATTTATATAGCCAATTTATAGTGTATTAATAAAGATGAGATAATATAAAAATGAATGTCTTTATTTAACATGGTATTTCTGGGAAATTTATTTTTATTCTTATATTTTATTAAATAATTAAATCAAATACAATACATTCAGAAAGAATGTATGCAAATATAAGCTAAATATTCACTATATTGAAGAAGAATGCAATAAGAAATTGGAAAAAATTTCAAATATTTCTCAATATTTGACGGAAAATCTTTCAAATATTTCATCAAAAATATTTCGCAGTACATTTACTTTTAAATTTAATTGAAAGAAGACAAAATTCAATTAAATTCATCGGAAAAGAATATAATTGAAAATAAAATGACACTTTTCAATTAAATATTCAAAAATTAAAAATTATTACTGTACTTAATATTTTAAAATTTTATTTGATTTGAATATAGATATAATTCTCTTTCTGAACGAAAAAGATACGATTTCTTTTCTCAGATCTACGCATTTTGAAAAACTGGTTATTAGGCGTAAGATACATTTGAAGACAATTTATAAATATATTTTACATTTGCAATAAAAGAATTAATTCGTTAGAATTATTTTGATTTGAAGATTGCGTGAACTCCCCCTTTATTAAATTTGAAATAATAATTTCAAAGTTTCTCTACCATTAGAGCCAAAACACAAAATAAATTTTTAACAACGTCAAATTACTAATTCATAAGAAAATTATGCATTCATCTTTATTAAATTATCCTTTAAAATATTTTATCTTGATTTATTTCAGTTTGCTTCTAAGTAACATCCGTCCAGCAAAAACCATAATTTTCATTTCTTTATTCTTTCTGCATTGAACCCAAATCAAAAATTTTCAAAAAGAATTTATACATAAGGAAACAAAGAACAAATGCAGAGAAGCTTCTTCTCCTGCATTTACAGTGGAATAAAAGAACATAAAAAAGTGCACAAGAATATTCTGCAGATGGATTCCACCACAGAACCACTCATCGTTTTTTATTGAGATACGCTCATTCCTTACACTGTTCCATTTCGGAATCCATTGTCTGCCTTGCATACATTTTTTTCTTTTGTAATGAGAAGGGGTACTCTTTGGATTGCTTTTATTTGTTTTACCGTGTACAACAGTAGAATACTGAATTGGACAAAGAACATTTTCGCGTTCAGTGAATATCTCCAGAGGGTAAATTTTAAGAAATTTTTTTACTTTTTTTGCAAATATAACACTAGTACCTATTTTTAAAAAATCTTAAATATTTGTGAAATTACAGATGAGAATTTTTTACTCCAAAATTTTTCAGTCGATATTCGTGCCATATTGAGAAAATTTAGGAACTATGTAGATCATAGTTTTTATTTTTGCTCTTAATAACTTTTTATTGCTCTTATTAAGTCTTCATTGATCCACCGAATTAAAATTTTTGATCGTTTCGTACATATTCAGAAATCTGAAAGAATTATTCGTCAAAATTCTGTAAAATTTCTGAATAGCAGAAAAAAGGAGTGCCATCAATCAATCCACATGCTTAAGAATGCAACAAAATTGTTACAGTGAATTATAATTATTATTTTGAGCTCGAAATTTCTAATTAATGTTGCTTTAAACAATATTAAGTTTAATTTTCTTTAATAGAGTAAACAAATCAGACGTCTGCCATTAATTTTTTTTTTATAATTCTAGAAAATGACACTCATGGATATTAAATTAGAACAATATTATCTAAAGGATGCTTCTTCTTGGAAGCTTTTGTTGTTTCAGGACGAAACAAGTATGGCTTTTTTATATAAAATGATTAAAATGTAATTAAATGTTGTAATTCTATCAGGGGCGTCTTACGTTTTTAAGGGTGATATTCAAACTTGCTTAACGAAAAATTTGTAGCATCACTTAAATGTTTTCTACATGTTACATAAGATTTTTTTCTCACTTTTATAGAATCATCTGTCTGAGACAAAAAAAAAAAAAAAAAAAAAAAAATCTGTTTAGATAATTCTTATTCTTAGTGAATATTTAATTCTATGAATCTTCTGCTTTTAGGTAATTAGTTACATCCCTGAAAGTTAAAATTACCAAATTCCTTTTCCTGTCATTAAACAACATGATTTTCTCAATTTACTATATACTAATTTCTTCTGAAGACCAAAATGAAAATTATGATCTTTGAATTATTACTGATTTCCAACAATGGGCTCAAGTTCTTTTCTCCTTTAGAATGATGGATTGTCTTACAGATTCTTAAAATGAACATGAAATTCAGTTGAACTGTCTTATGAGTTAGAATGGAATATATCTATTGTAATGCCAGTAATGCAATCTATTGTTGGAAATTAAGCAAAAATATTTATAAAAAATTTCCAAAATTCAGGAAACCATTACATGATTATTCAATTAATATAATCAAAAATTCATTATTTTAATTTTTGAAATAATGCAAAATTTATTTTTGTTCGATAATATTTGCGGAAGTTATTGTGAAAAACTCCAAAATTCAGTTTATATTTTATACTAATTAAAATTCTAAAACATTCAAACAAATCTCTCCGAAGTGCACATTCCACATCCTCCAAAATATTGTTACGAATCTGTAAAGCGGCTTTCCAGCATAGTTGGTTCCATCATCAGAAAGACAGTTTTACAGTCATCTGTATTGGACGGAGTCCAGGTGTCGCGTCGGAGGTCTCAGACCTTGGCGACCATTTGGCGACGAATTTGGCGACTTTGGCGCCAACATGGATAATACCCGAAACGTAGAGAATTTTCCCGATCCGTCCATTGGGAACCGAGATACGCCTCGAATGTTCCTGATTGGTTGAGAGGCTTCTAGCCCCTCCTCCTGAGACCTATAAAAAGAAGGCAGTCAGCGACTGCCACAGTAGTCAGAGTAGAGTAGTCAGAATGGACGGAATGGAAGAGCAAGTCTTCCAGAAATTAGCAGAGCAGCGACGTAGTCAAGATAGTGCTGAACTAAGCTGTGCGCTACTGTCTGCAGTAGAGTCTTGTTGTGTGCTGCTGTTTGCTCGTATCTCGACTGAAGAGAATTGTCTCCTCTGTGCTGTATATAGTTGTCGTCTTTGTGTTGTCCTGTGTGTCTTCGTGTCAATAAATGTCGTTGCTTTTTTTCCTACTGTCGCCTGCTGATTGAGCGTTCTCCACACTATATAACTTCCACTATCCAAACGAACTCGGAAATTTCGTAACAATATATATGTACCAAATTTGATAGCTGTAGATCAAATGGTCTGTCTTGTAGTGTGCCACATACACACAAATTCATCTTTATTATTATTATAAACGTATGTGTGTGTGATTACGTGTTATTTTAGTAAAAAGTATCTCAAGTAATTTTATAATAAATTAAGTCACATTTAATCACCAAATAGGTTAACTATCCAATATAGAAAGATTAAGCAGTAAAATTATAATAATTTTATAATTAAACATATTAAATATAATAATTTGAAAAGACTCCATTACAGAGTTTGCTATACTCTTAAGATAATCTTGTCAGTAATCTTTCATTTTCCTATCTCTGTCTTAATTTTTGTTAGATCTAGCGATTATTTCTGTTCAAGAGAGCTGCAATTAAGGCTGTGTCATCTAAACTGTGTGACTTCGATTGACGTAAATTAAAGGAATAGAACTTCAGTTCTTCTGCAGTCTTTTCTTTTTATCGATTGATAAAGAACGATTGATTTTCGTTTAGAAGCCAATGATCGAGAAGGGACATTATCTGCCAGAAGATATAAATTCAATTCAATTAACATTAACCTTTTTTTGTTATTTTTAATCAATAAACTCTGCTCTCAAGAAATCTCTTTGTTAAATAAATGCTGTTAAATCAAGATTTCGGTTTTTCAGATTTTTGTGCCATGCTCAAATGTTTTACGATTTTTTAATAAAACAGATTTTGTTGTTCAGTTTTTTTTAAAAAGAAATCCTAAAATTTATTTCATTTTCTTTCGAATCTAGAGTAGAAAAAAGTATGATTAGAACAAAGAAAAACTTAAATTTTTAAAATTCGTTATGAGGTTTAATTAAGCATATATTATTCCGTAAATAAATGAGAATTTAATCAAGATTTTTATTTCATGTCTGTAAAGAAATAAATGTAATTAAAAATTGTAAAAGAAAACTATTTTTGTTTCTATCGATAAGATAATTTTCTATGCATTTTTAAAGATAGTAAAATATTCATTTCCCATTTCCTCAATAATTCGAATTTAATAACTAAATATATCTTTATAATTAATTTATTTAGATTTTTAATTTCTCTCTAATTTACAATTGCTTATTTTAAAAATATTATGAATTTGCTAATTATTTAAAATTTTTAATTTTGAAGTACCTAACTTAAGCATTTGATTTGTAGAGTGTATATTTAATAGTAATGAACATGAAATCTTTATTACAATGTCAACTGAAAAATAAAAATTAAATCACTGCAATTAGAATACTGTGGTCTCTGAACATTTGCTTCAAATTGAAAGTGTTTGTACTATTTCTGCAAACGATAGAAATATTATACTTCGATAACAAATATTTTAACTGAAGATTATAATAATCAACTCAAAGTTTTGAAAATATATAACATTTGTTTTTACTCACAAATACATTATTAAGTGTGCTAAAATAAATTTTTTACTTCCAATTCTGATGAGATTTAACAATTTTTTGAACTATTTAAGACTATGGACTTCATGAAGTTACTCTTTCTTCACTTAAATTTAATATTCAACACTTTAATTTTTCCCAGATGTATTTAAAAATAGGAGAATGAAAGGAAGATTCCTTATATTTCCTATTATATTACTTAAATTACCACTATTCAAAAATTATAAGGTTAAGAATTTATAAAAATAAGAATATTATATTTCATCTCTTCTATTACAGAAATCACTTGATAAGAAATGAAGAAGACCATTATTATATTTGACAATAATTATCGGTTATTTATAATATTTTTAAATACACAAACATCTAAATTTCTCCAAGATCCGCTTTCAGAAATATTCTTCTTCTGCGCAATTGTGTAATGAAATATATGTCTGAACGGCTGATTAGAGATTTGTCTTAGTGATCGTTAAAGAAATTCAATGCTTTTACAGTCTTTTTCATGACATTCTATGACACCAACGTTATTGTCTTTGAAACTTCCTAACCCACATAAACAAATCAGTACTCTAATTAATTATATTGCCTAATATTTCAATTTCATGTCTTAGCTGATTCTAACAATACTTAAAGTATTTTCGTTATTGACTTAGTTAATTATAGAAATCTTTGTTTATTCTTTTAGCCAAAAAGTAGAATATTTCAAGATTTGGATTATTTTTATGTATAATTCATTTATATTGTTTTAAATAGGTTCCAATATCTCCACAATATTTCCAGAACATTTGCTTATGCAAAAATTCGTCATTCCTTTGTCATGCTGACATTTAAAGTTGATTGGCCTGGCTTTTATTCCTTTAAGGAAGTAGCATGAATCATTTAAAAATAACAGCTTTGGTGTTTCTTTGTTTACAATTACATTTCATCAGAATAAGAGAAATTTACGCTTTTTTGTACAACTTAATTTCTCCATTTAAATGTTTTAATGCACTTTTATCGATTCCGTGTTTTATTTCTCATTTCCTGCTTTATTATCTCTAATAATAAAGGACGAGTGTGTGTTTCTCTAGTTTGTATTAATGTTCTACGGCATCTATACATACGAATTTTGACACTAACAAAAATAAATTCAAGTAGCTAAATTAGCACTTCATTAAGATGAATAACTTTTATATTTAAAGCTTCTCCATAACTACAATAGTTTAGAAAATAGGGACTGTAAAGTGATTTTTCAAGCCCTAATTTTGACTACTTCTAAAATCTACAATTTATGTTGAGAACTAGTAACTTAAATGTAAAGGATTCTTTTGGTTTTCATCTTGCCGGGAGGAGTTTTTAAATTTTAATTATTTTTTTATTATTTAACAGCTGAGAAAAATTTTGCATTTTTCTTTAATAATTATAAAGAACTTTATCTTGCCAAGGAAAAAAACACTATTTTAGAATTTAAAAATTGTCTATTCACCCTAATAAAAACCTCGAGTAATTTTATTACTATGAATAAATTCGAACTATTTCGTACATTTTTAATATTGTACTTTCTTTGTTAAAAATTATCCAATAAAGATGATCTTTTTTATAATTACATCTTCTCATTAGTGTCGGAAAGGAAATAGGGATAAACCGTACAAAGGATAAACCTTACTTAATATATAAAGGAAATTGGGATAAACCTTACAGTTTCCAAATGTTTTAGCCTTAATCTTCTTATCAATCTTATAATTAAATGTAGAAAATCATTAACATCTACTTTATTTTTACATTAGTTTTATTGACTACATAAAATAAAGCATTTAAATATCTTAAGCAAATAATGAAATGATCCAGTATATACACAATTAAGATAGTGAATGATTATATTTGCTATTCATATAATTTTTACAGTGTGTTTCAATTCAGTTGAAATGCAGTCGTGAGAATTATATTTAATTCAGTTTTAATTTTTGCCTTTCTTGAGGTATTGGAAAGAGTAAGTAATATATTAAAGATATAATTGAAAGGGAAAACAACTAATATTCTTTATAATTTTCTAAAGCTAATAAAAGAAGATTGAGTAGTAAAAATAATAAAAGCATACTAGAAATATAATAATAGTACATGCATCATTGCTCAAACTTTTTAGCGTTGTATATTGAACTTAGAAGCTTCAAAAATTAAAAAAGAAATGAAACAAATTTTTACAAATTGGCCATTTATAAGAATTAAATTTTATTATACATAATTCGATATACAAAAAAAATGTTAGGGCTTTTTCAGATTACATTTTTATTTTCTTGTCAACGATTCATTTCTTTGAACGAGAAAATATATAAACGAGAATATATTTTTCGAAGTTTGTCGAACTTTGATCGTCCAGTATAGCTCTACTACCTACTACTTAGTTGCGGAGTCAGAAAAAGTACCATTTGCAAATCTGTGAGTAGTATGAAACAATTCTACTTTCATTAAAGTACCACTATTTTCGACCTGTTCGACAAGCCATGTGGCATGATCCAGAGAGCTGGAACATCTACAACTAGAATACACAACTCTGTCCATTGTGTCGAGAATTAGACCAATCTACACAAATATTTTAAAAGTTCTCTCTGCGGAAACAACAAATGTAATCTGACAGAGTTCCGAATGTTAATTGACAGAGATATACGACTGTTGAAGTGGACAACCCTCTGAAGACTTATAACTTCAATTCTGTAGCTAACCTCTGAGATGAACACCCGTCTTCAGAACTTCATGTAAATATTCTTAAAATAAGCTGAAAACCCTCTGCGAATATTGAACATCATAAGCATTCACGACAGAACAGTCATCCCAAAATCCATTTGTGTCGCCGCGAAATGCTATAAGGAGATGGCATTAGTGCCGAGATCGCTAAAACTGGACACAGAAGCGATAACAACAAGTACTTTGATTTGACCAAACACCATTTAAGACAAACGGAAGTTTGTCTGTCAGAATCAATTTAAATTGATTTTCTGGTTCCTATCATGAAACATAAAGAAGGCTCTGTGATAATGAAGTAAGCGATGTCGTGGAATGGTTTGGATTTGGGCAGTATTGTTGTAGATGAATTTCATCCTTTGCTTCATATTGTATTCATTGGAGAAATTTTCTGTTTTCCTATGCACATGATTTTCCATGCTAAAACACGGTTAAATGAACTTTATGAGGAATCGGAACATCTCAAGTCATGTCCTTTGTCTCCTAACCTTAATATCATTAAACTTTTGTAGGTTTCTTTAGAGAAAAATGCCCATGTTTGGTTTCTTTCCATGTGTAATACCGGGCTCGTGACCACTCTGCATAAGATAGTAAATAATTCGTACGGTGGATTTCGTACCGGATTTCCAATAAAAATTCGACATTCTTTCATATATGTTTCTATTATTACTTTCTGCATCTTTATTCATTGATATAGTGGTAGTAGTTATACAAATTCACTATTAAGTATTTAAAAATCAAGAGAAGGGACGGATTGTGATAAAATTCAGATCTCAGAGATATCTCTCAATATATCAAATTATACCTTTGGTCTAACTAAATTGTTTATTTTGAAAAATAGGTAAAATATGAAATAAAAGCGAAAACCTCTTAAAAATAATAGAAGCTACTGAGAAATATACATTCAACTCTGATCTCATTCATCGAGCTTAAGAAACAACTCCTTGATAACGGTTTGTTTCGAAACGAATGGTAACATCAGGAATTTATTACCAAAATATATGATCCGTATAAATTCTTAAGGAATGAAGTTTCATTTAAAGAAAAGCAGTGAAGTAAAAGAAATTTGTAAATCTTTCAACCTCTAATATTTGTTAAAATAAAAAAAAAAAAAATAAAAAAAATTCAAACTGAACAACTAAACGAAGTTATTTTTCTCAAAATTATAGCGTCTTTAATTATAATTAAAAATATATACAAGAATATATTCTTAAACTTTGTTAGCAAACAAATGCTGAACTTCACAAATTAAATCGGTATACAGAATATTGAATATTATAATTCTTTTTCTCATAATATTTGAAACAAATCAGCAAAAAAATTCTTTGTAATGTAAGTTTGGTTTATAGTCGGAGTTTCAATAAAAAGAATCTTAGCTTCTTTCAAAGAATGAGTTTATTTTCGGACCAGTAAACTACAAAATCTAACATTACATACATACAATTGGCTCTCTTTAGTTTCTTCCATTCCAAAAATTTATGAAAATGTAGATCTAGACGGCGGTGAATTTTTAGTAAAATTTAGTAAAATATCTTTTTTGGAAATTTGGAAAAAAAGTCTGAAATAGAGAGCGGAACATAGCTATTTAAGAATTTTTCTTGATGATTTTCAGAAGTGCATAATTTATAGTCGAAACACATACAAAAACCTAACATTTTTTTTAAATTTTAAATATTTTATGGAGCATATAAGGTTTTCCCTTTGCTTTCTAACAACAATAAAAAATGTGAATATTTCCACTTCTCTGATGTTATTTACATCTTTTCTTAGAAATTCAAACATATTTAAATTTTTACTAAAAACATTAAAACTTTCCTGCATTCTCATTAAATTTTAAGTAATTCGATCTTGGAAGTCATTGTCATAATTTTTAAGGCAATTTCTCTAAAATTTAGCCAATTGAAGACTGAGTAAAAATGATGGATAAAGCTGTACTTGCATGTTAAAGAACTTTTGTATCATAAATATAACTGATGCCCTAAACTGCATATAACAATATAGTCTAGAGCATCAAATATTGCTTACATTATATAAATTTTATCGATTCCTCTACATTTTTAGCCTACATTTGAAAGGAAAATAAACAATTGAAGGATTAATGTACCTTTACGAATATAGTTTTTGAGCCGATGTAGGATCTACATCACACTCTTAAAATTTTTCGCTTACACTATAGAGTGAAAACTTTCAGCCTTTGATGACTGTATAAATTCTCGTTTGAGCTCGAATATGCTAAATTCTAACGCTGAAACAACGACAATTTCAACTTATTTTAAGATTCCAAATATAGTACACTCCCGGCGGAAGGATAGGCCGGATAACAGAAAAAAATCCGGATAGGCCAGAGTTCTATGAATTCAGTTCTTTGTACACCGACACCAGAAGACAAAATATTTATACCAAAATTCACTGCTATGATACGTATTTTCTAACTTGTTATTGAGTACTAAGCCATCCATTATCCAATATCATTCTCATACTAAGCTTTCATTTATCTGAAGCCATGCAGAATCAACCACGACACGATGAATCATAAAGACAATTGCAGGGAACGTGTCGAGTTAAAACAGAATACACTTTACTGGTAGTTTATATATCTTTATATGCTACATCTCAAGCTTGAACAATTTATTAGAGAAAAATTAAGTTAAAGGATATGAAATGTTCACATTTTAACATAATTGGTAATGACAAACTAAAATTCAAAAAAGATAAGTGAAACATTAACGTAAATCGTAGGTCTAATTTTTTTAAAAAAATTGACCCAAATTGATTTTATTTTTCAGTGATAAATGATTACACAGATATGAAAAGGTTACCCTAAGATAAGAGTCAAAACTTTCAAATTTTTTCGTTTTTGAAAGAGTCTTTAATAGGTGACTGTTCATTTTAGATCTCTTCCGCGACGCAGTGTCCATCCACTTACGCAAAGCTGGTGTCACTTGATCAGTTCCATTCCTCATTTACTTGCAATAAAGGAAAACTCGGCCGGATAGTACGAAAGTCGGATGGTCACGAACCGGATACTCGGGAGTGTACAGTACAGGTATGTTACTTTATCTAAATTTAACCTTTCTCTAATAAACATTCTTTAGAAACACTTTGGAAAATTTATAAGCCCGCATTGACAACTTCAATGGAAGAACTGAAAACTTCGATCAACATGATAAGGCTATAAAATAAAATTCAAAGATAATTCAAATAATAATGGATACCCCAAAATATTTTTTGAGCCAAAAGAATCAGAAAAAGTGAAAGTAACATACAATTTTTTTCTTTGCTATGTGTTGTTTACTGCGAATCGTTTTTGCCCTTTACCCAATGCCCTCGGAATTTATATTTTTTCTCCTCATCTGATATGCGAGCATTTCCCACATCCATCGTAACTTGTAGCCATAAAGAACCCAAAGTTTACGCGTTTTTGCCTCAGGGGATGGGATGCAGGGTATGAATTTTTTAGTTCAGATTCCATCTATGGAAACACCTAAATTTTTGCGACGCATCTATGTGCCTGAATATAAGTTGGCACATTTTGAGGATTGGAACAACATTGGAAACTTTTTGATTTAGCTGAAAATGCAGGGGCAATGTATGGAAAAGAGAATATTCGAGCTTTTACATCATCTTTAGGCATATGTATGTCACACTCCTTTTGTTAATATAAATTGAATTAGATATTTAATGAAAATATTTATATAGATGTTGTAAAACAAAATGGAATTTCATTTAAAGTGATGATGAATTATTAATTTAGTTCATTACCCTGATATTACCGCAGAGTAGTGTTAGAAAAATTTTCAAATCGAAAATCTGAAAGTTGAAAAATTAATAGTTATCGTTACAATTCCATGTAACGATAATTCCATGTATCATTCTTTATATTTAAGGCGCAAGTAGCTTGCATTTCTCGTAAATTCAGTCATAACATCGATTTTCTACTAATATTTGATGATATCCAAAAAATAGTTGTTTATCATCAAACCAAGATTGTTTATCATCAAACCAAGATTGTTTATCATCAATCAAGATTTGTTTATTATTGTTTACCATTATAAATATCTGAGTAGAGTCATTCAGATATTTTTAAGTATTCATACAATTATCCTATATTAAGTGATGTTCGTGTTGATTTTTCAGATAATAAAGTAATTCATCTTATACAGTTAATATGATATTAGAGTCGGTTTACACTGAGGTAGCAAAAATCATGGAATGCCTCACATTAGAATATGAAACATCCTATTGCTCGGCGAAGTCAGGCAACTCAACATGGCATGGACTCAACAAGTCGTTGGAAGTCCCCTTTGAAATATTGAGCCATTCTGATTCTATAGACATCCATAATTGCGAATGTGTTGCAGGTCCAGGATTTCGTGCACGAATTGACCTCTTGGTTATGTCCTATAAATATTCGATGCGATTCAAGTCGCCTGATCTTGTGGCCAAAAATTAGCCGGAATTCTTCGGATGTCTTTTAACCAATATCAAACGTTTATGGTCCGATGACATGGCGCATTGCTATCCATAAACAATCCATCGTTGTTTCAGTGCACGAATCCATGAATTGCTGCAAGTAGCCTCAAAGTAGCTGAACATAACCATTTCCAGTCAATGATAGGCCCAGTCGGACCAGAGGACTCAGTTCATTCCATGTAAAAACAGCCTACGTCATTATGGAGTTACCACCATTTTGCACTAACCTTTCTGACAACTTAGTCTATGGCTTCATGATGTATTCAGATTTTACCAAATGAAATCTTGACTCATCTGACCAAACCGTGGTTTTCTACACTTCCAGTTGATATGGTCAGGAGAGGCATTGGAGACGATGTCGCGATGGTATTAAATGCACCGAAGTCAATATTCTGCTACCATAAATTATTCAAAACAAATTTCGCCGTATCGCCCTAACAGACAAGCCAGTAATTAAATACGCTGTTCCCTAATTAGTGCACAAAAGTTCATCCTTATTTATTACGATATGCTATGAGAAAAATATCATTCAGCATACATTCTTTAAAACCCAAAATTCAAATTGTATGATCAGATTGAAACATTTTAATAAATTATATATACTCCAATAAAGGCATGAAATATAAACTAATTAAAATTTTGAGCATCTGCTGTCACACATTTAATTTAAATTATTTCTAAATTTTGCTTTGAAGTTATTCATTACATTTCTTGATTTTATTTTATTTTGATTCTCAAACGTTGAAAAATCTTACGAAACCAATGCAAACCATTTTTTTTATCTTCCTTGTCCCTTAAATTTTTAATTCTTATATTTATTATTCCTATTATTGTTCAGATTTCTTTTTAATTTGTTCGTTTGTATATATTCCAAGGATAACACAAAATTCTATTTTGTACTTTATTAAAAATTTTCTTTCTAATACTTCTATATTAAATTATTTCATATTATCTAATATTAAATTAATTCTTTTGAAAATTCTTCTTAAATTATTAAAATTCTAAAATTCTTTTTTGGTACTCATCAAATAACGATATTATTAAAAAAAACTAAGGTTTCTTAATTATACCTTTTTCTAACTGAGATCAATAGAGAAAAATCAAAATTGGTAAAAATTTCATTTTACTAATTTCAAGTTTCAGTGGTAAATTTTAAATATATTTCATCGAAACATTCTTGAAATATTTCCCATTTAGTTTGTACTAATATTTACAATCTTATGTAGGTTCCTATCTTCACTCGATCAAAACCCAAAATATTCATTACTTTATTCTTTCTGTTTAAAGTACGAATCTCAAAACACTTCAAAAAGAATTTATGCACGAGGGAACAAATACGGAGAAGCTTCCTCTCCAGCATTTGAAATGGAATAAAAGAACATGAAAATGTGGACAAGAATACATCAGTGGTGGATTCCACAAGAAAAAAATGGTTTAAAACTTGTCATCGTTTCTGGTTATGATCCCTTCTTCCCTTACTCTGTTCCATTTTGGAGTACGTTGTATGTTTTGCATATATTTTTTTTACAGCATTATATAAAAAAGGACACTCTTTGGGTCGCTTTTATTTACTTTTCAGTGAACAATTGTAGAATACAGAGTACATAGTTCAAAAGGAATTTTTATCTCAGCGAATATCTTAAGAGAATAAACAGTTTCAAGGAACTTTTCTGTTGCATAAATAGCATAACATTTGACTCTCCTTTGTATAATCTTACTGTTGCGTAAAATAATGGCTGAGAAAGTTTTCCTCAGCATTTTTCAATTTGTATTCATGTAACACTAATATTGAGGAAATTTAGGAACTTTCTGTGTTGTGGTTTTTATTTTGTCTTTGTTAAATTTTTTGTTGCTGTTATTTTTTTCGGCACGTAGTTAAAAAATATTTTTTTCATATCTTCATTTAATTTATACACTGATTTTGATATATTAGTTCATTCAAAAAATATTCAAGGTATTGTAGAACTTGAATATTTTAATTTATCAAGATGTAGTGAATTACTTGAACATGCATTCAAGTAATTTACTAAAATTTATCATAATAATTTCAATCTTAGCTCAAAAGATATTGTAGAGCTATTGAAATTTTTAAAAATTTCTTATATTAATGTTTATTGTTAATATTTAGAAAAAATGAAGAAAACCCTAAATTCAATACGAATTCAAATACTAAATTCAATACAACTTCAATAGTAAGAAATATACTGTATTACCAAATAGTATATTTCTTAGAAATCATTTAGTTTTCTAATATCTCTTCTTTGCAGGGTGCTTACCTTAACTAAAGCTGATTCCCTGGTTGGCTTATCATCAAATTTTCATATAATGTTATTAAATTGTGGAAATTCTTTGTTTTATTAAGTTTCTATCTTCTTTTGAAAATATTCATTTAAACCTTCTTTTCATTATAGAAATTGTTATAAGAGAAGTATGGAAATAATTTCTCTTACATTTTTTATTCGGGAGTCTTTCAGTCCTAATACTAATTAGAAGAGAAATTAGAATTCAAAAGTGCTTATTTTATATCTTACGACAAAAATTCATTGAGAAAATTTAAGAGTTTAAAAGATGGGGGCTTTCACATTACCTTCAAAATAATGTTGATCTTTTACAATTTAACAGCCTATCACATTGCAATTATGTGATTACATTGTAACCATTTAGATTTTCCAAATTATGTGCAACCCTAATCCTTATAAAATTTCTAGAAACCATTTTGAATAATTCTGAAAAATTGTATTTTTATGTTTAATATTGTACATCAACGTATATCTTATCATTTCTTAGCAAATTAAATTTTGCTTTCCACTCTGTTGTATGGCTGCATTTTGTAAACCAAAGATTTTACATGTTGAAAATTAAAGCTTTTAACTAATAAACTTTCATTAATATTAAATTTCAAATTTCTTGTATTAAGAGAGTTATTAAATTTTTTTAAATCTGCGGACAAATAAGAAGCTTGTGGCGGCATTGTTATTAATATCACTCAAAACAAATCTCATAGAATGACCAATCCATAATTCTACGACGTTGCTAATTATACCAAATACAAAATAGTATTGTCATGTTGGACTTGAATTAGAAGCAAACTCTTATGTATACCTCCTACTATTACTTTTTCGTATACGAAGTATTTATATAAACAGAAAATGTTATAACCGTCAAAAATTTTAAACTCGAAATATTTTTGTATTTCTGCGTTTTAGACTTTTATCAGTTAAAAAAACAAATCTTTGGAATTTTGTCTGCCTATCTTTGAAAGTGATAAATCAAGTACTATAACAAAGTACACTAGCCGGCTAGCGGCTAAAGAGAGAAACTGGTAGTCAGACTCTAGCTATCGGAAAAGTAGCGTCTTTAGCATTTTGTCTAAATGGTTTTATGCGTTAATTGAATTGTATCTAATTGTTTGTTCTGAAGTTAATTAGATCATAAGGATAATTTTATTCGAACTTGCCACCATCTGTCATTCTTCTATCACTCATTCACAAATTTGGCTATCCAGCATAACAAGCGGATATATTGTCCATTATATCACCGATTACCTACTTTTGACCCACATTGGGAGCCAATTCGTGATTGAGTGAAGAATGATAAACGCCGGCTCGCTCAAATAAAATTGTATTTAAGATCTAAGGAGCTACATTCAAAAACAATTACATACAACACAATTAATACATAAAACAATTTAGGTAAACCCTAACGACGCTGTTTCTTACCTGTTTCTTTCTATAACCGCTAGAAGGTTATCCTTCAATTTGTAACAATACGTTTTATGCTAGAGGGATGAAATTTAATATGTGGTTTTTATTATCAAATGTGTGCATTTCGATCGCATTATAAATAAACAAGCAAAAAAAACAGTAAAAAAAGTATCGTTTTTGTCTGGTTTTCTGACAGTCAACTGAAAAATATTAAGGATTGGATTAATGAAACATTTTGGAAATTAATGAAAGAAAAAAAAAGAATTTTCAGTGTAGATTAGTATTGAATCTTGAATATAATTATTCAAGGGGTTGATCGTCTTTTGATGTTTACATGCATGCAAAGATCTCAAATAATAATAATTCAAAAGTGCAGCGTAAGAATGAATTTTGGTACGCAATTTTAACATCTGAAATGCTGATATTTATCATATTTAATAATCTGTTAAAGGATTCATCATCTATGGTCTCATTTACAAGAAAACGTAATAATTCAAAAGCTAAGCGGTTTAAATAAAGGAAATTTTATATTAAATCTTGTTACTAAAATTGCTGTTCTGTATAAAATTTTGGTTTCAGTTGGTCGAAAATAAACATCCAAAATATATAACCATTTCTTTGTTATATTGAGAAGTACAAAACTCAAGTGAGCAACTATGAAAATGACAAAATCTGAGCAGCTGCGGTTTTCAAAACCTTGATCAAGGTTCACAATTCTGTGAAGGTGGGGAGAGATAATTCTCTTACAAAAGTATGAGAGAGAAAGTTTGAGAGAGACTGAGTAAACTACTTTCACATTCTATAGTATATAGGTAATGTTATGATGCTTATCATGAAATGTTATTTAGTAAAGCAACCTTTTAGTTATTATTAAAATTATTGGAATTTATTTGCACTTTTCTTATGTATTTGGAGCTTGGAATCCTTCAGTTCTGAAGTAGGAACTATTCTCCGAGACAGCCGCTTCACTTTAACCATTTGAAAGCAATTGGTTGATTAAAAGCATAACATTCGAGGCAAAGAAGAATTACGCTTTAAATTTAAATACTTTTTTGTTTGTCAAAGAATTATGGAAAAATAAATCTTTTCCTTTATGGGGACATAAACAATTTCGGGGGAAAAAAAACTGAAATTTTATTTATAATTAAAATGATGTTTTCCAAATAAAAATTATACCTAATGTAAAATTTAGTAAATGAAAAGAAATAGTCTGTTTTTCATTATAAAATAGCAAACTGAAGCAAACTTAAAAGCAAATTGAAGATGTACTATGATAAAATAACCTTCGAACCACAATTCTGTAAAAAGTATGAAAAAATTAATCCGAAATTGGCATATTATATGAGTACAATTTAAATAATTACAGTGAAATTATTTTTAATCAATTATATATTTAATATAAAAAAATTAATTGTCGCTTAATTTAAAAATCCGAAAAATATGATATTGTTACGAATTTGCAACATTATTTCCCTGCGCAATATATCTCCCAGTAAGAAAAATAGGTTTACAGAAATACAAATGTCTACTGAATGGAAGACAAGACAATGTATAATTGGCTACAAACTTGGAGATCATTTGATAATTTAGCGTCTAATATAGTGTCTTTATGGCAAAAGTGAAAGAACCAAGATATTCTAGAATTTTATCAATAGTTAAGTTAAAAATCATGTTCCGGTATTTATTTTAGAAAATTCGATGGCATATCTTTGCACCTATAATAAGCGAAGCTGCACAGATATCGGTGAGTCAATAGTGAAGAGAGAGTAGTTGAGTGCAGTCCCCATAATGAGTAGTTGAGGGCAGTCTCTCTGGAGATTTCTTTTTCAGCGCGTTATGTTGTTCGATTGTTTATTACCGAAACCTGCTGTGCGTTGCTGTTTACTGCAAGTCCTGTTTTTATGCAGGCTTTGTCCATATTTTGTTACCTTCGTACAGCATTTCCGTGTTGAATAAAATGTCATTATTTATTATTAGCCAATGAACCTCTAACAGTGTAAGTCACAAATGGATTTCGTATTTATTTGTAACAATATTTTTTTTATTATAAATAGCCTTTTAAAATATTATTTTCCAAAATGAATAAATATGTTTAAGAAATGCGTAATGATTGTAAATTGTGTAGTATACAATTTCATACGGATGGGATAAAAATAATTTTTTTATACGTTTTTGCGTTTGTGATTTTTTTTGCGTTAAAACGTAATATTTATTGAAAAAAAACTAGTCCTTTTATTTATTTAAGAAAAGATTCATATCAATTATTTTTTAAAAATTAGTTTATGAGCTTCCGACTTCCCAAATCTAAGCTTCTTATACACTTTTGTTATCGGGGAAATGGCCTTTATGAGGCCATGTAAGGGCCTTTATCTATTAATTAATTAATTTATATTACTAAAATTAATTATTTGATATAATTAAAAATATTAATAAATACTTCTGACATTTATGTTCACATTGTTATCCTTGTATTATTTTGATTCTATTTCAATGCCATTCCCTCTTATTAAAATGTTGATTCACTTTCTTTTACGAAGATTATTTTTTTCAAATGGCAATGGTATTTAAAGAAGACATTTTTATCCCCAGAAAAGTTCTTTGAGCAATAAAGTTACCAAGTAAAAATGGAACAGCCTTCAGCAATTTTGTTAACAGAAGTCGCTCTTATACTATTTTAAGCATGAAACTTCCAACTGCGACTGACAGTAGCTGTGTTAATTGCGAGAACTTTTCAACCGAATTAAAGCTTTTAAAAATATGCCGCAAATGCATTGGAGTGGATAAATTAGTTGAATGACTTTTCTTTCAAACAAAAAAAAACTTTCGTTGTTCTCAATCGCTTGAGCAAGGCTGAAACAATTTCTTTCGCTTTCCCATTCTCTCACTGTTGACTCAGATCAGTCCAGTTGTCTTATCGTTTTAATTTCTTCATTAACAAATTTATTTCTAGCGTCATTATTGAAAATCGTTAATTTAATTAAATAGGGTAAACAAGTTCCTGTAAACTCCCACAAAAAAAAATAATTAATATGTAATTAACTTCATGTTTGCAGTGAGAATTGCTTGCTTGTTAGTTATGCACATTTGTTGGAGCTTTTACGTTTACTCGAATTAAATAAATTAAGCCTTTTTCAGTCTCTTAATTGATTCAAGGCATTATCAGATAGCTTGGGAAATCAAAGCAGTGGATGAAAAAATTAGTTATGGTTAAAAAAGGTTATTTCATCAATCAATGAATTCAAAAATTCCATTTTTTTTTGCTTGTCTTAAACGCTTATAATCATTTTTTTATAGATTTTAAGTCTCACAGGCGTTGAAGTTTTTTTTAACATAAATTGCTATATTAATTTTAATCATAAATTCAAATATTATGTAAAAGTAAAGAGTTTAGGTATTTTTTGAAATATTTTACTGAAAATCGATGTTGTAAGAAATGTGATGAATTATTTAAAAGTTCGCTCCTTCATTTGCTCAAATTTCTTACTGACTTTACTTTTTTTCCAATTGTTATATTTGATACGGAGTTTCCTACTTTACGTTATTATTCAAGGCATGGTGTTAGTAATACTTGATATTACAACTTTATCTAAAGTTGTCGTTTTTATACTTTTTTCCTTTTCTTAGGATAATTACCTTTTATTTGTTAAGAATAATTTTATTTTCTTTGCTTAGAATAATTATCTTTTTTTTGCTTAGAATATTTACATTTTTTTTGCTTAGAATAATTATCTTTTCTTTGCTTAGAACTCTCAAAAGGTTGAAACGTTGTGCACTTTTATCGGGAATTCCAAATGACAAATATATACGACTGAAATCCTTAAAATGTAATAAAATAATGCGAAGTAGATGCTAATTTTTTATACTTTTATACTCCTATCTCTTCATATTATTAATCAGCATTATTCAAAAGCATTGACCGATTTATTCTTTAGCAACTAATTATCCATTGCATCCAAGTTTGTTGCTGGCGGTTTTTT
Organism: Argiope aurantia; assembly: GCA_026543865.1. Lineage (NCBI taxonomy): Eukaryota > Metazoa > Arthropoda > Arachnida > Araneae > Araneidae > Argiope > Argiope aurantia. The sequence goes on along the minus strand of JAPMOR010089060.1, from coordinate 206,443 downwards.
CTTGTTATTCTCCAACTGAAATTCAAATAAGGATGAGTGTCTTCTAAAAATTCCTCAAGAAGACAACCTTCCATTGTATTGGAGCTAAAACAAACTTCTATTTCTGATGGTACCTAACAGAAGAGGCCAAACAGAAGTATCCGACGGAAGTGTCGAACTCTTCCATTAATTCTCTTCACAAAATAATATACAGGGTGTTCCGAAAAAACGTGGACAAAATGATATGGCAGATCAGTCATACAACAAGGATCAAAAATTGCATAGGAACATGGGGTCGGAACTGCGATGCGGAGCCGCTAAAGGGCGTCTAAAATAATACATAACACAAAGAGAAGAAACAAAATCAATACAGAACATTTTATTGATAATTACTAACTGACATGCGACTTATGCATGCCAAACGTTGCGCCTACAGGAGGTGCTCAAAGTGTTTACCAGATGCATCAAGACATGCCTGGCATCGACGTTGCATGGAATTGCGCACCTTCTCAAAGATGCCAGGTGTATCTCGAACACATCCCGCTGCCTCAACGATTCTTTCTACCAAGTCTTGTGGCGTTTCAACAGGTGTTTCATACACAAGTCCTTTTAAAAAGCCCCATAAGAAGAAATCCACGGGAGACACGTCTGGTGATCGTGGTGGCCATGCAATTGGTCCACCGCGACCAATCCAGCTGCCAGGAAAAGTAGCCTGCAGATGTGCTCTGACGTGTGTACTGAAATGTGCGGGAGCGCCATCGTGTTGAAATTGAATGCGTCGACGAATAGGCATCGGAACATTATTCAGCATGTCTGGCAGAACCTCTTGCAAGAATGTTAGATACGTGGAACCGTTCAGTCTGTCTGGTAGAATGTACGGACCAAGTAAACAGTCTCCTACAATGCCAGCCCACATGTTCACGGAAAATCTTCGTTGTGCGGACGTGTAGCATGCGGGTTTTCATCTGCCCACCTATGCAAGTTGTGACAATTCATCCTACCCTCTAATGAGAATGCAGCCTCTTCCGTTAACAGAACACTTGCAGCGAAATGTCGGTCGGCAGCCTTTTCTTGCACATACCACCGTGCAAAATCCATACGACTGCTGTAGTCTCCCGGTTGAAGTGCCTGGACGCGTTGTAAATGATATGGGTAAAGTCCTTCATCGTGTACAATGCGCCAGACGATAGTTTGGGGAATATCGGTCTCTCGGGATACAACTCGTATACTTGTTGAAGGATTACGCTGAAGTGCTTGGACAACTCTTTCTTCAGCATCAACTGTCCGAGATATTCGTTGGCGACCTGAATCTGGCTTGTGCACGTCTAACGAGCCGGTTTCACACAATCTTCGGCGAATAGTCGCAAAGAATGAGCGGCTAAGCGTCTTTCTACTAGGATATTTTTGATGATACATTCGCAAGGCTTCTTGTCCATTGCAGTTAGCCATGCCGTAAACTAAATGCATGTCAGCCAATTCGCGGTGCGTGTAACTAGCCATGTTACGCCCAACGCATCCACGACTCGAATGAATTCAATCTCCTTTTGCTCGGCTCGTGTCTGCACCTGCAACGCCCTCTCGTGCTTCTCGCGCCCTCTACAGGCGTTTGCGACCCCATGTTCCTATGCGATTTTTGATCCTTGTTGTATGACTGATCTGCCATGTCATTTTGTCCACGTTTTTTCGGAACACCCTGTATACTACACATAAAAGTTGTTAAAAACCATAAGAAAATGGACCTAATTATTTTACAGAAAAAAAATATAATTTCATAAATATTATAATGAACAAAGAATAACAGTAGAAAAGACTTAGAATTTACCTTCAATTAATGGTTGTTGTTATTTTCTTAAAGAACGCTTACTAATACGTTATAAATCTCAGTTTAATAATAATTTCCAATAATATATGAAAATATTTATTTTGAATTCGATCAAATACAGAGTTAATTTGATTTGTAACCTCAAAAAATGGGTAGATATTTTCCAAATTTTATTAGAATTTAGAAAAATCATGCTTTGAAGCATTGGAATTTAAGTTTTAACATTAAATGTCTTTGTTTTGTTCATTTCAATTTCAGTTGTAAAACGGATTCAAGACTCTTACTTTAAAATAATATATTATTTTAAGCTATATCGTAAATAAATCTACTTAATGTTTAAAATTAGAAAATATTATTATCATTTTAAAAATTAACTTTACAATTTCTCCTTAAATACTTCATGAAGTACAGGATGATCAAGAAATAACAGGAGGTGCTCGGAGCTTTATAGCATGTTAGGTATTTGACGAAATATTTCAAAAGTTGGCCATCATACACATTAAAATATGCGGTTTCGATTTGTCTAAAAAATAGTACCTAAAATGCCAATACGGGAAATCCTGGCACTGCAAACGCATAATGTGTGAAAGAAAAATACAAAAGAGCCAGTGGAAACAGGGAATAATAACACAACAAATACCAATGAAAAACATTTATTATAGAAATTTAACAAATTGGGCTGAAGTTGACCACCAGCCTGATGTTCCAATAACTGCATGCAGTTCACGAGGTTTTCAATGGTAGCTCGCAGCATATCGGCATTTATTCGTCTCACATGAACGTTATTTGATCTTGTAAAGTAGAAATGTCAGGTACATGTCCTTGATACACAAAGCCTTTCAAGTAGCCTAATAACCAGAAATCGCAAGGATTCATATCAGGGGAACTCGGAGACCAATTCATGGGAAATGCAATACTAATTACTCTAGACTCCTTGAAATGTTGATGCAGGATATTCTTCACCCGACGTCTTATGCCCATCTTACATGAAAACGATAGAATCGAAACAATTTCTTTGCTGCAGTTGAGATATACCAAAGTTCTCGAGCATATCGGCATACCTATGGGAATCGACAGAACAAGTCACTAGTCCATTTCTACCAACTTATTGATGAAAGTACGGGTCGATGATGAAAGAAGCAGTGAACCCATACCAAACTACGACTTTCGGGGAATGTACGGGGATCTAGCTGTATGGATTTTAGCCAACGTGTGGATTTGTATCAGCCCAAATAAGGCAGTTGTGTGTTTTGATATCGCAGTGCACATGAAAATGAGCTTCATAGCTCCATAATATCCGCCACGGCTATTCGTCATCCACTTCCAATCGAGCCAAAAATCTCAAATCAAACTCAAATCGGGCATTTCTGTCCCCTGGGAGCAATTCTTGAATGGATGTTATCTTATATAGATAAAATTGCAGAATCTTACGCAATATCTTCTGCACCGTCGAGAAAGGGATATCTGTTTGTCTTGATATTGAACGTGCACTGCTTGTACCTTACTTATTAGTTATCGCCTGTTTCATAACGGCATTTTGAACTTCTTTAACTTGTTCCTGCTTGATACCTTTACTTCGTCGCCCTGGTTGCACACCAAGGATTGCTGTTGTTTCAAATCTTTTAACCATTCTTCATAAATTAGTTATGTTTATCGGTCCTCTACGTAACTGTTTTAAAAACCGGTTTTCACGAAGAGCAGCACTGGCATTTTCATCCCCTGATAAAACAGCTTGACTTATGTGGCACGTTCATGTAGTGACATCGCCCTCGGCGTCCGAATTCTTGCAGAATGACTTGAATTCCCACAACACTTCCTTTTATCCTCGATATCATGTCACAAAGTACCTGAATATACAAATGACAAAATGAAGTATTTCATCGCAGTGATAAGACTTACCCTATCGGCATTTTTTGGTACTAATATTTTTTCTTGACAAATCGAAAACTACTTAAATGTGTATGGTGGCTAAATTTTACTACATTTCGTCCAGTACATAACACGCTACAGGGATCCGAACACCTCTTTTTATTTCTTGATCACCCTGTATATTGATATCTATGGTTAAACTAAATTCATTATAAGAGAAAAATATTTATATATTCTCTTTTATTTAAGCAGATATGCTTACTTAATTTTCATTGCAATTTTAAAATTCTGATTTTTACATTTTAAGCTTCCAACAAATAGATTCGAAACAAACATGATCGAAGTGGAAATAAAGAGTTCTAAAAATAATTTTAGAATGTAAATAATTTTAGATTTTGGTTAGTCAGTTAAAGAGAGGTAACAGAGTCAAAACTATCAGAATTCAAAAGCAGACTTTATAAATAGAAAAATAATAATAAATTTTAAAAATTTCCCTTGGGATTTTTAATATTAACATTCTAAAATATTTATCATTTAAAAATTATTAATACTTTTTTATTTGTGAAAAAAAATGCACGCAACTGCAATTTAGAAAGAGTGTAAAGAGTAGAATTGCATCTTTGATTTATTATTCAATAGTTTCTGTAATAATGATTTTTAATATTATTTCTTACAAGAAAGTCTTTATTCGTCAATGTATACTCTACGATTTCATTGTTTATGTTATACGCTTTCCAAAATTTGAAAAGTTTCTAGATAATTAACAAAACAAAACGAAAAAAAATTATTATTTAGAAGTTTTTTTATTAAAAAATAATACAAAGCCTCTCAAACATTTTAATTAAGATTAATTTGCTTCAAACATAACATGAAAAATACGGATAAAATTCGTTTTTTTCCAAGAAATCAGAAAAACTTATTTAATGATCATACGAAATGTAAAATTTTTAGCTTTCCTGTGGAAGAATTTCTCTAAAAATGAGAAGTATGCTTTATTTGATTTTGTGTTTACTCTTCACTGACATTGCAATCAAATATATTCCAAGATTCCACACAAAATAATTTTTATTGTTCGTAAATATACACCAAACGACTTAATATTTTTGAAAGAATAAATAATGTTACGAATCTGTAATGTTGCTTTCTACCACAGTTATTTCTACCATGGGGAAGTTCTATTGGATGCTGATCACAGCTGGGGCATTGACCTCAGAGCTGTGTGACAAAATTTGGAATCAAAATGGATAATACTAGAATCTTTTGGACATTTTATGATAAGAACAATAGGAGGAGAGTTATGCTTGATTCGTAGAGAACCTTCTGTGCCCTTCTCTGACAGATATAAAAAGCCACTTGTTCAAACCGAAGTCAGTTCTATAGTGCGTGTGTACCGAGTCAGAGACCAATTATTTGGATCAATCCAGCGAAGCGCAAGTGTTGAGTGGAGTTCAACAATTAGTGGATTGAAGATTGAATCTTGATCCAAGCCTTGGAGACAAATATTGGAGAAGTAGCGAGTCGTAGGTTGAGTTGCCAGTTGTATAGTAGTGAGTTAGCAGTTGGGTGTAATAGAGGAAGCTCCTTAACAATACACTATCAATTATTCAAGAATCAGAGCCTTTTTTCTTGATACCCACTATGAGAAATAATGCGAAAATTGCAATTAATAATAAGGATTATTTCAGGGCAAGTGTAACAATATCTTCACGCTTATTTAAAGAGTGGAAAATGCTCTTTTAACCATCTCAAATTTATAATTTATAGTGTTTCCTAACAAATGTGTCTAAAGCAATAGGTAACGAAATAAATTTGAATAGTAATTTTGAATAAAATTGAGTTTTCTAGTAATAACGACAGGAAACTTGAGTATGCAGTTTAAAAGAAAGATAGGAAATAACGAAGAGATCGAGGTCAATTGATTTAAATTTACGTCCTCTGTCACAGAATGCAACCACTCTCGGTCACTGGCTTCCGAGCGAAAATCAATCGTTCTTTTCGTAACAAATAAGAAGAAAGTAATTATAGGAGAGCTGAAATTCTGTTTCTTTAATCATGCCAGTCGAGGTCGCAGTTGAAGTGATAAAGTCTTAATAACAGTTCTCTTGAACAGTAGTAATTATTGGAGGGTTAAGTAAAAGAGAGTGGTTAAACGAAATCTAGTTAAAACGCAGGGAGTAACAAATTAAATATAAGCTAACTTTAAGTGAAATGAATAGAAAGCCTATTAGTTAAATTTTAAAAAATATTTATTTATTACAAATGCCCAGAAAATTGGCAATGACGCTATTAGATCTCTAGACTTATAATATTTCTGAACTTTACAGTTTAAAAACACAAGTGCAGAGTACAAGTCAAGATGAAAAGGATAAAAAATTTGATGCCATCCTCACATAGGACATAAAGAAGAGTCACAAAGTATAAGCTGGACACATCTTGCAAAAATTCTAAGAGAAATAGTAGAGATAAAGGAAGGAGGAAGGAAGGAAGCAAAGTCGTAGCAGATTTAGTGTTAACCATTGTGCAAGGCTTGGAGGTCTGCTACATTACACCCCATCTTTTTAAAATAAAGTATTGAAAACATCTTAAATTTTGATATTTATGTTTATAAAGATGTAATTTGTAAAAGAAATTCTGCTCATAAAATTATTAAAATTTCCATTTTTATGTTTTTACGCAAACAAAATGAATTTTTGAATATTGATTAATGATAGAATAAAATCAGCATTTTTATAATAAATTATTAGATTTAACTTTTCATAGAGTTGCATGAAATTATTAAATCATTAGCTGAGATTTAAGCCTTTAAACGACCTAATTAAATTTACGTTGTCTAAATGAGCTAATTTTTAGGCGTCTATAATGAAATCAACTAAAGTATGTTTCACATCATCAAAAATATTTGATATTAAAAGATATATCAATGTATCCTTTAATAAATGCCAAAAAACATTCACTTTCTCGCATGCTACCTAATAAAGGTATATTCATCCTTACCTCGCAAAATATTGTGGATCTAGGATAAATCTGCAATGCTTAGATTTTTATTTTCAGCATCCGGCACATCAGCCCTTTGCACTACGTAGTATAGTAAAAGAAACCGAGTATACATTTTGAATGCAGTTTATTTCATTGATTGAAAACTAAATTTTTATACAATATTTGTTACTAAAATAATAGTAACAAGATTAAATATTAAAGTTTCTTTCTCTAACGTCATTTTGTTTTTGAATTATCGATGAATTATTCAAGTTAGTGTTCGGAACATATACTGGAGCCGTGAATTGCTGAAACAGTTGTTGTTGAGGCTGATCGTGTACGAGCAGAGGCGTATTATTATATGGGGGTGTAGTTACAGTAAATCATACATTATATGTAATCTATTAGTCTTGCACAAAGGAATAAATATGTTCAGATCGGCAAATTATAATTTATGAAGCGGATTTGGTTCAGAATTGTATATATATCTACTTAAAGTATTAAATCTGTATATTAATTTTTCTCTCCAGCTCTTTAAATTTTGTAGTTATTGTGTCCTTTTGTACATGAATTTCGTTTAAAATTTGATAGAAATCTGAAAATTTACTGTTAAATCATATACAAAATTCCATTCGTCTAACCCAAGGTGCTTTTGAATTATCGCGTTTATAGACTGACAGAGCGAGAGTTCGTGTCTAAAAATAATTATCATAGAAAAACTCCCAAAAAATTTACTTACACACACACACACACACACACACTCTTTTATTAGTATTAGAAATAGAAATGTCTGATCATTATAGAAGTATATTTTCTTTATTTTTGAAGGCTCAAAGAGAGAGAGAGAGAGAGAGAGAGAGAGAGAGAGAGAGAGAGAGAGA
>JAPMOR010089060.1:185468-198906 GCA_026543865.1 Argiope aurantia | reverse complement strand
AGAGAGAGAGAGAGAGAGAGAGAGAGAGAGAGAGAGAGAGAGAGAGAAAACTATACAAGAAGTAAATTAAATATTAGGCAGATAATTCCAAAATCTTTCATTATTTGTGATGTGATTCTAAAATTAAAAGTTTCTAGAAAAATAATTTCTGATCTATCATTTTACACAATAATAAATTTATTCAACAGAGTTCAGTATCATTCTATTAAAAATATGGGAGACCTTTACAAGAGGTTTATTCCCAAGATATTTGCTGAGAGCAAAAAATTCCTATTGTATGATACACTCAGCATTCTACAGTCGTGCATGGAAAAGCAAATAAGAGCGATCCAAAGAGTGTCTCTTTTTATAATGCTGGAAAAAAATGCATGGAAGATACAATGAATTCCGAAATGGAACAGGGCAAGGGACGAAGTGATCATAACCAAAACGATGAGAGACCTTTTCTGCTTTTTTACGATTGTGTCAGTGGAATATACCTTCAGATTATTCTTACCAACATTTTCATGTTCTTTTATGCTACTATAAATGCAATAGACGAAGATTCTCTACATTTGCTCCCTGATGCATAGATTCCATTTGAAATATTTTTTTTCATTCGTTTTGAATGTAGAAGGAATAAAGTAATAAAAAATTTTGCTTTTTTTCCCCTCTAATGACGCAACGAAAGGCAAAGAAGGAATAGAAACTTAGCTGAAATATTTCGTAGAAAGTGATTTTTGTCCTTCCAAAAAATGTAAAAGAAAAGCAAAGAAGTAATTTCGAATTTTTTTAAAAACCTATCAGTATACATGTACTAATTGCGATATTATTCTTTTATATTCATAGGGGTAATGAAATAAATAAATTATCCATTTGCAAGTCACCTTTGGAGACCAGCTGATTGGCTGGAGATATATTTAATTTCATTAAAATGGTTTAAATATAACTTCATGTTTGTAATTCCTTTGAATTTTTAGATATCTAAACTGTGTTACTTTTAACTGTCTTCCATGAGTTCTATAAATTCTATACATGAACTTAACTAGTGGACATCAGATTCATAATATCATAGTTCTTTTAAAAACTTAAATGCAAGGTCAGTCTATCTTCTAAATTTTGCGTTATTGTGACTTCATTTTATTTTATTTTTCTTTGAAGGCGAATTCTTGCTCTTTATCTTTCAACACTGGAAGAAAATCGAGCAATTAGATATTTGATGAAATAATAAAAGTAAAATCAAAAACCCTAACATTTGCACATATTTTATCAATTTGGCGGCAAAATACAGATTCTACCAGAATCATGTCGATATCTCACTTAAGAGCCAAATTGCTAGATCATTCGAAGTTTTTAATGCTTTGTCTGTAGACCTTTATAAAGGAACCAGTTTATCAACTATGTGAATTCTCTCTTTGGAGAGTAATGGCAGAGCGAGCTCTCTAGCTCTAATTAATTTACTTCTTGTAACTCGGAAATGGCTCTAACGATTTGGATCAAATGTTATATTTAGATAAGGTTTTGCTTTTTAAGTTTATTTCCTAAGAAAGCGCGATTTTACACACACACATACACACACGCAAACCCACACACACACACACACACACACACACACACACACACACACACACACACACACACACACACACACACACACAACCAACATTTTTTTCATAACTAATTATTAGAATAATTATATTCAATTTACGCTTTGGTGTGGACAGTAGAGAACAACTTGAATCACGCATGTGTTACGAGTCACGCCTTTTGCTTTATTTTTTTACTTACGTATTTATATTTAATATTTTTGCCTTTTAAATTTATCTATATAGTTGATCTTTTTTGAAAAAACGCGATTTTACTCAAAAAAAATCCCCTATTTCTTATAATTAACTATTAGAACCTTTATCTATTTATTCTCATGCTGACAATATCATATAGCGCCATCTAGGTGCCGATTTCACCATGATAAAATTGAGTGCAATTTCAAAAATGTAAGTAATGCCAGATAAATTGTAAAATAAATACAGTAATATAGCAGATTGTGTCAAATAACATGTTAAACTAGTTCATGTTTTTTTTTATTTAAATGACAAGATTGGGAATTATTTGTAAGTAATCAGTATGATCATATTAAATATTTTCTCAAAAAAATTACAATCCCCCCCCCCAAAAAAAAGTGCCGAGCAAAGCCCAGTTTTCCAGATAATTATTGTATTAATTGAACTTCTTACATCACACACCCACAGGATAAATTTCACCTAGAAATACACTTTTGTAACAATTAAATAAATACATATTAATCATAAAAACAAATTTTATAACAGATAATTCATAAAACTTTTTAGTTCAGATAACATATAAGAAATTCTTCAAAATCGGTTTAAACTAACTCAGTACGAAGAAAAGAGCCCTTGCAGTTACAAAAGCAAATAAAGTTTTATTTCGTTAATCATTACCTTAATAATGGTTGAAAAAGCTAAGCTTAATCATCTTATCCCTTTCACTGCATTCTCATCTCTATCAAAACCAAGTTATTCTTTTTCAAGACTACTCATTTCCATTCTAATTACGTCTCCTGCTTAATTTTTCACTTTCGCTTGTCAACTGAATCCATCAACAACAGAAAGCAACTTCATTACTCAACCCAGTAGCTTCAGAATTCTTTTCTTATTCACACCGCCAGTTAGAACAATATTTCAAGATTAAATATTATTCTTATAGAAATTCTGTTTCATTGTTTTATGCATAGGGAAATTTGTTTCCACAATGTTTCAAGGACCAGCTGAATGCCCCATTATCTTTGACATATAAGTTTCCATTGTCAAGCTGATAATTTGAAGTTCTTAGTTTATATTTACTTCACCGTGAAAATAGCAGGAGTCATTGTCACAAGGAATACTTCGAATCCTTCCTGATGTAAATGATGTATAATCAAAATAAATATGAACTTAATTTTATTTGCATTATGTTTATTATTTTGTTGAATGCTCTTTATAAATATATATCTTGTCTCATTGTAGAATTTCAGGTATAATGAATTTTGATGACAAAAAGGTTTTTCCTTGTCATCTGGATATTAATTCACATACACACACACACACACACACACACACACACACACACACACACACATATATATAAAGGATTTTTAAATATTGTCATATCGAGACTCTCTCTTTATATCTATCTATCTATCTATATATATATATGTTTTTATAAACGATGTTCCAAAATTAACGCAAGATTTGAATTTGTAACTATTCGTACAGTAAAATATTAGCAACACTATTAAAAACCCATTTGATTGTTGATAGTTTAGGGTTAGTAAAATTGGAATGTAGAATAACGCGTTAATGCAAGATTTCATTTAAATAAAAAACACATTTTCTTTAAATTGTTATATTTTTATTGAATCGTAAACCACACAGGATAGATTTATGTATGGAATAACATATAAGGCAAATGGTCCCCGCGGTTTGCTGGCACATATGCACTATTTTGTCGAAATTTTTCATGACCATTTTGCATAGATGTGGCTGAATTTCATCGATGCACCAATTTCTATCATGTAACGTTGTTCTATCATGTAAAGCTCCATTTTTATTAAACCTAAACAATCAGCTGTCAAATGGTTTTTTTAATAAGGTTGCCAATACTTTACAGCACGAATAGTGGAAAATTCAATTCTTGGGACGTTTTTTACAATATCTGACTTCTAAATCTTTGGTGATAAGCATACAATTGCAGGAGAGAATTGCTTTTAAATAAAGTGAATAATTGTTTATACTTTTTATTTCAATAAATGCAGTTCTGAAGTGATTACAATGTCATATGATGCCCCTGTCGTTTTAATCATATATTTAACAATTAATCAAATATTTAATTTAAATTAATCATACATCAATAAATCAATATTTAATAAAATAAATTAGTTAGCCAATTGTATTTAATTTGACATGTTAATATTTTTTAGAAATGTTCTTTTTTTGTGATTAAACTTGACCGAATAAAGAAGTTTTAACTTCCATTATTTTAAGTCACATTTATTTTGTCAATGGCCTCTTCAAGCAAATATAGCTCATTGATTGCCAGATCTTCTTCGGCATATTCATTAAAATTATACAAAATTGTGTAAAATACAAATTTTTCGAACTTCTTTGGTAAGTAATGGTAAAAGAATTGATAGAAACCGTAAATATAATTTTTACATTGGTCTATTTATTGATTCAGTCAATCTTTATTTGTATCTCTATTACTCTCAAATAATAGTGAAAGGGTGCTTTTTTTCCGAAATGACTTCCGCAAACAGTACAGCACAAAAATATCATTCGCGTCGTTTATGAATTTAAAAGAATAACTTTTTAATGGTAAAAATTGAAAAATTACGCAATTTTTTCTAAATTTTATTAATATTTTTGTTTTATTTCCAAAAAAAATCATTGTTGCTGCCATGAAATTAAAACTTTTTTCATTGCTCCATCAAATATTCAATATTTAATAGCTTGCTTTTCACTTATTGAAACAAATGAAACCAATTTTAACACCTTAAACGAATGAAACAGATTTCAGTTTAAACCTGTTTACTTTGCAAGACGGAAAAATAATGAAATTTCAGCATAGCAAGAATTTAGAAGATAGATGAAGCAGATATGTAAATTTTTACCAGTGCTAAGATCCATGGGGCTGCTCTCACAGTTCTAGCATCCCTTATACATAAATTACGATACTCAACTTATATTTTCAAGTATTTTTCTTATATAATGAAAATATTGCTTTTTAAAATCAGTCCACACTCATTTCATGCTTTTTATGGAGTTTGAAATGTCTAATAGTTATTTTAACAGATATAAAATATCTAATTTTTCTTTTATTTGTCTTAAGCTGATACATTTAAACCAATAAAGATCCCATAAAAATGAGAGTTTGTTTTAAATAAATTCGATTAGTTGGAAATAGAATCTCAGAAAATAGAATCAGGATTTCAAGGTTAGAGTTTATAGATCGGAAACCATGAAAAGACTGAGGTTGATTGATTTAAATTTACATCCTCTTCCCCAGCTACAACGGTTTTAACTCACTGGCTTCTAAAAGAAAATCAATTCCTCTTTTTCCTCTCTAAGATAAATAAAACGAGATCACATTAAAGCGGGAATTCTATTTCTTTGATTTATGTTGGTCGAGATAATATAATTTAAGTGACAAACTTTTAACAACTGTTCTTTTAAATAGAGGTAATATCTGCATCAACAAAAAAGGGTGTATCTACATACCTAAATATATATCTTCGTATATTATCTACATTCATAAATGAATAATATATATGTTTTGGTGCTCTACAGGCCAGATCGTTTGACTTAGAGATACCAAATTTGCCATATATATACTTTGTAGTGTGGTGGTAAAATCCTCTGAACGAATTTTTGAAATTTTAATTTTGGCACTTTATTAAAATAACATCCAAAAATATTATTGAAAAAAAATATATTTTACAACATTCTAAAACTTAAAAAATGACTTTTTAAACACAGCAATATAATAGTCATGCAAATTCTTCCCAAATTTTGGTAATTTTTAAAAAATATTTTTGTTTTTCGAATTTCCACGAACAGATTAATCTGTTGCCTCGCAGTTCAAAAAGTTTTCATTGTTTCATCAACTCTTTGATCACGATTCTTCAAAATTAAAGAAGAAAGATTCTGTTTAATATCTGAGTAGTGTACAAGACAAATAATAAAGTAATGTTAGAGTATTGCGAAATTTAGAAATTAGATGAATATGATTTTTATGTTTCCAGTAACGCCATGATGTTACGTGGCTGTCTCTATTAGTTCATGTATACAATAAATAAAATTTAAGTTTTACAATTAAAATAATATGCCCATGATGTCAGAGAATTTGATAGAAACTTGAACATAACATTATATCTAATCTATTTATCGGAAACAAAATATAAGCAATAGTCCTGGCTAACCAGCGGGAAGCTGAAGACGATAATAAATATGAGATATGTAATATAGAGGAATGTATGTGTGTGTTGGCTCTCTACAAACCAGACTTCTGAATTAGAGTTATCAAATTTGGTACATAGATGCCTTGGAGGGTGGGCATGTGCACCTCGGAACAATTTCTTTGAAATTTTAATTAATTAAAAATTATCCTGAATTTCGTTTTTTTCCCTTGATAACTTTCGAAAATCTTACCAAAGGAAAAAGAATTTTACACAATTGAAAAAAGAATTGTATTTTTAGTAGTCAAAAGAGAGTTTCTTAAAAATTTCAAATTACAACGATTTTTGAAGGAAAAAAATAGGATTAAAATTTAAAAATATCAGAGTGTAAGTATAGTCAGCACTCATTCATATGATTCTGTGAAAGGAAAAAGCTTTTAGTAAATATTTGGCATATTATGACAATGGCAACTATCGACAAACATATTAAAATTGAATTATTCTTTTGCTCTTCAGAAGCGGAAATTTGAGAGCAATATTTCTGCAAAAAATAAACATTGTTCCTATAAGAAAAAAAATCATGGGAAAATTTGAATTACTTAACTAAAGTTGCAAAATCAATCTCAATAAAAGAAGGAAAATTAATTATTTTCTCACTAATTTTAAAAAGAGTAACACATTTCCTCTTAAAACAATATTTTTCAAAATAATTCCTAACTTCTATTATTTAATTATTACATATATGCATACTTAATCATCAAATATATTCTAAAATAATTTAAATTTTGGAAAAACCAATGAAGAGTCTCCATATTAATATTTAAATTAATATTATAAACGAAAAAAAAATGAAAAAGTAAAGGAATATTCATTAAATATTCTGTGACTGCCGAAGTTTTGTAAAATGGTAAATTACGACAAAGATTACTTTATTGGTACTTTTCACTTCCTTTCTATGGATTCATTAACTATTTGATAAAAGATTAAAAAAAATAAGTGGATAAAATTGACAGTATACATAGGTTTTAATTAAAAGTTTCAGAAAATACATATAACTAGTTAAAACTTTTTACAGCAAGTATATTGTTAATTACACTTCAGTTTTGTTTTATTAAAGCGGATTTATGGAAACGTGTTTACCTCATTTAATAAAGTCAACGATTTTCATTTAAGACGAAAGAACGAATTTTATTTAAGACTAATATAGTTAATAAAGATAGTAAACTGATAAAATAACTAGACGGATCTGAATCAGTAGTCGATTGAGATGAGAAAAAAGAATGTTTTTCTAAAGATTGAGAGAGAATAAAATATTTCTTTTTAAAGTAAAGTTATTAGGCTTATTTATTCCTTCAGCAGAATATTTTTGATGATTTTAACTCAGTTGAAAGGTTCTAGAAACTAACTCAACTCTCTTTCAGAAACAGTTTGATAACTTTACGATTAAAACAGTACGAAAATGACTTCTACAAATGAAATCACTACGACTATTCTCGAATTTGGAGCTCATCATTTTCAGCACTTTTCAATGTAATAAAAATGCAGTTGTCATTTGCAAAAGTAAAATCAAAATGGTGCAATAATTTAATAAAGTTGCATGATGCTAACATCTAGGATTAACAAGTTCTGAAAACAAAACAAAACAAAAAAGAAATTTAATTTTCCAGAAAATGTCATGTTTTATATTCATTTCATTTTATATAGATAAGCTCCAAAAAGTACACTTTTCTATGTTTAGTTTGCAATAAGAGTCAAGTTAATTTTTTAATCTGAAATGTTGTCAATTTGATGTCAATACGTTGTTGCCATCTGTTTTCTATTTTTTAATATTGAAATTAATTTTTTCTTAGACTCACTACCAACAGGCATCACAGGCATATAGATAAAAATTAATTAAACTTGATTATCTGGTAGTTAAATATTGAAACTATTAAATTGTTTGTCACCGAAAAAAAGGAATATAGGTAGTTTCATTCCATCTTGCAAATGAGGATGTCAGAAAGAATTATTATAAAATTCCCCATTTACAAACTTGAAACAATGAAGTTTACTAAAAGTGCTTAAAAATGGCTTTTAAAAAAGCCAAGAAGGCCAGTGATGTTCATTAGAACCACACTAGTTCTGCTATATTACTATTGGAAATGGTTTCATTTATTTAAGATTATAACTCCAGATCAGCTCTTGTGTCGATCAATGCATCTGTTTGCTCTGTCAGACTAATTTAAGTATTTTTAAAGAAGTGCATACTGAAAAATAATAAAAGAAAAAAATATTGAAAACTCTAAAAAAGCACGAATTTTATTCTATTCTTATTCCTTATAAACACATAAAAATATTTTAGTAACAATTTCTTTTGAAATAATGCGTATGAACTGTAATAAATCATTATAAATATATATTTATTTTTGTTTATATCACTACTAATCCTCCCAAAAATGTTTTATTTTAAAAAGGCTTATTGAAATAACAATTTGCACACCCTTTTGCAAACAAAATTTGTTACTATATAAAATACAGATGATTTTTTGCTAAAAAATTTTTATTTTAATCGAGAGTTTACTAAGCATTTTAGCTTAATTCTCAAAATTAAATACAGCATTAGCATTTTATATACAAAATGTTTTCAAAATAAAATTACAGAAGTCAAATTCTTTGTAGTATAAATTCAATTTAGAATGAAAGTTTAAATAGAAAATGTCTTCGTTTCTTATAAAAAGATAATGTTACATTCGCACTGGAAAATTAAGTGATAGAGTAAATATGACAATTGATTTATATATTTTTCTTTGACGTTCTTCATTCAAAAAATTAATGTAAATAATGTCTTTATACTGAGGTGAATTTTCACTGGAACTCAGTAAATTCAGTAAAAATAATCTCTCCTTGAATATTCCTTAAAATATTTGTTCCTAGAAATCTGGTAAAAATTTTTAATTAGTAAATGAAAAAGTTTTGTTTAAGCATATTTTAAAGCGAATTAATGAACCCAAAATTAACGATATTATTCCACATTTTATATGAAGTTTTTGAAACAAAAACACGGAAGTGCATATTTTTAATCTATGCCCAAAAACGTGGGGTGGAATTCTCAAAATTGAGTAAGGACAAGCGTTTTATATGCAAAATGAATGGAAAATAAAATAACTGAAGACACCTTCTTTGTAACACAAGTTTGTTTTAGAATGTAAGTTTTAACGGAGAAAAACTCTGCTTCGGACAAAAAAAATAGAATATGCAGTTTTCTTTTTTGAGTGTTCGTTGATTCTGCATAAGCTATTTTCATTTGTTTGCTTTTAGAATTATCATCGTAAATTTTTAATTTTAAGAAAATGTACGCTTTTACTCTAGAAATTAAAGACGGCTGTCCCTACAAGATATTTTAAAATTGTTTTACAATATATTTCAATTTCTATTTAGTCATTTTTATGCAGGAATGAACACGTTTTAGATATTGATGAGTTCAAGTTCTATAAAATCAGTTTTCTAAAAATAAAAATAAATGATTTAACATTTAATTTAAAAACATTTTAAAGTAGTCTGTACATTTTTACTTCAAGTGTTTATGTAGCATTTAATAAAAAATTGCATTGTTTTTAGAACACTGCATATGCTTTTCATAAAAACATTTTCCTTATATAAACGATTTTTTTTATTTTGCATATACGGAATAAAATAAAATATTGCTTTATTTTAATTTTAAAAAGCATTTCAAATTTTCCTATTCATAAAAAACCTCGACTTACATCAAAATTGCAAAAGATAAATGTTCATTAACTAAAGGAAGTGTTTATTTCTGTCTAAGAGTCTTCCATTTTGTGAGCAGAGCTTCTCTATAAATGTCAAGTAAAGAAAGAAGCACGTCGAAACATTTCTTAATTTTTCACTTCAAAAGTGATATACTAAATGATATAAAACCGGAATTTTTCACTTTAAAAAGACACATTGATGTTATAAAATCAGAAAAAAGAAAGTCAGAAAAAAATTGGGAAAATTGTAATTTCTTAGACAACGATAGAATAATGAAATAACGATAAAAATGAAGATAAATAAACGAAATAAATAACGAAACGATAAATAAATGAAAAGGAATAAAAGAACTTAAGTAAGTTCCAAAAACGGTAGTTTCAGATTTCAGCTTATCATCAAGAAACGTGATTTCCATTATATTGCCGCATTGAAGAAAGACAGTCGAATCTCAATGGCCGAATGGTCATGGCACTGGTCTAATGATCAAGAGACCTGGGTTCGAATCCCACTAGAGACAATGCGATTAATAGTATATGTAAATGCTTGATTTTATGTTTTCCTTTATTTCATGTTCCAGAAGATACTGGACATTTCTTTAATTTACCAGACAAGTGTTCTGGACTTTTCTTACTGTCACCAGAAGAGTATTCTGGAACTTTCCCTGCTTGTATAAAAGCAGAAGATTTGTCAATTACTGTATTCTGAGTTGAGTTAATAAATTGGTTTAGCTCTACCTCTTGTGTGTGTGTGTCATTGAGTTCTATACTATAGTTCTACGTGACAATATCTTTTTAGACTGCCATTTTCTAGAGCCGTATATTTCTTCAGAAGAAAGCAGATGATTAGTATCAACTCCCAGCATGCATCTTTTCTTCAGACACTGACCAACGCAAGCGATTTGATCCATGACAATAAATTAAATAAACATCAAGGTCAAATAAATAAATGATAAATGGTAACATTTAACTTCAATTTTTCTATTTCGAATCCCGAATCCTCAGAAAACTGCACAAACAGTCCAAACCACAAATGATTTTTAGAGATTAAAATACATTATTTGTTCATGCTTTGATAAAAAAAGAAGAAAATACCTAAGAACATAGTCACGATATTAAAATGTAAAATAAAATTCAAGGAAAATTCAGATGATAAATGTTTCATATCAAAATATTTTTCCCCTCGAAAGAATCAGGGAAATGGAAGTATCAAACACATATTTTCCGAATGCGGTTTATTGCATATCGGTTTTACTCTTTGCTCAGTTATGTCTTAGAATTTATATTATTTCTCGTCTGATATCAAGATTTCCCCACATCCATTGTAACTTACGACCATAAAGAATCAGAAGCTCACTGGCTTTAGCCTCAGGGAATGGGATACAAGATGTGAATTATTTAGTCGAGCTTCTCTGTATGAGAACACGTAAAATTTTGTAAAGAATCTCCGTGCTTGAATATGAGTTGAAATACGATAACATTATTGAAAGATTTCTAAGTTAGCTAAAATCTTATAAAACTATAAGAAAAAAAAAGATATTCTTTTTAATTTTTCGGTTTTTATTGGGAAAAAGAGTTATCGCACGGACATGCTTTTAAAGTGAAAGTGCATCGAATATTTTTGTGAAGCCATTTGTGTTGATATTATAATAAAAATAGATGACTAATTTACAAATAATTTTGTCTATTGTACGAATATTAATCACAAAACTGTAAAAATATTTTCCATAATTGCTTAGAAATGGGATGTCTTAAATTTTGATCTAATGCGGACTTTTAATCTAAAGTCATCGTACATACATTCTTTTAAAGCTAAAATGAATTGAATATTTCCAATATATCTATTGTGTAGGTTTGATAATTCAAATGGCAGCCCATTTCACAAATGAACTAGTAACAGATTATACCAATACTACACTCACAATATGAAACACTAGTCATGGAACACAATCCACTTTTAGTGTCAGGTTTTCATATATCTTCTGCTAATAAAGATAAATGTATATCTGTTTAAGTGTGTGCGTTTTGATGCTCTATAGGTCAGATCATTTTGCCTACGGCTATGAAAATTGGGTGCATATGTACCTAGAAGGGTGAGAATATGTAACTCGGCATTAAGATATGAAAAAAAAATTAATTAGAATTTTATATAAATAAAAATTAAGCTACATCTTGCCGATTTTTTTGCAATAACTTCTGAACGTATTATTGCTCGAAAATAAATTTTATATATCATTTCTTAATTTAAAAATATCTTTTTAAGGATATTAATTAACTATTCCCCAAATGGTAATATTTAAAAATATTTAATTGAATTTAAATTAAATTGCATTCTTGTCCGGAAATTCAAA
The DNA here is from genome assembly GCA_026543865.1 of Argiope aurantia. Classification (NCBI taxonomy): domain Eukaryota; kingdom Metazoa; phylum Arthropoda; class Arachnida; order Araneae; family Araneidae; genus Argiope; species Argiope aurantia. The sequence goes on along the minus strand of JAPMOR010089060.1, from coordinate 186,883 downwards.
TTCCTTTTATTGTTTCTTCAAATATTTAATCTCGTGTTTTTCTTCTATAGTTGAAAGTTAAATAAGAATGATTCTGTTTAGAATCAGCGTGCAAAACATATATAAAAAAAGAAGGTACAAGACCTGGAAAGTTACAAGATAGATGAACCTGGCATTTACGTTTCTAATATATATGTGATAACGTGTTATTGGTAGAAAGATTTATGCACAATAATTAGCAGAATATGTGTAAAACAACATTGATTGTTTAGAGAAACCGAATTGCAGATTTATAACAATATAATATTCTTGAATTTCATAAATGAAGAAAGACTAATTTTTGTAGATTTCATTTGCTCCATTTGGAATTATTAATGTTTGTAACTACAAAACGATTTCATACCCTCTACTTTAGACTTCTTTTGTAAACAAGAGCTCTATTATCTTAATTCTTTATTCTTAAAAATTATGCAATAAGTAAGAAATAAATTAAATGTTTTATGCTTGGCATTACCTGCAATTTAGTTGTACTGCAGAGAAGAAATACAGATTTAAAGAATTGCAGTTCTATTTGTTTCATATTGATGAAAAAAAGCGTTTGTTTTCATAATTCAAACTGTATAGACTGTAAAGAAAAAATTAATTAGCCCTTTTTGAACAGTACTTAATATTTTATCTTCAACAACTAAACTTGAAAATTTTCTTAAATAAAAAAATTAATTTAGTTAAAGTGTTGGGAAATTTAATTAAATTTTTTAAAGAGTATTTCGTTAATCGGAGTTTTTATAATCTTTTGCCTCTGTTAAATGACGATCTTCTCTTTAATTAATTTTTTTCAGGACTGTTTTTAAAATGTTTGAAGATTATAAAGAAAAAGAGTCAAACCACTAAAAGCGAATTAAAAAAATGGGAAACAAAGTGTTTTTAGAATTATTATTTTTTCTTAAAAAATATGTTTTCATACAAGGTAACAATGCTGCTTAGCGCCAAAAATATAAAACCCTTATTCCTATGAAACTTCGCATGCATATATTTACTATGCTTGTTTCTGAAAACTAACAAAGTGCAATTATTTCTTTACCTACTTTTTGACTATTTATTTTTCTACTTTTTCCAACCAAGGTCTGCCGAAGTTTCCAATGATATTGTACAATATATTTATAATATGATACTAAGTTGTAAAAATTTGCAAGTTTACTATTAAAGTTAAAAGGAACGTTATGGTGAAAAAACTTACAATTTTCAAATAATTTTTAATTAGTTAAAATTTTAAATAAAATTTAAAACAGTCCACTTTCCAAAGAGTATCGTACTATTATCTATAATATATTTGCACAAAATTTGCAAGTTTAAACTGAAACTTTTGACTTGTGGAGTGACAACACATACACACACACACACACACACACACACACACACACACACACACACACACA
>JAPMOR010089060.1:169174-185458 GCA_026543865.1 Argiope aurantia | reverse complement strand
ACACACACACACACACACACACACACACACACACACACACACACACATATATATTGTAGAGATTCAAAATCTAATACCATGGATCAATGAAACCCTCACGAAGGCGTAAAACACGTTTGCTTCAGAGACTATATCTTCCATTTACAATATAGAATTAATAATAGAATAAAAATGTAAAGCCTCTTCCATTTCATTAATTACAAGTTCTATAACCAAATGAGTAGCATTTTTTTTTATCGAATTTCCTTGGAAAGTTTTCTTTCCCGCTGATAATTTTGTAGGAGCTGGAGTAAAAACATAGCTATCATTACCTTTTTCTCTCTATATTGATAATAGAAAGCAAAACACTGCAAAAAGAATTTATGCATGAGAATGCAGATGTGGAAGAGTTCCATTTCCTGCATTTGCAGTGGTATTAAAGAAAATAAAAAGTAGACAAGAATATGAAGAAGTGAATTCTACAAGAAAATAAGAAATAAAACCCGTCATCGGTTTTAGTTATGATTCTTCTTTCCTTTCACGATTCTATTTCTGAATCCATTATACATCTTAACAACATTTTTTTTTTTGCATTATGAAAAGTTATATTATTTGGGATACTTTTACTTGCTTTCCTGCATGCGACTGTAGAATACTGAGTACATCGTAAAAAAAAAGCTTTTTTTTTCACTTTCAAAGAACACTTTAAGATTGAATAAAACGTTTTTATTGTTCATGATACTTTCTTCTTTTAGATTTTATTGTTACTCTTGTAACCTGGAGCAATATCTATGAATCTTAATTGATTAAAAAATAAGTAAAATGATGCCGTTTTCCATGACAACTTTTGAAAATATTACAACACAAAAAATATTTTTACATCATGGTAAATATAATAATATTATTTTTTCAATGATAGCAAGTATTTTGCAGCCTAATTAATTTCTATGATTAATGAAATTTATTTCATAGCAATATATTTAATTGATAAGGAACACTCGAATAATTTTCATTGTTGCTAATTCAATTTTTATCCTTTTTTTCTTTTACGATAATCGCCATGCAATGGTTAGATTCATTTTTCCATATTGAAAATGTTTCAGTATAAAAGCCGTTATTAATAAAAATTAATTTTTTTTGTATTAATAAAGATTTGACATCAGAATCTTGTGTGGTGAAAAAAAAATTATGCATGCTCTATTTAAATACGAAAATGAGTGAAGTAACTATCAGACAAATAGTTCCCCAATTTTCAGCATTTGTGACTGAATCTAAATTCGGAGAATTTGTGGAAAGACTTTCTCATATCAGATTTGAATGAAAAGAATGAAAAAAGGAAATTTAGTGTTATCCTAGATAAGAAACAGAAAAGTTGTTTAAGCAGTACTGTACTCTCTAAAGTTATTCTCTGAATGATAAGAATTTCTTTTGTACAATACACTCAGTATTCCCCAGTCGTGGACAGGAAAAGCAAATAAAAGCGATTTCAAGAATATTCTTTTTTGTAATGGGGAAGAAGGAAAATTCATGCAACACTTACAATGGATTCCGAAGTAGATGAGTATAAGCATGAATGGGCCATAATCAGAAACGAAGACGAGTTTTGTACTATTTTTTTTCATTTTGCGCCGAAAGAATCCACCTCCAGAACATTCTTGTCTGCATGTTAATGTTTTTTATGCTCCTATAGATACAGTAGACGAAGCTTTTACGTATTTGATTCCGCAAGCACAGATTCCTTTTGATTTTTTTAAAAAACTCATGCTCGATGTGGTAGGAATAAAGTAATGAAAATTTTGGTTTTTACCTGAGTGAGGCCATGGAGAGTAAACAAGATGGTTGATAGCGTTAATGAGATATTTCGTTAAAAATGATTAATGTTTTTCAAAAAATGTAAAAGAAAAAAATTATTATTCCGAATTTTAAAAATATTATAGTAGCATCTCATCAGTTTATAGTATTTTAAGTGTAGCAGCCTTATACTGAAATCGTGAAGGACAAATCTGATACCTCAGCCTCTTTGTTTTTCGAAAGCAATTTTTAAAATAAATAGATTCAGAGGAAACTCATCCGTCCAGTTGACAGGATATGAGTTAACTCGAAAATTTTAAAGTGAAGAAAGCTAGATGAATAAAATTTTTAAACTGTTTAAAGTATAGAGTATGAAACTGAAACCCCATTCCTTAAGTATAGAACGTCTGTAGGTCTGGACTTTCACCAGGATGCAAATTGGATAACACAAAAACACAATAAAATAACTATTTTAAATATACTTAATTTATAATATGTAATTTTGTGACTACAATTGTAGTTCTACTTCAAATTTTGTTCAATCAAAAATAACGTCCAGTATACAGTGCCAGTTTTCTGTTAGTTTCAGTTGAAATAAATGCCTTCAGATGAAAACTGTCCATCCAGTTGCAAAGATGTAATCTAACTCGATAACTGCAAAGCAAAGAAAGCCAGATGAATAAAATTTGGTATATTGATTAAGCAATTAAAGTATAAAGTACGAAATTTAAAGCTAGTTCATCAAGTATTTACCGTCTGTAGGTCTCCACTTTCAAAGGCAAAGAAACGCGATAATTCAAAAATGCAATAACATAACTATATTGTCATGAAGAGATGAAGAACAACGCAGTTTAGTTTAAACAAACATTTGGATTTATTAGAATAAAACAACAGTATGAGTCTGAGAACTTACTCATCATTGATGGGGCTCAGCTTTTATGCAGATATAGAATGTTCAAGAACAATCCAATTTGAATATTTAAGAAAGACATAGTACCTTCCAGATCTTAGATAAACAATAAATAAACATTTAAAAAAAAGAAATTCCCGTCTATGGCTGGGATTCGAACCATGCATCAACCAAGCAGATGCTCTGCCGACTGAGACATGGCGATTGCTAGTTATTCTGATTTGTACGACAATATTCGATATTCTTAATTTATAATATGTAATTTTGTGAATACAGTTATCTTTCTGCATCAAAGTTTGGTTCAAATTCATCTAAAAATGTTCAAAATTCATAGTCGGTTTTTCGGTATTTGTGTATTAATGCATCCTAGTGGCTCATACTGATAGTCATTTTCGTAACTATTGTTCGCCAATGCCATGCAGATAATAATGCAGAAGTTCGATTATTAGAGATTGTATTAGAAAGCATTTGGAAGACAATTTGTTGGTTCAATACAAAAGTAGAATGTTTTGTATTGAATGTAATATAGAAATGTTCCTATATTCTTCTAATATTCATATTTTATTAAAATATGATCTTCGGAATATTTATATTCTAGAGAAATCTTGAATGTGGAGATAAATCATAAAATGTGGCTTCATGTTAACTTTACAAAATATTTTTTTCAATTAATAACTCTTCTGAATGAAGACATTTTTTTTATTGCTACAAAAATATTAAAGAATCAAGCTTCCAAGTAGGAAAGGAAAAAAGACAGCTTTCAGAAATTCCATTAACAAAAGTCACTCTTGTACTATTTTAAGCATAAAGTTCTCAAATTGTTTCTGACAGAAATTCACGTTAATTGTGAGAATTTCTCAACCGAGTTAAGATCTTCAAAAATATACTACAGAAACACCGGAATGAATAAATTAGTTCGAATGACACTTAAAAAAACTTTCATTCTCTCTTGATCGCTTAAGCAAGGTGGAAAGATTTTTTTCCTATTCCTACCAAATATTGACTCAGATCCATCTTGTTATTTTGTTACTTTAATATTTTTATTGACAAAATTATTTATTTTGCCTTTAATGAAGATCATTAATTTAATTAAATAGGAGAAACAAGTTCCAATAAATTTCGTCAGTTAAACAAATGTGCAATTAACTTTATGCTTACAATGAGAATTTCTCGTTTGTTAGGCACATTTGTTGGAAAAAAAAATTAAAACAAATGCATACAGTCTGTTCAAGTCACTTAGTAGATTTAATACATTATCAAATGCTCAACAAAAGCATAAAAGAAAGTTAAAACGGGTCAACAGAATATATTTTTTTATTAAAATACCTTACATTATTTTACGAAATATTGAAACAGCATTTCCTTTATTAATTAATATCAGAATATTATTGCCAATATTTTTGTGAATTTTATTAAATATTCAATGATATTTTATTTTGCCTGAAATGTAGAATTAATTTACAAATTAAACAACAAAGTATATGCAAATAAAGGATTGTACATCTTCGTGCATATTTTACCAAACACATGTGCAATACGGAACTCTTGAAATTTTCCTCAGTATTTTAGAAAAATTTCTAGCCAGATAGTATCAGTATTTTTAAGGCAATCGGCAAAACCAAATAATCAGTACCCCAGTCCAGAATATTGGACTGATATCATCTATTTTACATGAAAACTCATAACCCTCAGATGTGTGGACTGTGGTAGTTTTCAAACACCTTATATTTTCGGCAGAAATCCGGAAAATACGAATTCTATGTCCATTCAATGTGTGAAGAAAAAATCTTTACCGAGTTACCGATCACAGCCTCTTGACAGATTTTGCTTATTTTTTATTTCTTGTGAAATTTACGATTCATATATACGTCATTAATAGTTGTACGCTTTTTTTCATTTTTGATATAATTTACAACAAAACAAAATTTAGCAGAACTGCAACTGGATAAATTTCTTTATCAAATTCTGCAATTTTGCAAGCACAGCTAGCCAATTAGAATAATAGGTTAATATTATGCAAGCATAAAGGAAAACTTAAGATCTATAGCAAATTTATGTTTTAACAGCTGACTATTTTTAATTTATTCGGTTTATGATGCAAATTACTTTCCATTATATATATTATTAGAATGAATTTTTCTTATATAAAATCTGGTTGGATATATTTGTATTTTAATATAATCAATATTACATTATTACTTCAAGGTATGTGACTACGTTCAGGATTAATTTTTCGAAAAACTTCCGAAAATAGTTATATTTTTGAATATTTGCACAAAAAGATTGAAAAAACATCTGTAAAATCCAAATATACCAATTAATTTGGAAAAGTTGTTTTAAAGAATGAATAAAAGGGCATTTTTTGGCTAAAAAGAGGTATAAATTTCTAGTAAAGAGACATATAGAATAAAAAAAAATCTAAAAGAGATATTAAAAAAACTTCTGAGATTTTGCAGATAGTTTAAGAAATATATTATCTAGTTCCTGAACTTTAAAATAAGTTGTATTTCGATCTATTCTTTAAATAATGGGGTTCAGCTGATAAATAACACGAATTTCTCAATTTTTTTTCACATTGTGAAGCACTAAAACAACTGTAAAATGTTTCTAAATGAATAAATTACTTATTATTTAGTTCAAGGATTACAAAATATATTGAGAAATTGTTATACCAAATTTGATCAAAAAATAAGCGTTAGGTTTTAATTTATGTGATGTTTTTTCGCAAGAAAATTCTACTAAAGATTAGAATTTGAGAAGATTAGAAATTACCAAATATTAAAATTTGACTCATAGAAACAAAATTTTTATAAAGAAACCTATTCAAACATTAAGAATATTAAATAAAAAAATTCATATTTAACAAAAAATCCACTTTTTAGCGTAGATACTTACCTAAAAGATTGGATATCACAGAAAAGATGCATAATAATTTTAATGATAAACAAGTAGCTTCAATGGTAGTTAAGTATACTTTATAAATTTTCTACAGATTCATAAGGATATGAAGTAAAAGTTCTACAAGTTCACAAAATTAGTAATAACTTTTAGAGTATAAATAAAATATTTATAGTTCTTAGTAAAAGGTATAATGAAATACTTTATTTTTCCCGAGCACAAAGCAAAATGACTAAACTTGAATTTATTTTTAGTTTGAGGTGATGCACTATATAATGAACTATTATTAGGTATTTTTTCAGGAATAGTGTGATTTCCTATGTTTAAAACTCAAATTCATACTAGAGTAATATAATACAAGTTTTGAATTATTTTTAATGTAAAAATTGAACACAAATTTTTCTTCCAAGCATCCCTTGTGCTATCATGTGTACCTTTTACAGCAATTTATCCTATTTTTCTAATAGAGTGTCAAATAGATGTTACAACTAGCAAAAACTATACTATACTTTCTTAGGAACTTTCAGCGTATATCTTGAGTTTTCAGAAGCAAATTTGAGTTTCTTATTCACGATAATGTCTTTATACATCCCGAACATATTGCTTTCGTTATTTTGAATGCTCTTATTGTGCTTTCTGCGAAACTAGCATATCTTCCAAAAGTAAAATGTTGAAATATTACCTTTAAGTCTATGCGACCAACACTAAGGTTTGAAACAGTTTATAGATCATGTTGATCAAGAAAATTCCATAAAATAAATAATAAACGCATATAAACATCAAATAGAAAACAATCAGTTGCGTTTGGGGCAGAATGATGAGGTCGTCAACTAATCTCGTAAATCTTTAAAACGTTTTTATTTTTCAGGATTAACAAGAATAAGACATAAATAAGCAGTGATTATAAAATTGTGTATCGATTAAGAATAATCCAATATACTTTCTGCTAGTCAACAACATCTTAGGCTTCGAAAATTACAAGATATCAGTCAAAACATGTGAACTTTATCAAAGAGGCACCGAAATACTGTCAATTGCTTCACTGTTCGAATTTCTGGTGTCTAGTATTGTACAAAGTTAGCGGTATCTGAGAGATGAGAAGTAAAAATGTAAACTAAAATATTTGTTATCTTCACCCGCTTGGCAACTTGCCATGGTCTCCTTTATTTTTTATAAAATATATTTCATCATAATTGGACGACATGACAACATTATGCTGACCAATTTGATGTTCGCTAAAAGAAGCTGGTATTTATAAATCAATTTAATAATGTCAATCAAATCTGATGAGCTAAGTCTTATCTCTACAAAGAAAAATTTCATTTTAAACTATGCTTTCATTATATTGATAGAACATTCGGATAGGTTTGATAAGGAGGCAAAGTAGGAAATTAATTGGTAACAAAAATTAGCAAAATCGGTCCAATTGTTGGTGTTGAAGATTCTATCGAGATTTTGTTTTCTGTATCTCTAGAACATGGAGAGGAAAACGACTAATGATGACATATTTATGCATTATAAACTTTCATATAACATTGCAGAAAATGTATTAGTTGTGAATTGGGTAGTCAGTTCCTTAACTTTCTTAATTATTTTAAATTAGTCGTCTCAGATGAAAAGTTGATTTCCTGGAAATATCGACTATATTTGATTTTAGATAAATAATTTCGGTATAAATTAATGTCTATAATTCTTCCAAATTGTCGCACATTAAAGCTGCGTTATTATAATTATATTATGTAAGTTCTGTTTATCGTCTATCTGAACTTTTTGAATATCTGAACCAGTCTCAAAGCATGATAGGACTGTTAGAAACTTATAGAAACTATCACCGTTTCATCTAATATATGCGATAGAATGAAAATTGTATCTTTGTTTCTATATCTACCTGCATTGAGAAAATTGCCCAATTAGAATTTTGGTTGTATTTGCCATTCGCGGCAAAAAGAAATTGATTAACAAGTGAATTAACAAAACCACTGGTAAAACATCATTCAGAATTTCCCTCCTAATAATCAAAATGCTTATATGTTGAATTATATTGCTTCAAGATTCAAGTAAAAAATGAATTTTTGCATATTTCAGATTAAATTTAAATTGCAAAATGTTCTGACTTTAAATGGTAACTTATTTTTCTTATTATGGCATCCTCTTTAGCTTTAGCATTTTAGGAAAGGTAACTAAAACCATTAAAGTTAATTTTCAACAATCTTCAAAAAAAAAAAAAAAAGAGATGTCGATTAGTAAGATTATGTTGTATTTTTTATTTTAAAAATAGAATAACATTATTGACAATCACGAGGTTGTAATGAAAGGGTTTCAATTAAATATTTGCATGGTAACAGTATTGAACAAAATTTAAGTTTCTTTAAAAAAACTACAAGTATTATTACATTTATAAGTGAATATTAAGTCGAACGTTATTGTTATTGTTTTCATTCGTTAAATATGGTGTGTATATTAAAAATTAAGTGAATTTTTCACTTTTTTTCTTTATAATTTCTGTAAACATTACAGCACAAAAGTGTAATTAGCACTGTTTTTAAAATTAAAAAAAAATCTCTTATTAATGATACCAATTTAATAGTCATATAAATTTTTCAAATTTTTCCATATTTCATATATATTTTTTGCTTAATTTCCAATAAAAGACTATGTAGATGCGGTGGAATTCAAATCGTTTTCATTGTTTCATCAAATATTTCACCGCTTGATTTTCTCCCATTGTTGAAAACTAATAAAGAAGGATTGTCTTAAAAACGGTTTACTTTTGAAGACGGGGAAAAATAACGAAATTACAACATAACAAAATTTGGAAGATGGAGGAAATGCTCATTAACGTTTTAAATAGTGCTATGATATATTGGGACTGATGTTCCAGTTTTAACATTCTTCATTTATAAATTGCAATCATAAATTATATTTTCAAATAATTTTTTAAAATATGTAATGAAGACATTGCTGTTTAAAGTCAGTTTGCATTCATTAGAAACGGAATATATATATGTCTTTATTAGTTTCTTGCTTTTTTTGGAGACGGCAATGATTAACAGTTATTATAACAGATTCAAAAAAATTTAACTTTCTTTTATTTGCCTAAAGACAATATATTTTAACCAACAAATAACCCATAAAAATAGAAGCTTCTTTTAAGTAAATGGGAAAATTGAACTGGCTAGAAGTAGATGCTCAATAGGTAGAATCAGGATTTCAAAGGTAGATTTTATAGAGTGGAAGCAACTGAAAGATTGAAGTGGATTCATTTAAATTTACGTTCACTGTCCCCTGTTACAGCGATTTGAGTCCGCCGGATTCCAAACGAAAAACAGTCTTTCTTTTTCCAACCGATACACAGACAAAGATTACAGTAAAGCTCAAAATTCTATTTCTTTGACTTACGTCATTCTGAATAACATTATTTAGGTGATAAACCTTTAACAACAATTTTTCGAATACAGGTAATAACTTCATTAACAAAAAAGGAAAGTGGTTAGATAAAACTCAGATAAAGAAAATGAAATTATATATGGTAAGCAAGATTACTGTAACTCAAGTTAACAAAAACAAAAAAATTAGAATTAAATATTTTGCAAATATAATATTAAATGCTTTTTAACTTCTGATGAATATCAGTTGTAAAAACATTTCTGCACAAAAATTGTTAAGATTATTCTGTAATTCGGTGTTTTTAATGTAATAAAAATCTCACTTATATTTTAAGAAGTCTGTTTGTTCTAATTTATTTCTAAAATTGAGCTTATTCTATTATGAGCTTATAATTCTAAATTCTCGAATGAAGTTTGTTGATAAGCAAAACAATTTTTTTATTTACCTAATTATAATCTCAGTTTACAACTCGGATCGGTTAAAGAAATCAACATGCACCTATTAAACAATCATCAGACTTTCTTTGCATTAAATTTATGGTAAAAGATAAGCTTTATTTCATGATAATATTAATATTTCACTCAGTTCATGGTCTTAAAACATTTATGGGATTTTTTTTCTAATACAAGAGACTGAATGTTAGCGTCATAAAAACCAATCGCTCATTGTTAAGAATCAAAGAAATCTAAAGAATTGTTGGACATTGACGATTTCAGATTTGTGTAATCTCTGCACTTTTTGGATTTGATAAACAAATCTCTGTTAGAACAAAACCATACGAAGGTCAGAGAAAATTTTTGTAAAGGGAAATGACTTGTGCTTTTCAAATTTTTACTTTTGGAATCCGTAAATCATCATCTACATTATAGAAAGGAATTTAACAGCTTTCCCAAGATTTCTTAATGGTCCTGTCGCACGTTAATATAAATATCTAACTTCTAATATCTGACTTTAAATTTCTGATTTTTGAAGGATATTTAGAAAATATATGAAAAAGTTATGGTAATTGTAATGAGATTAACAACTCTAAAAAAATAGCCCAAACTTTCGAAAAAATGAATTAATGGCGTCGTGAAAAAATTGCATTACCAGAGTTAATACCTAAATGATAAAAAGTATATTAAAAATTAAGATTTTCTTTACCCTCATAACGAATTTTTAAACGAAGCAAATTTTAATGCAATATTAAACATAGCAAATTTCTGAGTCTCTAATATGTACTATTTCTCAATATCCGAAATCTGGTTCAGAATTATTGAATAATAAATTAATTCATCGTTTTCTTTAGGCAATTTTTTTTGAAATAATACTAAATAAACAGAAATGTTAGCTCATATTATATAGGACGAAATAATAGATTTGTATTTATTTAAATATGTAAGAACTATAATAAACGCAACAAGAGACTTAAAATAAAGAGTAAAATACATATCAGACAGATAGTTCCTTAATTTTCATAGCATTTGCGGCAAAAGTCTAAACTCGGAGAATTTGAGGAAAAAATTTCTCAATCTCGATTTTACGCACCAATAAAAAAAATAAAATAAAAAAAAAAACGAAATCTAGTGTTATTCCAGATAAGAAACAGAAAAGTTTTCAAGCAGTACACTTTGCTCTTTTAAGGTATTCGCTGAATTCAAAAAATTTCTTTTGTACAATGCACTCAGTATTCCACAGTCGTGGACATGAAAAGCAAATAAAAGCGATTCCAAGAATATTCTTTTTTATAATGGGGGAGAAGAAAAATTCATGCAACACTTACAATGAATTCCGAAAAGGAAGAGTATAAGCATGAATGAGTCATAACCAGAAACGAAGACGAGTTTTGTACCATTTTCTTCTCTTTCTGTCTAAAGAATCTACCTCCAGAATATTCTTGTCTGCATGCTAATGTTTTTTTATGCTCCTATAAATGCAGCAGACGAGGCTTCCCCGCATTTGTTTCCGCATAGATTCCCTTTGACTTTTTTAATTCGTCCTTGTTGTGGAAAGAATAAAGTAATGTAGATTTCGGGTTTTGCTCTAGTCATGCAACTAAGAGTAAACAGGGGGAATAAGAACGTTGATGGAAAATTTTGTTAAAAGTGATTGCATTTTTTATAAGAATATAAAAGGAAAGATTATGATTTCGAATTTTACGAATTCGGATTCACACTTTCTAGTATCTAAGTACAGCTTTTTAATGAAGTTGTGAAGTATAAATTTGATGCTTTAGCCTGAATAGTTTATTAGTTTCAAAAACAATACAAGCACTATGTGAATTTATGAAGCCTCCAAGTCTAAAAGATGTTAACTGTTTACCATATTTAGCTACCATTCTGAAGGAAAATTTGTGATGTGAACTAAAAAAAAAATGTTAAAGCTTCAATAGAAAAATATCTTGTTGGATTATTTATTTCTTTGTTGTTGTTTTTGAACATTGTTTCCCAAACAGTTTTTTAAGATCATTATTTTAAATCTTGGAACTTTCTTACTTGGATTCTTTTTTTTTTCTTTCAGTTATTTACTCGGTGTTTTAATATAATTAAAGACTTTTTAAAGTTAAAATCTTATAAACCTTTCCTGTAAAGATCATTTATTTTATAATAAATTTAAATGACACAGCATTCCATTGATAAAAAAAATTCAAATGCTTTCTGAATTCAATATTTTTAACGGCTGTTGCTCTGTAATATACATAATAAAGCTTTAAATAAGTTTTAAACTTTAAAATATAAATAAAATAGCTAATTTAGCTAAATAGCCAAATTATTTTTGAAAGATTTACAGACTTTACTTTGTTTTTAATGATGCTCTTGATTCAATTTTCTTTATTCATCTATGATACGTCCAAAATTGAATGAATACATCATTCGTTCATCATAATTATTATTTTCAACAAACTTAGTAATATTTCTGTTAATTCTAATTGAATTTTCTTCAAAAATAAGATTAGTGATATTTTTTTCTTTATTATGATTTCTTAAACTTACATAAATGGTAAATGAACTCAAGAAAGGTTATTTTCCGTTTAAGTCTCTATTTTTATGCATATTTATAAACTAAAAACTTACTTTTATTAAATGAATTATGCAATTCATTTAGCTTTAACTAACCCAAAAATTTATTAGAACCATATTTCACAGACAATCCTAATGTAATCATAAATGGTAAGAGTATACACCATCTGTGCACATAAAATCTTCAGCAAATGGATTTTATGGTTTTATTAAAACAAATTATAAAACTTATTATCTATGGAAGATGGAAAAAAAAAATCCCACAAAGTCAGCTTGTCCTGATTTAATTCTTCTATTCACAAAGCCAAAGGAAAGAGATATTTCGTTTCTAAGAGTTGAAGAGAACTTTATGCCACTAACCATTAATGAAACTCAGCGCATTTACAGTCTTTTCATCTTTCCAACCTTCATGCTCCTCTTTTTGAAGATGCCTAATCTGCATAAACAAATCAAGATTCTAATTAATTATCTTGCTTAATTTTTCACTTTCGTCTTTCAACTTATTCTGTCAGAGTCTGAAACCAACTTCTTTATTCAGCCATGTGGTTGAAGAAGTCTTTTTCATATCCTTATATCCAACAAAAACAATGCTTCAAGATTTAACATTATTCTTATTGAAATTCCTTTGCATGGTTTCAAGTATAATCAAATAATCTGTTAAAATATTTCGAGAACTATCTGGAAACACGATGGAACTTTATCGTACATTGTTTGTGTCTATTGTCAAGTTGATATTTAGAGAATTTTGGTTGATTTTTGCTTCTTAAAGAAAATAATAGCAATCATTGCCTGAAGGAGCGCATAAAGTCTTCGTTGTTTCAAGTGGCGTTTCATCAAAATTTAAAATTACAATCTTCTTAGTAACTTTCTTTTGCTTATATTAAACAAAATTATCTTAAAAGAAGGGTTTATTAATTTTCCACTTTATAAGCAGTTTCTCATTCTAGAAGTTTAAAGAAAAGGGGCTTCTGTAAAAAAAACATTTTCCAAGACATCAGGACTTTATTATTGGGAAATCGTTCTTGATAGCATAATTTTTTTGCAAATTGCTATCACATTCATTGGAATGATTATATCAATTTTACCAAACGAGACTCAATTTATAGGTTACAGAAGATCTTTGGTTTGAGGCTCCTATCAAGAACCACAAAATGTGTGTCATTGAAATCTGGCTCAGATTTCTGACACTAAGTGACACTTTGGTGCAAAATCTTAGAGAAAGAATGCTAGTTCTAGTTTCGCATTCATCAAATGACTGCAGTATCTTTTATATGTTGCAATTTCATGCTGAAATTTTTAGAGATATATAACACATATTATTCTAGATGCCTAACACCATTCTGTCCATTGGACTATGCATTTCCGTGTTTTCTCTCTTATCTTTATGCATCGAATTAGATCACAGAAAGGGAGAGAACTGTTTAAAAATAGTGGTAATTCAAAAATTGTTCTCTTTTGTTAGGTTCTGAAGCTAATCCTTAATTGAAAATAGCAACAAAATTTCAAAACTTTTACTAAAAATATGTCTTACATTAATTCAGCACTAAAAATATTCAAATCTTTATTCATTTCATTCATTCAATTTTATTAACATTGAAAAAGCAAAACCACAAAGAAAAAATAATGATAGTAAAAATGAAAAAAAAAAAACAGATTTTACTTCTAACGTTGTTCTTTATTCATATTAAATAAAGATATATTTTATTCAAATATATCTTTAAAATATTTTAAAAACTAATAGTTACGTACAAAGTTTGATTAACAGCTACTATCTTCAATAGTAAAATTTACAGAGTTTTAATATGCAAATTTGAATATGCAGACTTTAAATATGATGATTTTTCTGGGGAATCATGTTTACTCTATCTTTATTTCAACAAGTTCCATTAGCAAATTTAATTCAATGTAAATTAACTTTTTGTTTCAAATCGTGAAAAATTATATGTATATTTATATTGCGGAATGCTACTCAACATAGCAACTGAAAAGAATTATTTCCTTTGAAACAGCTACTAGACCATAAATTAGGCATCCAGTGCGTAAGCCTTTCTGTTCCAATTTAATTAATTGAAGATGCTAATACTTCTAGATTTCGAGGTTGCCAAATTCTTAAATTGATTAAAAAAATAGCCTAAATTTGAATATGTGATTACAAAACACGTATCAGTATTTAATTTTGTCCAAACATCCTAAATATAAATATGTATCTCTAGTAGTCTTTGGTGATTAGCTTGCTCACTGGAGATATTGATTATATTTAATTTCAGTTAAGT
The DNA here is from genome assembly GCA_026543865.1 of Argiope aurantia. NCBI lineage: Eukaryota > Metazoa > Arthropoda > Arachnida > Araneae > Araneidae > Argiope > Argiope aurantia. The sequence continues at coordinate 171,221 of JAPMOR010089060.1, read as the reverse complement.
TTCGTAGTCATCGTGTTCAATTAATTTGAGACAAATAGAATGACATATTTCCTGTCAATGGAATTAGATCAAATTTGATAGCATTTTATAAATTTGATTTAAATACCATATATCGAATTTCATCAATGGCTCAAGGTATTTTGGAGCTATAATGTACAAAGACATATAGGTAACCATAGTGACCAACACAGACCCAAAAATGATGGAAACATGGTTGCTTTTGAATATCTGGATTTCGAATTTTTTGGTAACAACAATGCTTCGTCTTTGTATATTTATATGCGAAAAAATAATAAAATCAAAGGTATTCATCTCAAAACCTGTCTATAGTAAAAATTACGTATACAGATGAAAGGAATCTGGAACGCTCAGAAATGGAAATTTTATTATTTATTAGAGAGAAATGGAAATTTTATTATGTTTATTACTTTCTTGAGCCCAATTTCCCTTCTATTTGCTTTCAGCAAATATAATATTCCCAGGAAACTTTATCATGTCGGGCTATTTTTAATCGAATTTATTTTAATCACTCCATACAGATGGCACTTTATTTTCTCTTAAGAAGTAAATAATACTGAATGTGAACAGAACTCATTCTCATTTTAGAAATAAATAATATTGGACATGCGTACCATGCTTTCCTACAAAAAAAATGTAATATATTTTCTTTCGAAAGGAAAATCAGCATCTTAAAAGAAACGGAAGTACAAGTTATAAAATACACTGAGAAATTTTGATTGCGTTAAAACATTATAATAATTGAGTTTTTTTAAAAAAAATTCAGTCAATAAAAACATTGAAAATGAAATCATAATTCTAAAAAGAAATTAAAAATGTCATTCGTGTTTATAACAACTCTTAAAATCACAAAACTCATTAACAAAATAAATGTGAATGAAAAAAAAAATGAATGCAATTTGTCTATAAAGTTGTAGCAGAAATTAGAATTTGCATTTAAAATGAAACCATTATCTATTACGGTCTTGGAAAATGTCCAACAAAAACATGTGTTGAAAAATTTAAGTCATATTCTTTATTATTTATTTTCAATGAGTTTTGTGAATAATGCAAATGTGTTCCAAAATAGTTTGATAACTTTATACGTAGATCATTCAGATACAAGTCTTTTTGGCAATGGCACATAGAATTAGAAACCCAAAAGTGACTACCCGCCATAGAGGATTATCAACCAGTGAATTATATGAAATTAAAAAATGCATCAGATAAAATATACTCCACAGTTTTAAAGGAACACAAATTTATATTAACGAGGTGCTGTTTTAGTAATAGCTTTATAAGTTGTATAAAACATAACAGATACGATTATAGCAAATGAAATTTGCAGTATCAATATCAAACCTTTGGAGGAAATAGAGTAAAGAGACCAACGAACAGTTAATACATTAACTGTTCAGTGGTCTCTTCATTCGAAATTATACACTTTTTACATGCTTTTATTCTGTCAAAGGTTTTTTTGAATAATAAAGAGCATTGCTATAATAAATTTTAATTCCATCTGTTCCAAATTAAATATTTTATATTGCATTTCGTTTTTAAAAAATCTAAATTCTCTGATAATGAGTCCTTTAAAATGGACTTCCCTTGAGTTTCTGATCCAATATACTATTACATAAAACATCTTGTTTCTGTATACCTGATCTATCCATAAAAAATGTAAACAACGTTTTGTGATATTCTGTATATAATTAAGCTGAATTAAATTAAATTCCCATTTGTTGACATGTTGGGACAGGCCTTATGATTTTTAATTGCAGTTATATGACGAGAAAAAAAACAACGAGGCGATATCTCTTCTGCAAATTTCTTAGCCATACAAGCAGGAGGACATTTGAAACGAGACAGGTTTAAAATGCAATATGGTTGGATATACAGCAGATCCTCCATGAATTTGGTCCAAAAGCCAGTATTCTATCGCAAGTGGGCAAAATAATGTTACATGTCTTTAAAAAAGGAAAGTGTGCTAAAGCATATATGTTACAAAATTTCATGGCAAAAAGACAAATTTTTAAAGGATAAAATACATGCG
>JAPMOR010089060.1:153345-166174 GCA_026543865.1 Argiope aurantia | reverse complement strand
CAAATGACTTTTTATCAATTTTTTATATCAATTGATGCTGAAAATGAAGCTAGAGAAAAAAGTTTATGCTGTTTTGAAATATATTGGAAAAAACCTCTACAACAACAACTGTATTGCCATAAATGTTAGTCAAAATCAGCTGTAAGTAACACATATGCTTTTAATTAAAAATAAATTAAAAAACTATTTGGTTATACTAAACTACATTTCACAGATATTCAATTAAGCTGTAAGCGAAAACTTTTAGCTAATATTGAAGATACTATTCTTTTTTTTTTTTTTTTTTTGCTACAGAAATTCGAGCTACGAAGTAATCTTTTCATTTACAAGAATAAAGGCATATTAGCAAACTAGACAAAAACTAAACAAGACATGGAAATTTAATCGCAATTAATCATTTTTTCCCTACACGCCCAACATAAGAATATACTGTCTTTTCAGTTATCAAGAGACGTCTCCAAGAGAATGCAATCATATCCCAGTCAGCAGCAATTATCTTGGGAGTTGATGCGATTAGGGCGAAATGAGGTTTCCTCATATCCTGAAATCCAAATACCCCTTCTATTGTCGTAAAACCCGGTAGGGAATTTTCACCTGGTCGATTCGTAAGCATGTTACATTATTGGTATTGGCCCGATGATTAGGACATATAGAATCTTTGCAATGGATTAGACTTGCCACGGAAGAGATAGTCCTGATCGGAAAATGATAAAAGCCATATAGCTTGCCGAAATAAATATTTGATCATTCTCTTCCTCCTCTCGTGCCTTTGATGATTTCGGAATTCTCAGTAGAAGAATGAGTTGGTTTATGGAAGTGGATGATACCAGCAAATTCAATTAAAATCTACACGGTTCAACAAAATATTCGCACACTGATTTCTTCTACTTGAAATTTAAACTATGTTTCTGTTTAGGTAGACTTCCTTTATTTATTTTCAGTAGATATTTAAACAAATGAGGGTTTAGCTATTTTTGTAAATTAGGGTTTACTTGTAAAACATATTTTGTGTCTAAATCGAAGAAGTTGCTTGTAAATGCACACACATGATTAGTTTATTGAAGCCTTACTTTTGGTTATAAAATCTGATAATCTTTGTAGTTTTGCTTTTTTAAAAATATTGTTTTGAGATGACTATCTTTTAAACCATGGACTTTCTTCTCCCGATTTAGTGTTTTGATTAAAACCTGATCAAGTTTCTTATAGTTTCTTATGCGGAATTCGTAAAGAATTTTTAATAACCTTTCTGTAAATGAATACTATTTAATTATTTTTGTTATCTTTCAAAAACATTGGGATGAATATTTCAGATTATCACATGCTCTGTTTTCTATAACAAATATTTTAACATTCTGATTCACATTTCATTTTGTAACTAGTGATTTAAAAATTTCCTGTAGGAAAAAATATTGGGATTCTTTTATAACATTCTAAAAAATCCAGAAAATTTGTTTCTTTATATCATCAAGATATGCATAAGCTATACAGGGTGTCTCAAAAATCTTTACCGCAACTTTTATTCCTTAAATATTGATCGTAGACATATATTGTAAATTACAAAGTTGAGTAAAAAATGTGCAAAATGTAAGAATATCGATTAAAATTTTCAATGGATTAAACTTTAAAAAATACAAAATTTAAATTTTTATGCCGAACCCGGACAAAAAAATTCCCAATGTGTAAAATGTGCCCCATCCTTTAATAAGGTCATTTACAAAATTTCAGCAATTCATCACAAAAAATCTCAAAGATATGAAACTACATAAATGCTGATTTAAACTACTTTTAGATGCCTGGATATGAGTTCCCAAAGAGGAAAAATCATGTCGGATGTTCGTGTTTTTGGGGTCGTACACACATTAACAAAGAAAGCAATGATTAAATAAATAAATAATAATTTTACTATTTATTGGTTCAAAAGTATTAAAAATTTGTAGAAATAACTTATAGGAAAGATTACTTTAATGAAAGATCGCATAAGTGTTTTTACAAGTTAATTGACTGTGCTATTTTTAAGTAATATTCTGCAATTCATGATATAAAATTTTAAAGTATTTTTCAGGAAGCATAGGTTTTAAAATTTGTATTTAAAATTGAAGATATAAAGCATATTTTATTTCCTTATGATGCATTCCTGCGTCGCGACATCTGCACTGAAGCTGTAAACGTTTGCATTTTAATTTGTGATTGACCCTTCACCAACTTTGTTTTAACATATCTTTGAGAGTTTTCATGATAAAATTCTGAAATTTTGTACATGACCTTATTAGATGGGGCACATTTTACTCATTGGGAATTTTTTTGTATTGGGTCCGTATAAAAATTGAAATTTTGTATTTTTTGAAGTTTAATCCCCTGAAAATTTTAATCGATTTCATAACATTTTACACTTTTTTTCGCGCAACTTTGTAATTTACAGTATATGTTATCTGTGATCAATATTTATGGAATAAAAGTTACGGTCAAGGCTTTTGAGACACCCTGTATAATTAATGACTTTGAACATGTGTTAGTTTCAGTATCACTCTTTGTGATCTATTTTATTGTGATCTATCAAATTCAAAAACAGTTATGTGTAACTGCAAACATCTGTACTTTTTAGATATTTTTATTTATATTGACTTTTAAAATTTATTAAATGTAAGTGAAAGTATTAAAATAAACATTTTCAAGCAACTCTTCCTCTTAAATATATGTAGAATAGATTAAGATTCTTATGCTGTTATCTCAGCTAGTAGTGTTATTTGAGTATTCTAGTAGAATGTAGCCCATTTCTTCCAAGCATTTTCCTTTGAATTCGAATTGATCAAAACTCGAAGTGTTTTTTTTAAAATTACTAGCCTATAGCTAATGAAAAGTGACCGAAACATTAGTAAATGTGTCAGTTGTATATTTGTTTAAATGAACCCCCGGGTGAAACTCACTTTTCTCTCACTTGATGGTGACTCTCATTTGTGTGGTTGGTTCCCTCAGCGGTTTTTGGATTGCCTATATCTAGCAACGAAAAAATTGCAAATAAAAATATTAATTATAGGATTATATCAAATTTTCCTTTCAAATTTCTTTTTATTTTTATTTGCTACGGAATTTTTGGTGATATTTATGCAAACTCAGTACCACGAGTAAACCTAGATTTCAGGGAAGTGAACTCATATTTAAAAGTTCAGTGCAGCTGTAGTATACCATTAGACACTGTAAGGTTGATGCTAGCTGCTACAGTAAAAAAAAAATTGAGAAACTTTTAATTTAAAAATTTATGTTTTCTCTTCATAGTTTGTCTGAGTAACTGTAAAAGAAATATAGATAAGGGCACATTCGCCGAAGAAAATTTTTCGAGTTAGTGAAAAAGTGATAAATACTTATTTTTCACGATATGCTGCTATTTAATGTAAAATTAATTTCAGGTCTTTCCATAGATTATACTTTACAATAAAAACAGCAAACAACATTAAATTGTAAACTTAATCAACATCATTTTCGGAAGTTAAAGATAATAAAATCAAATTAAGTCATAAATAATATAGATACATCTTATTATTTTTCAAAGATGTTCCTAGGGAATAATGCATATGAATTACATTAATGAATCATTTTTATTTCAATTCCAGAATCAATGATACCTGAAGTTGCCTACAGAAAAAAATCTCAATGGATTTTCACAGACGAACATTAGATAGTATATAGACAATTCTTCGAATATATATTATTTCCTTTCTACTAAGGATATATAAAATTTGGAATATCAGTACACAGTTGAAAAAATGAAATTAAATCTCACTAATCTGGACTGAAACTGACAGTTCTTCATGTGAATGGCTTTTGACTTTTCTAAAGGATAAAGGGTGAGTTTTACTCAATCTGCAAGTGACAATGATACCCGAAGTTGCCTATTGAAAAAAATCTCAATGGATTACAAGAACTACAAGCTGTAACAGACACAGTGTAGACAAGTATTTGAAAATTAAGATTCCAGTATCAAGATATTTTCAAAATTGACGAGAATGAGTTTCAAAGAAGCCAATATAGATAATTGCCAGAAAAGAAATGAAACTTTAATACAAGCAAAGGAAGGAACTTTTTTAAAGAATGGTTCTTTATGTTACGGCTAATGGCAATTCAATTCTTCTTTTTTCTTCTTTGAAGAATTTTAAATATTATTTCCTTCCAAACATACCTGAAAAAAGTGTAGGAAGTGTAGGAAAGAAATGTAGAAGTGTAGGACCAAAGAATAAATTTGTATAGATGTTAGGGAAGAATTTCAAAATTTCATGAAATATCTTGAAATATATATGAAAGCCTTCAAGAAAGGTTTGTCCTACGTCTTCGGTACAATCACTAATGTCATCTCGATTTACCAAAATTGGACTTCTTCAATGGCGGAATTATTGTATTCAGAAACATAAAAACCTACTATAAAAGCCTATTGCTTCAACAAGTAGAAAATTTTACTTTACTATAGTCGATAAATCTTCAGAAATTGGTTGTATGAATTATGTCATACTAATAAGGGAACTTCATTACCTCATACTTATATTTATGTTGACTTAATCACTGGAAATGATACGCATGAAAACAACATGATTCAAAATACATCTGCAGCATTCATAATAGCATCAAATAATAGAGGACAATATAAACCACCTCAAATATCATATTAATTGTACGTGATGATTTGATGAAATTCTTTAGAATTGGAAAAGTCAATGCAACGAACGGCTAAGGAAGAATAATTAAATGGATTTTTAAAATACCTAAATAATTCTAAATAGATATTTACTTTGAGAAACAAAGTTCTATTTAAATACCATCAGATGTATGTAGAGAATTGATACTAGATTACATTATTAAGTCAGAATCACATTCTTGACGAATATTGTAAACTATTTGTGTTATAAAAATGTTAAATATAATTTTAACGACAGTCATTAGCTGTTTCACTGCTCGAATTTTTTCCATTTATACTTTGAGCTCATTTCAGTACAATCAATTAATACAAAAAAATGGATCGTTTCTTTGAATTAAATGTTACTTTGTTTGCCAATATCTATATAAATATTTTAACAGAATATCCAAATGATTTTAATATGAATGTGTGATGATGTACGCCTAACGACGGTGTTAATTTTCAAATATATTCCTTTTAATACATTTTCATTGACTTTTAGCTAGATCAAAAGTCTCCCAATGTTGTTCCAACCCCAAAAATATTTCAACTTATATTCAGTCGTATAGATAACTAGAAACCGGATTAAAAAAAATTCAAATCCTGCACCTCATTCCCTGTGGCAAAAGCATGCAAACTTACGTTTTTTTACGATGGATGTGAGAAATGCTCGCATATCAGAAGAGGAGAAAATATATAGATTTCGGGAGCATTGGGTAAAGAGCAAAAACGACTCGCAGTAAATTACAGAGAGCAAACAAAGTTTTCTGTGATCTCTTTGTCTGATTTTTTTGGTAAAAAAAAATATCCTCGCATTGCTTCTGTTATTTGTATTTCCTTTGAATTATAATCTATGCTTTATCAGGTTGATCTTATTCCTAGGTATTGATTACATCATCAATTTTTTCATTGAAATAAACTGAGATTTGTGAATGTAAAATATAAATTTTTCAAAACGTTTTTTAAAAAATGCCAATTAGGAAAAGGTTAAAGATAGATGCAGTAATATGGTGATATTAACAGCCATAATAATCATAATAGACTTTGATTCAGTTTTTGAAGTACAGCATATTCGAGTTCTATCAACAATTTATCCTCCCACCATAAGCTTAATGTCCTGCCATTAGTGTAGTCTAGAAATTTTAAGAATATGATGCAAGTTCATGAACATTCCTGTCCTTTACCATTTTCACACGCGCGCACACACACACACACACACACACAAACTACATGGCTTCGAAAATCCCATTCATGTAATTTCGTAAAGATATGTTAGTCCAGTAGAATTGCAAAGAAAAAATTAAAACTTAAAAAAATACATAAGAGTAATTTCATTTTTTAAATTATTGAGTTGACTGTCCAAAACAGGCCTCGAAGTCTAAACTTGGACATGGAGAAGGGAGAGGATGAGGATAGAAGTTGACACACCGTGTTTTGAGTTTAAATAAAAAGCTGTTATTTTGAGAGGAAAACTTAAAGTAAATATTAAACCCCTTCCTTTAAAATGAGTTATCGATCGTTAAATAGATTATTAGTATTAATTTTTAAAGTTACTCGAGAGATCTCGAACTTCGAACTTCTTCTCGAAACTTTCTTGCGTATTTACTAGTAAAAGTCTTATCTCTTTTCCGAACCCACAAGGAAAAAAAATGAATTTTTAAAAGGTTATTCTATTAAATAGTATTTATTATGTCGTTGGCAAAACAGTTAGCGAAAACTGCATATTTATTAACATTTACTTGTTTAAGTTTCCTAAAAGTTTTGAAAAAAGAAGTCTCCTTTTGGTCTAGGCAAGATTTAAATACCGACAGTAGATTTTCATGCTCTTTGGTTTCAAAATGTGCACTCTCAAATATAGGAAGAGTTGGAGTTGAAAAAAATTTGCACCGAATATCTTTTGTTCTTGTTAGTGATCACTTCAGAAATTTCAATCACATTTGATTTGCAAATATCTAAACACTCTTTTCGCATCTTAATCCAATTATAGTAGCACAATAGATAACCAAGTGATGGTTGAATAATGTAGTTGCTCTCGTTTCAGTTTACAATAATAGAGAAATCAATTTGGATTTCCACTTGAGTCACACAATTTTACTCAATCGAAAGCTATAATATACTTTAAAAGCTTAATTACACAAAATTGATCGTAATGGAAAGAGCACATGGCATCAAGTTACAGATTAAGCATACTGAAACTAAGCAGTTTAATAAACATACATCGTGGTTTAAGCCAAAACCTTTCTATCTGTTTTTGAAATTTCTTAAGACAATTCATATTCAAAATTTTATGAAAAACAATATAATTTGAAAAATTGCCACCCAAACTAATATATTTAAGCATAATCAATTTTTTTATAAAAAATAAAATCTTGATTCTTTTGCTTTCAAGTGAAGAAAGGAAGCGCAAACATTTTTAAAAAAAATATATGCTAGTCAATAGACAACTTTTGACAACTAGTGCGATTTAATAGGACAGATTTTAAATTTTTCAATCCATTCTACTAATAACGACCGATTTTTTAGGTCTTTTTAATCTCTAACATTTAATTTCCCTCTTGGAATAATAACTATTCATTATAACGCCATTTTTTTTGGATTTTACTCTTCCTATAACAGAACCCTTTTAAAATTTTATCCTTTGAATCTAGGAGTCTATGAACACAAATATGAGAGCAAATTTAGAGGTCCGTTTTGAATAACCAACTCAATAATTTAAATTAGTAATTTTGTTGTATGCATTTTTTTCATGCCGAAGTATAATCAGACGTAATGGAGTATTTTAAAAAAATGAACAAGACGAATTTTTTTTTCCACTTTGCTCATTCAGTGTTAGCTGAGTTGATTTTAGAATTTTTGAAGGTGAATGCTTGATGGAATTGGCTCGGTTTTGTCATTAACAATAGTAAAATTAACAATACGTGAGATTAGCGTTTTAAGTTAAAATAATTTTTATATTTAATGGAAAACTCTTCTAAAGAAGTTTCTTCCTTGGAAAATGTGAGTTTTATTAAATTAATGATAATTTCCATTGCAGTTTTAAAATTTTCCTTTTCCTCCAGGTTTTTTCTTTTATCATTATTGGAGTACTTAATATTCCATTTTCATTGTGAAAGGTCCAGAATTGTCTCTATGTTTTCTATTATTTCTTGACATCTTTAGAATTGCACAGTACAAAGAATTATATAACTCAAAGTAATTAAAGGAAAATATTTAAAAAACACACGATAATTTCAACTAATTAGAAATTAATTTCCATTTGTGTAGATTTTTGCTTTATGGTTAAGTTGAAGGGATTTTATCAATACAAAACTAAATTTTATTTGTTTGGTTTCGAATACAGAATGGGAATATAGAAGAAATGATAAAAAATAATACAATAAAAACCATAACTAATGCTCTAAAATGTGTTGTATTCTAATCTCTTACAGAAAAGTTTTCTTTTATATGTAAGGCTATTTTTATTGAGCTTTTTTTTATTTAGTTTTAAAAATACTAAATTTTAGAGACCTTGATTTAAAGCCTTAAAAATTATAAAAAAACCCAAGCAACTAAGGAAAAGGGTTTCCAATATATATTATGTGAAAAAGAAATTTAGTTAAAATGTAGAAAAATTTTAAAGTATCTTTAAAAATTTAAATATCCTTGAATCTTTAGAAAAAAAAAAGAATTCAAAAAATTTCCAAGAAGTGAAAATTTTTCCAGATTTTTTTATTGTTGTTCCCAAAGGAAATCAGCTTACATGAGCATGAAGCATTTGAAATTAAAAATGTTACTTTAAGGACCGTGAGCTTGATATATAAATAGTGCTTGTTAAAATTCGTTTGAAAATATTTTTAACTGACGTTTTACCGAATTCAAAGGGAAAAACATTTTACTGAATTCAAGTAAAAATTAAAAAGTAAAATTCCTGTATAGGGTTGATTATTCATAATTTTTAAAAATGGAGGAATCAAAAGAGAGCAAACTATACGAATGTAATGTCAGATTTATTTTAACTTTTTGTTTACTGGTTCGAAAAGAATCTTTCCTTTAATAAGAGTATAATCTTTTTTTTTGAAACGTCGACTCTAAACGAAACTTAAACTACAAGGAGCTTTTCTTCCTCCATTTTGTTTGGAATAATATTCGTGCGTAAAATGCATGCTTATTTAGTTTGTGAAGTTTAACCCTCCGTTTGCGGACAAAAAAATTGAGGATATATGCTGGTATATTTTGTTATAAGATTCTAATTAAATACATTATAATCTTGTATTAAATAACTTCAACTGTAAGAAGTATACTAAGAAATATAAGAAATAGGAATATACACAAATGGCTGTTACTCACGTGACTTTTTAAAATAAAATGTTATTCTTTTGGAATTAAGAAAACGTGAATAGAATGAAATGCATATTTTGTGATAAATTATTACTACGGTTATCATTTATTTTGAAAGTTATTCCATTTTTATTAAATCCATTATTATTAAAAAGTTGTTTCCTATTCACAGTGAATGAAAATATAATTTAATCTATTTTTTCGATAGATTTTATCATTTTAAATGCATGTTCTGCCTCCTATCTTATTTCACTTTTTACTTTACTTTACTTAATGTCAATAGGTTTGGAAACTTTATAGTGAAATCGTGTAATTATAGTCAATATATGTCAATATGTCCTATGGCTGTATATAGTCAATATACAGGTATAGGACAAAACAATAGGGACACTTATGAAATAATGTAGAATTTGTATTAGTAGATAATTCGATTACTCATAACAAGCTTGCAACCGACCTAAAATTGATTAATATAGGTTATACAAAATAATTGAAAGGAATTCGCAACTATTCCTTCTGCAGAATGGTTCAAGCATTGTGTGTGAAAGAAATACAGATCAAAAACATTGTACTCTAAAAATTACATAAAGGCTTTACGATGATGTGATCATTACATCATGCGGACCATCAGACACCATCTGAAGTATTCCATTTCATCTTTATGCTCATTTCAACATATTAGGACGCGGCAAGCAGCATGAAAAAAAGCTTTATTATTTTTGAAAAGAGCATTTTTCTTTAGGAAACAATGCCTGAAAACATATCATAGAATTTATTAGTGAGAATAAAGCGATAACGCTTGGCTGTGATGTTTGAAATAATGCTTGTCCCTAAAGCATTCCAGATATAGCGTCCCTCATCACAGCAGAATGGTAGATGGTTCACTGTAGGTTCGTTTGAGTTTTCTGTGTTTGACGGCCAGACGCACTTTCAGTTGTCTGAAATAATGTAAATAATATTTTTTCACACTTAATAGTTCAAGAAATTTTTGTAACTTTCCATCCGAATCGTTATCTGAAATGGAACTGCTTCAGATCTTCTAGCATTTGCATATTGTTGGTTCTACATCAAATCATTCAATCTAGAATTGCTAATACCAGAATTTTATTAATTATAATTACATGATTGCTACTATAAAATTTACAAAGTTATTTATCTTTACTTTATTGATAAGTGAAAGAGATTAGGTTGATTATACCTTTTGTATCAAAACAATTTTCCGTGAAGCAACTAATCGGTTAAGGTAGCTAGTGTACTGTTTTGAGTTATTGAAAACCAATGAGTCGCCATTTGCCTTCTAAGCTTTTTTTTCAGACACACGAAAGGCTGACATTCATAAGCAAAAACATGAAAACACTGACATATATATAGAAAATATATACAGAAAAATTAATCTGAGGAAAACATGTTACTAGACACCATATATGGGACAGGGTCTGCTACCTCCCTTCAAATTTCTCGTCCTCTCTCCTCCTCGCCAGAGGCCGCAGTTGTTAAAAATTAATTACACTAGTTAATAAATAAGATTTAAATTTCTCCAGTAAAAATGAGCTTTAAAATTTCTCAAATTAATTGTGGATTTGTCAAATATAATTCTAGCTATCTTTTGAAATAAGAAATTTTCATTAATTAATCATTTCCAATCGTTGGCTTATGAATATGGTGTATTTTTTATTTCAATATTTTTTCTTATTTTAACGCATTTTTTGAAAAATTAGAACATTCATTACAGTTAATTCCTTTTTGTTTAATTCTTCTAATAGCCTTTTTGAATATGTTCACAGCAATTATACTATAAAAATTTTAATCAGTTTACTAATACATTGACTTGTTAAAGGAATTATTGCTGAATTTGATTGCACTTAGGCCTCAAAAAATAATTTCTGTTTTCACATAAAATGAAATAACTTATATCTATGATCTTAACAGAGTTTTTGTACAAAATAAATTTAATTTTCATTCTTCGTTATTAAATATTGATTCCAAATGTAACGCATTTAATTACTACTTCATTTTCTTATACCAACATTCTATTTTTTAAAAATGAAGGGTACATCTAATGAAAAGAAAGGCCTCTTTCCTGAAAAGACCCACGTATAATTATTACCACTAGAAATGAAACAGTTTTAAGTCGCTGTTATTCAGATGCACTTCAATTAGCAGAAGTCACTGTTATACTATGGTGAGTACGAATTTTTCCTCTTTCTTGCAAAACGGTTCTCTTAATTACGAGAACTTTTGATCTCAATTAAAGCTTTCAAAAATCTGTTACAGAAGCAGATGAATGATTAAATTGATTGAATGATTTCTTGTTAAAAATAATTTTCTTCATCATGGATATAGGGCTAAAAATTTTTTTTTTCTTCTCTCTGAAATGATTCAGATTAGTCTAGTTTTTTCGGCATTTTAATATCTTTACGGATACAATTATTCCTTACACCTGAAAAGAAAATCATTACTTTATTTAAATAGGGCAAATAAGTTTTTATGAAATCTATCCAATAAAAAAAGATGTATAATTAACTATTAATTTATCTTTACCTTTTTATCGACTTTTTTAAATACTCGGTAGAAATAGAAATCAAAAAGTTTCTGATCGAAAGATTTTGCGGAAGTCCATATATATATTTTTAAAATTATCAAATTAGAATTCGCTATGATTTTAGTCGTTTTCCAACTATTGAAAGCTACCTTATCATTTTTATTGTTTATCAATTATTAATTTTCATGTTTCATGTTTACCAAATGTTAATATTGTATAATATAATAAAGTATTGCTATCACTGTACTAGATATGTAAAATAGATACAGGCAGGTAAATCGTTTGTCCCGTTGGTAACAAATTTTAAAGACATTCATTTCGCAACTAAACTATATGTTACATGGATTAGATTAGTTATAAAATATTCAGTTACCTAGAAGTCAGTAAATAATTCAAGAAATTAAAGCATTTCCAATGGATGCCTCGTTTGTAAATTGAATCAATTATTGACAAAAATAATAATTAAAGGACTTGTTGAAAAGATCCGATTTTTCGCACATCAATTTATGTAATAGTAAAAGTTAGTACTTATAAATAAACAATATGTAAATCATAGCCTTTATATTTGGATTCTCTAGATTCAATGTTTTGCTCTATAGAGCGCAAAAGAAGATGCACATACTTTTATTATTTTTCTACTATTCTACTTCAATTATTTTTAGAAAATTGTCGAAACTGTTTGCTATGTTTGAAGTAATTAAGTTTCTAATGCATAATATACTCTTAATTCCTTGAAAAATTGAAAATGAGTGAAATTTAAACTATGCAACATCATTCAAACTGAATCGGAACATGCTCTTAAAAATAAATGGGTAGCTAATATAATCATTGTTCATCATAGTTATATATCGAGCTATCTATTATAAAAGAAAAATTTATGCAAAAATGGCTTTATTCGCTTTTTGATTAGTAGATAGTGAGTCATCTCATCTTCAGTTATATATATATATATAATAGCATTAGGTAATTAAAACCTATAATTGAAACAATCTAAAATTAAAAATATTTTGCAAAGGAAAATAAATTATTTCGGAATCGCAACTAAAAAATTATTTCTAATTCAAACTAAAAACTAAAAAAAGAACAGAAAAAGCCCCATTGTATTTAGAGAGCGTAAATGCAGCTACTACTACAACACAGATGAATCAAGACAATAGTAATAAAAACCAAGTCAATAGGAAAAATATCAAAATAAAACAAATAAAATAAGAATCCGGCCTGAGGACTTTCTCAAGGGTCACCCTCAGGCAGGGATTAAAAAAAAGGTATTTTTTTGTTTGAGGAAATTCAGACTAAAAAGTCCAATT
>JAPMOR010089060.1:102400-150345 GCA_026543865.1 Argiope aurantia | reverse complement strand
ATATATAAAGAAAGTGTAATAAAATAAAAAGAAGAAGAAAATCAAGCGAAACTAGCTACATAATTTTCTATATCAAATTATATTTTAGTAGAAGAGTAACGTGAAAAATCGAAAGATTACGAGATTTATCTCAAATTCATTTATATATTATATCACAGACAAAAAATATTTAATATACAAAAAAAAACATCTTTAGTAATTAGATCTAAGAAAGGAAGAAAAGTACAGTTTAAATATTTATGGAAAGAATGAAACGGTTTGAATTTATTTACAACAGTGAAAGTTGTTATTGCAAATTACATTTGATAATAACTTAAGAAACATTAAGATTACGGGAGGAAATTGTTCTATATTTCAATCGGTATGGTAGTAAAGATGGTTTTCAATTTTTAAAATACTCCTCATTTGCAAAATAAATTTTTTTTTGTAATTATTTCAGAAAAATGCAAACGTTTTCTCAATTGTTAAATATTTACAATTTTTTTTTGTTAAGCGCATCGATAGTCTTATAGAGCGTCAACTCAGTCGGAAACACGCACACACATGCACTAATATTATTATTAGAGATAACGAAAGGTGTAAATGAAAGCAAACCGTAGAATCGAATAAAAGTACATTAAAACATTTAAATGAAGGAATTTCACGCAAATAATATAGTTTTCTCTCTTTGTTAGGAGATGCCACTGAACAAAGAACAAAAGCTTTCCTCTTAAAAATGATTCATGCTAATTCTCTGAAGAAATAAAAGCCTATCAAACAGCTCTAAATGCCAACCTGACAAAGGAATCCCCTAATATACGAAGAAGACTTTTGTTTAATCAAATGGCTCTGGAAATAGTGAGGAAAAGCTTTCGAACGTGTTTGAAACAATAAAAAAGAATTTCCAGCAAGAATAATGACAACTCTTGCATTATTATTCTTGTCGGCGGAAAGAATAAAAAAAAAACATTTCTATAACCTGTAAGTTGCATAAAGGAAATTTTAATTTGTGTTGATGGAATAAGTTGACATACAAAAGTTAATTATTAATCCAAAAATAATAAATAATTAGAATTCTTACTAATTTATGTAGATTTAGACGTTTCAAAGACAGTCAAATCGAAGTTGCATGCATGAAAAGATTATATTTAGCGGTGAACCACATTTATTCTTGAGTCAAATCATTATTTAGCTGCTTTGACAGATATTTCATTGCATATTTGAAGTGAAGAATGTTATTTCTTAAAACTAAATTTCGGTGAAATTTAGATTTTTCGAAAATTTAAAAAATACTATAAATAATAGATCATTATTGTTAAATGTAATAAACCATTTCTTTACAAGAGTTTCTTTTAAAAAGAAGGAAATGGAATATAAAAATTTTATTTGTTCTTTGCTTAATCATTTATTAAATGGTGCTAAATGAGAAAGAAAATAAAAAGTAGTCTTATTTCCAATCGCTCGTTTTCAAAAATATCTGAAAAATTAATAGGCTGAATTTTTATTCGAAGCTAAGACTCTGCAGCTAAATGAAGTTCAAAGTTTGAAAGCGTATTGAAAATTTTGTTCAATATCAGCTTATTAAAAGTAAACATTTATTTTAATAACTTCTAATATTAAATTTAGGAGTAAATATTTTTAAAAATTTAATTTGAAATTTCTGAGTATGTTACTATAATCCTCAGTTGAAATATTCGTCATTGAAACATGATCTTTCTATCATTTGAAGAAACTGTATTAACAGTTGCTATTTGAAGCAAATATACAAAGATAAAAATAGCATAATTGTATTGTTTCATTTTTTATTTTAATTCACCATTGCTGTATGATTTTCTCGTTTATTATTTGTTATTATATACATAGCACAAATCAAATATATATTTTACGAGTTTCAAAATTAAACTTATTTTAAGTGATTAACAAATTAATATCATTTACAAAATTTCTCCTAAAAGCAAATGGAGCACAATAAAATTAGTAATCAAAACAAATTTCTTATAAATATAACATAAAAGTCTTTGTTATATTCTAATTATTGCAAAAATGGAAATACTTACTTTACTATTGTTAAAAATGTAAAATTTTATCCTTTCATATGAACTTATATTCTCTTTAATATTAGTAGATATTCACTTTGTTTGAAAATTTCATTTCTCACTAATTTATTATAAATTATGCTCTAACATTATTTATTACATTGATTTATTATTTCTCTTTTTGTTTATATAAATTATTTCTAAATTAATTTATTATTCTTATATTTCCTTACATAAATTATTTCTAAATTAATTTACTATTCTTATCTTTTCTTATATAAATTATTTCTAAATTAATTTATTATATCTATTTATTTTGCAAATCTTCTCCTAAGAGAAAGCCTGAAAGGTTAAATAATAAATATTTAAATTACTATCTTGTACTTTAAAAAGTCAAATACTTTATCAACAATTAAAATAGAAGCAGTCTTTCTGCATATGGAGTATGTTACAATTTTTTTTATTTATAACTAGAAACTATTAATCTTGATTTAATTTTCTTTTATTTAAGTACTATATATGATTAGTGAAATCTCATAACAAATTTAATTTATTTAAAAATTTACTTATATTCTAATCACTAACAAAACTTTAAAAAAAAATTATGAATTAAATAGATTTGAAGAGTTCTTTCGCAATAAAATTAGACTCCCTAGAACAATAAAGAAAATCTCATCTAAATTTCGAGAACAAAGCTATAGATTGGAATTAACAGAAAGACTGATGTCAGCTGAATAAAATTTACTTCCTCTGTCGTCGAAACAGCCATTCTCTGTCACTGAATGAAAATCAATCGTTCTTTCCTAATAGGTAAAAAGAAGTGATTGCAGAAGATCTGAAGTTCTATTCCTTTAATTTATGTCGATCGAGATCACACAGTTTAGGTGACAGAGCCTTGATTGCAGTTCTTTTGAACAGAAATAATTTATGGATCCAACAAAAAGATGGAATAAAATACAGACAAAGATAGGGAATGATCGATTGCATACAAGGTTACATTAAGGGAATACAAAATCTGGAATTGAATCTAATTTATTATATTTAATATGGCATACATTTTCTGTCTTTATTTATAATGGATAATTTGCCTATGTGATGATCCAATTTGACTTCAATAAATTTTGGCAATAGAATGTATCTATATCTATATTTATATTTGTATCTATATCTATATCTATATTTGTACTTGTATCTGTATTTACATTTGTATCTATATCTGTATCTGTATTTATCTATCTATCTATGCAATAAAATATATCTATATTTATGTATTTGTATGTTACACTTCAGAAATCTGATACATAAAAATATGCCATTAAAGAAGATTTAAATTTTTAAATGTTTTTGTAAAGCATATTTGGAAGATTCGAAGGCAAAGCTTTGAGAAAATTATGCAAATAAGAATTCAAGCTCATTTTCTAGATGAACATAATACTAAAGAACCTACAGAATCCTACTAGAAAATTTTATAAGAAAGAGAGTTTTTGTAAGCAAAATTTGAAGAAAATTGAGGCAGAAGCAAGAAAGTTTTAATTTAAAATTTAAATTTTTTAAATTTATGATGAAAGAAAGCAACTGAAATCTAAAATCTCGTAGTCAGAATTTCAAAAATTGCTCAAATAAAAATAACGGTTAATCAGAAGTTGTTCATATCAATTTATGTCTTAAGTTAAATTGAAGTAACATGCTCATATTTTCTAGGAAATATATTCAAGAAATTTTGTTTTCCCCAACAAAATTTTAATAAAACGTTTATTTTGCATAAAAGTCATTTAAAAGTTTGACTAAAAAGGTATTTAGCTATGGATATTTAGAATTTAATCCTATTTTTTTAAAAAGTAAAAACAGTTTTTATATAATATTTAATATCAGATTATCTTTGTGTTTCTAGCGACACGCAATTTTTTTCTTGTAACTTTTGTGGTCGCTGGAAACTCTATATTTGAAAAGACACTGAGTTCATTAAAGAAGATATATTTTGTTCAACTGCCTGATTAATATGCTGTTCATTAACTGGTTAGTTTGCATTACGAAACTGTTAGAAATTTTATTTTAAACTTGAATTTTTCAATGGATACATTTTTAAATATACAATTTCCGAAATTCATGTTGTCAGACGTTGTTACATTAGTAAAAGTTTAGGCCTCCTCTGGAGTATCTGCAATATTCATAATGAAAGTGACGGAAGTTAGTGCTTGCATCGGCTATTTGTTTTCTAAGAACATTTTACGCGCATCAGGAAATAAATACTAAAGGATAACGGATAAATTACAAAATGTAATTAAATTTGTCTAACTACAAAATTAGTAAACTACAAAAATTATTTCATATTGAAATCTTCTAATATTCTGGTCATTTTTTTTTGAAGTTAAAATAGAATTTCTTCCCTTTTTGCCTTGAGCTACTTTATTCCTTGTCACACCTATTTTTTCAGAAAGTAGTTCTAATCGTTTTAGCTAACCAAGAGAAGTCCGAGGATTATATATACACATATTCAGTGACTCAAATAATTGAGAGTACACTTTACTTTTACTTGATAAAACTGACTTTCAATACAAATAATACATTACCAAGAAGTGCAAAGGGGTTTTTATTTTTAAATATAATAAATAGTTTAATTTAATGTAAAAATAAAAAACAGTCACCAAAAACTTCTAAATTAAAAAGATTTAGAAATATTTTAAATAAACATATGTAGATTTTTCCTTCAAAAAATTGAGAATACACCAACGAAATTTTTGTAATACCTCGCATAGAAAGAAAGTGTCAATGTTTAGTTGCATGTCTTTTGGCTTTTATAACGGCCTTTAACTGTCGTGGTACCGATTTGAGCCATTTTTGTGGTATATAAAGATATTTTACCCATTCCTCTTACAATGCTTGTTTTAGATGGGTTTTTTTCTAATTCTTTTGTTTTTGGACCGCTGTTTCGAGTGTGGTCCACAAACATTCAATGACATTGATATCAGGGGACTGTGGTGGTGGTGTGTAACTGCTGTTTACGATGAAAAAGACGCCACATTTTGACATTATGTCCAGTGGGTTTCGGGTCATTGTCCTGCTGAAAAATGAAATTTCTGTTATCTTACTCTATATATAACTCTCCATTCTATACAGAACAAAAAAGAACGTAAAACTATTGTTGGACATTAATAATATTCAAATATGATTTCACAATTTTTTTTGGACTTCATAACAAAGACTAGTGCATTGTAAACTGCGAAAATTATGTTCTTTACAAACAGGAAACCTACTTAATGACATTGGAAGTTCAAAATTCAAATAAAAATAATTTATTTGCTGACACCCGCTTAATTTACTCTATTAATAAGAATATAAGCCTGCAATTTTTTAAAATCATATTGAATTTTAGAGAGTTTTATGCCCATTTATAATTTACTTCCATCTTAAACATAATAAACAAATCATAACGACTACATTGTTAACTCATTTTTCTGCCTATTATAGAAAAAATATTGCGATATTTGGGAGAGTAATATAAAGTTATAAAGTTATTCAAAATAAACAATAAAGCAAATTCAGCATGGTTTGGTATATATTGTAGATGGAGGAATTAGATTAAGAGCAGTAAAAATTTGCGAAAGAAAAAAAAAAAGGAAAAATTTTGATTTATATATTTCTAAATTTTCTCAATACGTTATGAATACAAACTGAAAAATGTTTGAGGAAAAAATTTCTTATCCATAATTTTACGCAACACTAAGACTTCTAAAAAGAGGAGTTCAGTGGTATGCTAGCAAAGAAATGGAAGTTTCTCAAAGCGGTTTAGTCTCTGAAAATATTCACTGAACGAGGAAAACTTCTTTGTGCGATGCACTCAGTATTCTACAGTCGTGCACGGGAAAGCAAATAAAAGCAATCCAAAGAATATACTTCTTCACAATGAGGGAAGAAATACTTGTAAAATATACAATGGATTCCGAAATAGAACAGTGTAAGGGAAGGGCGGATCATAACCAAAACGACGACGGGTTTTATGCCATTTTTTTTCTCTGCCAGTGGAATTCATCTGCAGAATATTCTTGCCCCCTTTTTCATGTTCGTTTATGCCACTATAAATGCAGCAGACGGAGTTTCTCCGCGTTTGTTTCCTCATGTATAAATTCATTTTGAAGATTTTGGAGGACAATGCTGTAATGAAAATTATGATTTTTTTAGAACGATGCTATTTTGGTGTAAATTGAAGCAAGGCGAAATTAAACAATTTACAAAATATATTAATAAAGATGACTGCATACTTTTCTTATAAGTAATGTGAATAAGTGAAATGAACTTATTAAAAATATTTATACTTCTATTTGTCTCAAACAGCAAAGGAAAATGCTATCTCAAATCTAATAAAGAAAGAAGTAATATTTCTATCTCAATAATTCTAATGAATCAACTCTTTTATTGCACATGTGAAATGTATTTTTTATTTTTTTAAAAAAACTAACTGCCTTTTCTGACCAGATTCTTTGCCTTAATTATTGATTTTGTAACCTTAAATCCTTAAATATATATTTATTTAAAATTTCATTTTGTTATTTGATATGGATATGGATTGAGGTTGCAGCTAAGAAATGATCGTTGTTATTTGAATAGGTCGAAAAACAGGAAT
The DNA here is from genome assembly GCA_026543865.1 of Argiope aurantia. Lineage (NCBI taxonomy): Eukaryota > Metazoa > Arthropoda > Arachnida > Araneae > Araneidae > Argiope > Argiope aurantia. The sequence goes on along the minus strand of JAPMOR010089060.1, from coordinate 143,709 downwards.
TTAATTGAATTAATCAAAACCAATTGTTGTAACACGTGGTGATTAAAGAGTGTCATGGTAATTAAAAATATAATGATCATTTTCATTTGTATGCTATAGCAATTACCAACCACGCGATGGTTAAGAATATTTTTTAGCCCAAATGAATTATTTTGTCGTCTATTTTTTGATTTCATTTACACCTTCTTTTCTCTCAGTGAATAAATTTTTGGTGAGCCTTCCCAGAACATTTCTAATAATATTTTTCAAAATCGTTAATAAGAGAAACTTTTAGTGCAACTATTAATATTTCCAGTGTACCAATATTCAGTCTGATTTGTAATGATTTTGTTTACATTTGATTATTGCCATTCGACAATATGTGATAAGAGCGATTTCTGCCTATATATATATATAAATATATACAATTTTTAAACATTAAGTATTGTAAGGGCTTTCATTATTTTCATATTTAAGACCGAATGTTTCGTTTTGTTTCCTTTCGAACTCATTTCTAATTTGATTAATTTCATGAATTTAACCAAACTTTACTTTTTTGCTGTCAATGTTAAATGTTAGACAATAAAGATAGAATTCAGCGTATTTCTGATTATTAATTATTATCGCATTTTTAAATTCAAGGAATTCTAAATTTTTTTTCGAATTTTTCAGTTTTATTTCTTCATGTTTTTGCCATTCTAGGGATGCATCGTCTTAGTTTGAATATTATATTGTAAAAATCCCTATGGAAATCATTTTATTATTTCTTATTATTTATTTAGAAAAAGTAAAAGCATAAACATAATATCATAAGAAGATAAAAGATAGTGTCAAAAATAATTAAGTATCTTTCAACTTTTATTTCCTTACATTATATCTGAAAATATTACGTTTGATTTTTAATTATTCACGTGGAAAAGAGAATAAAACTAAATTTCTCCATGAATAAAGATATTCCTTTTTTATGTTTTTTCATGTTTATTAACGAATATATTGTCTACTGGCTATATAAACTATTACTCTTTAGAATGCTAATATAAAACATTTTAACTTATACCATAAATTCTTTAATATGGAAAATAACATCGAAATGTATGAATAATTATATTTTATTAAAATGTTAGTTTAAAAACAACAATATGACGCAAAAATATTTGTAAACAATATAATTAGATAAAGATACTTTTTGAATTATTATTTGTTAATTTAGGTATTGATATGAAAAGAATATATTACTAGTATAAGATTAAAGAAACACGTACAAAGATAATATGACATTTTATTTAATTTATTTTTTTGCGGAATTTGAAGTAGATATATTTTATTTCTTATTAATTAAGATATACAGCATTAGTAGTTAGCACGTAAAGGCGATTTTAATGGGAAAGAATCATAAAGGATAAGTTTGTGAAACTTTTACGTCACTCCTTTAATAATTGAGCAATTGATCGGATAATTCAAAAATCTAAATAATAAAGTAAGCTGAATTAGTTATTTTTCTAGATGAACTAAGTAAATTTACCTATAAATGATTGATTTGAATACTAATTGTTGGACATTTGGAAAAGATCCATACAAAAATTTATTTGGATCCAAATTTTTATGGTGTCCTTGTGTTTTTCCAATTCCGCACCATGATCTCAAGTAAACAAACCGATTTGAACCCGACATTTTTGTAAGTTTCGTGATTTGTGGTTGGCAGTAACTGCAATGCAAATTTGGCTAGTATTTCAACTCGCTTCGTGTAAGCATTCTTTAGGCTGAATATGAGAAGTGGTTTAAACACTTCGGTCGAGATGGAAGAGAAGTTAGCTTTGTGCAACTGGTTTGGTGCGTCAACATTTTAAGAGACTTTATTTCAGTTCGTTTAAATGTTAGACAGAAAGGATGAATGGTTAGAATCTGTTGACGAAGGTCAGGTAATGTTGATTTGAACTTTGATTTTAAAATTTATCTTATTATTTTGATTGTTTCAGTAATGAGCTCATTGCCTTTATACTTTATAATCAATAAAAGTTATTTTAAGGAAACTGTTTTTATCTTTATGCCTGCTCGGCATAAAATTTCCCTGTTAACTTTCCTAAAATCTGGGTTAGTTTTCTCAGAGGAATAACACTAATTAACTTTGTCCTATATAAGTAGTTTCAACTGGATTATATCAATAAACCTACATCTCAATATCGAATGATGCTGTCATATGAAGCATAAAGACTCGTATTAATTGCAACTTGATTAGTTTATGACATTATACCTATTTCCGTTTTGAATTTATATTAGAGCAATCAACCAAAAACGCGAATTCGGCTCCAAATTTTGCCTAATTCTTTAAAATGATGTATAAGAATTATTTTAACATGAATTATGCTGCAGTTTATTTTAAGAGATTGCAAGTGGATTGGCATGTTACTAACGACCAAAAAGTCGAAGAATAATTTTATTTCATTTAGTTTCATGTGGTTTCATTTAAGTCAGAAATTTCTCAAGGCTTTTATGTCCAATATAAATATGTAAATGCACTATGAAATTTAATGTTTCTAAAGATGGAAGCTGGAGTTTATCTTGCGTCTCATTCCCTAAAGCAAGAGCGTGGTTTTTTTATGGCCAAAAACTGCGATGTTTGTGGGCAAAACTTCAGATGTCGAGAAATAAAATAAAAAAAAAATAAAAACCTGGAGTGTGTTGGGTAAAAGGTATAAAGGATTTTAAGTTTTAATACAGCAAAATAGTCATTTTTGACATTTTATTCTTCTTATATTTCTGGATGGGAAAAATGTTAGACCTTGAAATAGTTAGGAATTTAATTTTCCTGTATCTAACATTGTAATACCATTAAGAATACTTCAATGTTCAAAATTTTAAATTTTATTTATTCCAAAATAATGACTCGACAAAGTTTAATAATATGGATAAATTCATAATCAATTAAAAAATTCTTTTCCTTGATATGAAGATTAAGTAATGTTCCAAAAATTTTAATTTTTAAATATAAAGATTTCTTATTGTAAAATTATGAATGTGAATCTATAAATTGTTTTGAAGGCTTTAAAAATATCCTGTAAGATTACGTGAATTATGATTTTAAAAATGTGTTGCAACACTTTAATTATGCTTGAAAAATAGCTAGTAACATTTGTTAAATTTGACTTTTAAAAAGGTGTGTGGCCTGAGATTGAATTTTGGGTTCAGGATTGAATGGTCATGGAATTAGAATCGATTCAATTAAATGATTAGCTACTAACATGATATTAAAATATTAGAAAAGAGATATTTTGACATTTTGAAGTATGCGTAATGATAATGGTTCTTAAAAGATGACATAAATGTGCTTAAAAACCTTCTCTAGCTTTTATTCCGATAAGACGATTTGTATTCTGAAAAGTCGCATCTCGTGTCACCTTGAGTATTTTACCTATTTTTTAATTATCATACAAGACTCGAAAGCTAGTACTAAATTTGTTTTTATAGAGCCTGAAATAGTTAAATATAATTAACTTCAGCAATAATGCCTAGAGGTTTAGAAATCCTTTGCTTTTATACCTTTTTGTTTATACCTTTTGACATCTCCGATTAATTTCAAGATCAGAAACCATGTGGCATAGCTTTTCGAAATTGAATTGCATTATTTTATTATTTTGAATCTCCTCTATATTATGATATAAGAAAAGCACTTTTTTGTTTGAGATTTATAGCAAAGTTTTAGAATGAACATATAATTTTTTAATTTTTTTTTCTATTTGAGATGATATTCTAGCTTTCTGCATGTATAAGCGGAATGCAAAATGTGTTTAAGAAAACTTGTTTAAACAACAAAGATAAAATTATTTATATAAAACCTAGAAAATAATTCTAAAATTTTCTTTATTAGAATTTTTTACTATCAAATGCTGCTGCTGCTACTACTATAGAAGATTTTACTACTAAATAAGGAGTAAAAAGATTTTTAAGAACTTTAAAATGAAAATAAATACATTCACTGAATTTTGCTTTTGACTCTTTGCAATCGAGATGCACTCGGAAAATGACAAACAAAAAAATTATGATGATAAATATATCTTTAGAAAATAACTTTGCGATGCAAAAAGTCTGGAAAAATAAAACACAAATTGACAATATTCATATTTTGTAATACGAATTAAGTATATTATTTTTTACTTTGTAGTGAAATTTTTGCTTATCAGTTTTTTATGAAGCCAATTTTTTATAATTAAATAAAATTTGTGCCATTTTTCTTTTTATAAATATGCCCTTGAAAGCTAAAAATATGTATATACTTTGAGTGTTTCTGGCATTGCGATGAAAAAATAACGGTAATCATCATAATTTTTAAAGAATGTTTCCACCTCCAATAAGTATTAGAATTTATTAGAGAATGAAATTTGAAAACGATTGAATTTTATATCTGAAATAGAAAAAAAATCAACAAAGCCAATCAATAGTTTGAAATAAAAAGTTGTCGAAATTTAACATTGATGCATCTGATCAAAATCCTATTTCTTTATGGAAAGATCATGCATTATGAAACCAGGCATTTTAATACGAAAGTAAAGTTTCAAGCGTTTGGAATATGAACCACAGAAAATCATTAAAGCATATTTCTCTAAATGTATGTTATTGGAAAAGAAGGTTGCAGCGATTGCCATACGAATTTATTTTAAAATTAAATATGAATACTTTACTGACATTAATTATGTATAAAACAATGACGATTTACGAAGGTTCCTATATTTTATATATAAATTTGTTTTATTTTAAAATTAACTATCATTATTTTCGAACATTTAATACATGATACGAAGAATCGGTGTTCCGTAAGTTTTTTTTTTATTTTAGCTTCGAGGAGTTTTAACCATTTTTATCAATTTTGATAATTGTAGTTTTGTTAATAGTCAAGAAATGCAGGCCAATTCTATTAAATTGAATTGTTTTGGGTTTTATGTCAAAAATTAGATGTATTATTTAAAAATTCGTAGTAATCGATAAAGCATTATTTATTTCAAGAGTCGATTTACTTATTTTCATACTATATAAATCCATCAATGATTGCTGCAGCATCCATTGCAATATTTGCTGACACTGTATATATATGTGTGTGTGGATACAAACAAATGCTTTGTAGATACAGTAAAATTTATATTATCTCATCTTAAAAAAAAATGTATATCTTAAAAATGAAAGAAAAAAATTAACCGCTAACAATGCACTGCTGTAAAAAAAAATAAGCATACTTGTAGATTACTAAACAATCATTTCAATTTTAATTGCAATTGTTTTTAGAAAAAGGAAAAATTATCTTTAAGATGTATGAGACAAAAAAAAATAAGATAACAAAGTTCCTCAAAAAATAAAACCAATAAAAAAAATCTGGTAAAGACGGAATTTGATATTGTTACTTTTTCCTTTGCCAAATCGATAAATTCACTCAACCACCCAAAATGTGTAATATTAATAAAGGTATGATATGCTATTTCATATAATTCATAATCCTTATGAAAGCTACATCTGCAATTATATATTCTAGGATATTTATCTTTTGAATGAAATACATAATACTGAATCATATCATCGGAGAATAAAAAGTCAAAGCATATTATCCTATCGCTTTTTTTTCTGTTTTTAATTTTATGGAGTTAATCGATTTGAAAACTGAACGGCACAGTTAAGGTTCGAGCTAAGGAAACATTCGGAGAATAATTTTTTTAGAAAGGATGTATTGATTAATAAAATAATACTCTAAGAAAATTTAAAAAAAAACTGCTTAACGAATTAATTTAGTCAATGTTTCTTGGCTTTAAATTTCAGTAAAAAGCTTTACTCTTCAACAATTATCATAAAGTGCAATAGATATACTGCTGAATAATTTAAAATTTACTTTACCCCAGTCTACGGTCAACCATTGATTAAGTCAATTTAATCGGTCAAAAAAAAAAAAAACTCTTGCATGCCGCAACGTAATTGATTTTCCTTGTTCATTTGTTGTTGCGAGAGAACGTGAAAAGGCTTTTCTATTCTTACACCCTTGCATTTCCTGGTAGGTTTAGTAACTTTTTTCTTCCTTTCAGAAATTTGAATTACTTTGGATGATGCAAGCCTAGTATTACACATTTTTTAACCCTCAACTTAGATATATCAAATTTAATCTCTCAAAAGCAAGTGCCATTTAAGTATGATTTATTATTCCTACTATGAAATATGAAGAAATGCCTTTTTAGAGCATTATTCACTTTTCAAGTAAAAAAGTTACAGTATATTTAGAAGGATCAAGAAGCAAGTTGGATATGTTATTTCAAAACCTGTACAAAAATTTAACTAACCTTAAAATTTTAGGATAAGTCATTATTCAGTATTTATAAACGATTTGGTAAGCAGGTATGCAATACAGGTTTGTTTATAAAATTACAGTAAATATAAGAATGTTTTAAGCATCTACATTAATCTTTTGTTCTAGACACCAGCGGAAGCGTGATATCTTCGAGACTTTCTTGTATTATTTTTAAAGTGTTATCCTCTTTTTAAAGAAGAAATTATGGACTTTGAAAAATACAGTAAACAACACGAGTGCTTAAATTTTTATTTTCAGAATCTTTGCACATCAGCGTTTTGCGATTAATAGTGATGTAAAGAAAGCCAATTTTATGTTTTATTAATGTATTTTCGACCGAATGTGACCGAAATTTCTTGCATAATTTTAGTAAAAAAATGGTATTTAAATTTTTATTATATTGCAATTTTGAGCTATTGCGTTTATATTCATGCCTCAATGACAATCACTTTTACGGATTAATTAATAATTTGATATGGATTTAATACTTTAAATGTAAAAAATATGCATAATTTATCTGTATTTTATTAAAATTATATATATAATTTTAAAATGTATAAAATGATTCATATGTATTGAAATTTCTTTGACATAGATCAAAAGACGGATGCATTTGCTGTAGATGGAGTTCAACAACTACAGAATTAAAGTAATCAGCTTGATAAATATACATTTTCTAATGTTTAATTCTTTTGCATTTCAATTTTCCTTGTTCATATATTTTTTATAATCTATTGTATCGTATTTGGTAGTGACAGATTTTCAAAACTTTACAAATTCTTAAACATCAAAAATTAAATACATACTTTTAATGCTTCAGAATCTCGGGTATGATAATATCAAGATTAGGAGAGTATCCTAATCCTAAGTCTCTTCTGAATGGTTTGATTATTTAAAACGTCGTACTGGTCAATTAAATTTGTAATTAAATTTCCTTAATTATTTCAAAAGGAAAGTTGGCTAATTACGTGCTGAATTTCTTTCCGAATGTCAACTTTCCCTAATATACCTCGAAATCTATTTTTCGCACATGTTTAATTAGTTCACTCATGAACGCACATGCTATTAATTCCTGCACCAAAACTTTATTAAACTGCTATACATCTTGCATCATTTGTCAAGAAACTACTTATGCAGCACATGCACTATACTTATATTTGGGAGAATTGAATCTCGGAAATTGCAAGTATGTATACTAAAGTGAAATATTAAATGCTACACTAAGAATTTTAAATTAAATGCTTAAAGAGAGGCTCAAATTGGATTAGTTTATGGTTGCCTTTGTTTTAGATCAGCCAAAGCTTTGATACAGATAAATGTGGTCTTGTTTTAAACGAAGGTGATTTTAAATCGGGAAGAAAGCATAACTTCCTACTCGCATTCTAATTTCAAAATTGTATCTAGTCCTAAAATTCAACTCAAAGTCAATGAACATAGTAGATAAGTTTTACAATCTGAAATAATAAAACTAGTGCGTTTTTTTAAATTCCGTAAAATAAAAAAAACTTATATACAACCTGCATAGTTTAATTGGAATGACGTAGAATTTAATCGTAAAATGTATACTATACGACTTAATAAAAAATAAAATTAAATTTTTCTAATTAAAAATGTTAAAGATAAATTAGTCACTAAAAATATTCTACTGTAGCTTTCAAATAATTTCAGGCCGTGTAAAATAGAATTAGTTAGTGATGATTTGTTTGTAATGTTATCAATGTATATTTTTACAATGTTGATCAAAATTATTGAAAATAAGAATTATACCAATAAATTTTAAAGAAACAATTTGAGTTATGCTTATTTCACACATTTTACTATCGGAAATAATTAGTGTATTTTTTTTTAAATTCTCAAAGACAAAGTAGTTCTATTCTTCTTTAATAATTTAATTGGAATTTAGTCGCAAAATGTACAAAATAATGGATAAGAAAATTAAATTTTGTAACTGAAAGTAACAAAACTAAGTTTTAAAATATCCTATAGCTTTCAAATAAATTGGGCAATGTAAAGTAAAAATTTTCTGAGCAATTTAAATCTTTTTAATGCGTGTTATGTTTTTTACGATCTTGAGTACAATGATTGAAGATTAGAATTTCTAGGCCACTTTTAAAGAAATACTTTGAGTTTTACTTCCTTTGAATTAAATGAAATATATTTGGAAGAAATGGATCACATTCTACGAAACTACTAAAATAGCACTGCCTTCTGAGCCACACAATAGGAATTTTATCTGGTGTGTGTGCGTGTGTGTACATATATATTTGGAGGAAGACTTGAAAATGTTCCTTTTAGTGACTTTTCTTCCATTTATTAAAATTTAAAAGTCAATATAAATTCCAAGTCTCTAGAAAATGGGGATATCTGCAGATGGTCATAAATTATTTTAGGTTTCAGAAAATTTCTTTTCTTAGACTACGTAGTTAGAAGACTGATACTAACATATACAAAATGCCATTAATTATATACACACTATACAGGTCTTGATGATACAAAAGGCAGTTCCATCTTTTAAATTTTGTTAAAGAAAAGAATTTGCAGGAGGTTTAGAAATAGTCACAATATGTCTTATAGAAATCTTTGAAACTAAAAATTAGAAGATATGATATATTCATATGTCAAATTATCTTCTATTTAAAGCAGGAGGTATAAGATTTTCTAATAATTGCAATGTTAGTTGTTTTAAATAATAACAAAGATTATTAAACACACGCAGTTTACCTAAAAGTTATTCGAAATTCTTTACAGATACTCTTTAAGAATTTTATCAGTCGTTGCCCTGATTTTAATTAAGATACTAAATCGGAAAAGAGACTAGAAAAAGATAATCTCAAAACATTATTAAAAATTGACTGAAAGAAACATAAAAAATAAAAAATAATCAATCTGAAAGATTAGTTAAGCTAGTCGTATGTGCCCGTTTAGACGAAGCTTTAATTTAGTGACAAAATATTTTCAGAAAAGTAAATCCTAATTTACAAGGAAAGTTTAAATCTTCATTTGTTTTAATCTCTACTGAAAATAAAGGAAAACTATATAGAACTATAGTTTAAACCTCGCATAGAAGGGATCAGAGTGAGGAAATCTTTTGCTGAATCGGGGATATTTAATTAAATTAGCTGTCACTCTCTTCTTCCAGACGTGAACAGGCTTCTAGAGAATTCGGAAATCATCAAAGGCACGAGATGAGGAAGAGATTGATCAAATATTTATTCTCCATTAACTACAAGGCTCTTATCTTTCCTCGATAAGAACTATGCTTTCCGCGTCCTGCTTAATCTATAGCGAAGATTTTGTCTATCCTAATCTTTCGACCAATACCAATAATGTAACCTGATTAGGAATCGACCAGGTGACAATTCCCGACCAGGTTTTACGGCCGCAGAAGAGGTATAGGATACGACGAAACCTCATTTCGCGCTTATCGCATCATCCCCAAGACAATTGCTGCTGACTTCAATGTGATTGCATTCTCTAGGAGACATCTCTTGTTAATTGAAAAGTCAAGCTATAATTATAATGTGAATGAAGGAAAAAAGTATGCAGTATTGTTTTTTGAATAAATTTTTATTATTTCTTTTTAGACTAATTTATTGATATTCATACTCTAGTAAATAGATTCTTTGTTTTTAGATGCCTTTAAATTATAAGATGCCTTGTTTTTATGTTTTCATACGAAAGTAAAGTGAAATATTATACTAGCTCCAATTTTAGTTATTAGCTGTTCTATCAGCATTGTTAAATTTCTGTGAAATGTAGTTTATTGTAAAAAAAAAACTTTTTAATTCTCCTTTGGTTGTTAAAACGTGTTACTTATAGCTGATTTCCAATTTAATTTTTGGAAGTGCAGTCATTGGTGTAGGTATTTTTCGAATAGAAATTTGAAACTTATTTCAAAGCAGCACTTTAGCTTCATTTTAAACCTCAGTTAGGACAAAGAGCATTATTTGCACTATTTTACTTTGACAACAAGCCTCCAAGTATATATTTTTATACTACTGTTTCTACTAATATTATTAATACTGCTAATACTATTAATACTACTAAAACAAATACTTATATTAAAAGAAATTAAGTTTTCGTCCGAAAAGAAAATAACATTTTGCATTAGAATGAAGTGGAAGATACTTCTAATATGACCTACTTCTGAAATGGGAAATTAACTCTCTTCACGTTTAATGAATTTTATTCTAAAGTGGCTATGCTGAGCGCATGGTGTAATTAAAACAAAATAGTTAAAAATAGCACGAAATTATAAGGGTGGCATCCTGAGCATATTATAGTTGCTGGGAGCGAAGAAAGTGAAATAAGCAATTCAAAATTCTCTGGAAGTTTAAAGCGTTCCTTTCTGCACCACTCGTTGTAGATTGCTTTCAACTGTGTCTGCAACCTTTACTTTGGACTAATTTGAGATGAGTATTCTGTTTTTGTAGCTCTCTTGAGAGGAAGTATACAGCGAGAATCTACTGTAATTATCAAAAACTCGGATCTTAAGGTTTTTATTAATAAAGTTTCGCACATTTTTGAATTGTATGTTTTAATAAATTTAGACGTCTTTTTTTCAGAATTACGAAATTTTATCTGTATGCTTTTGTTAGAAACTTCTGAGAAACCATGGATCACATCTAAATTTTAGGGGAACATCACCAAAAATTAATGCCTCTTTATCTGTTTGCATACAGCCATGGCTACTCTAATAGACTACAAGCTATATGCAAAAATTTCTATTGCTTGTGTTCTAAGATTAGATCTAATACAAATTTTAAAAAATTACTATCGGTGGAAAAAGTTTCTTTCTACAAGTTGCATAGAGGAATACGTCATGTAATATATGAAAATGTTATGGAGGAATAATTAAGATTTTTCTAAAATAAACAATTTATCACTGCAGAGAATATGTGCTATGATTAAGCATACAGTTTAGGGAAGAGTTGTGTATATATTATGAGAAATTGAGCAATAATGTTTTAAAGTGTACGTACAAACTAGATTTTTTTAATATTTTAACTTTAAAACTTTTTTACAGTAAGTCATTAATATGTTTAAACTCATTTCACTGAGATAAAATATTACTCTAATTATTTAATTAATATTTATTGAGCTAATTAGCATATTTTTTGAAAAATGATATCTTAAATTCTAATTTGTACCGACACACAATTGTAGTTGGAAATTATGCCAAATATTAGTCTTCATGCTGTCTGTCTCATTCAAGTTATAAAAAAATTGTTAAACTGTTTTTTTCATCAACGATAAATAGAAAAAGCGAGATTTTTCCTGTAATTTTAACTTATAAATGGATATTAAAAAATTATTTCTATAAATATAACTTTGATTGAGGCACAAAACATCCACTGGTTTTTAGATTATTTTGATATATAAATAATTGTATTTGGTTAATTTCTTGTTGAGTTATGATTGTTTGAATGAATCAACATAGTGGAAAAATATCATTCATAAAATGAGTTTTACTAAAAACTCTAGTTTCGGTTTTTTTAAAGTACCTCAAGAAAAATAAGTATTAGATTCAATATAACTCCAGAAATATTTTGATTATTCACTACATCTTAGTATCGTTAGAAAGCTAAAGAATTGGAGAACATTTTCCAGCAATAAAAAAAATATTCGATATTTTGAACGGTTTTCGAAGTTTTAAGTGTGTACGTACGCTTTAAACCAATGACATCATGTTAATCTAAATCCTTGAAATTTTAATTTTTATTTCATAAAATAATAAGAAATGCAATCTTGTTAATGAAAATAAAGATAATTTATTCATATTTTACTAAGATTGCTTGAAGCGGTTAAAAATTTTTTTACCTTAAAATTAAGGGAGTATTTCATAGAAGTCTGGAAATTATTTAAGTTTGTTTATTATATTTCTTTCTGAACTCGAAGCTTTATGATAATATTATTTGGTTTATATCTACTTGCCGAAGTTATTTGCCAAGTTTTATACGACATTAATACGTTTCATGCATTTCCGTTCGATACAGATTTGATAAAAAATAAACTGTGTTTACTGGAAGCCTTTCAAGATTTAGTTCGGATGAATTTTATATTGAGTATTAGATATTTCTCATTCTGATTGCCTTGGAAAATTTTTTGTATGCGTTTCACTTTAATTACGTTTTTACTTTAATATTTTTAAGTAATAATGTCAATATGCATGAATTTGAATTTTGTTGGTGCTGTTTATTAAGTTGTAGTAATTTTTGTAGAGATGGTGTTTTTTTTACGTTGATATTTTCAAGTAATAATGTTGATATACTTGATTTCAAGTTTTTTGTTAGTGCTATTTATTAAGTAGGATAGACGGATATTTTATAGGTGGAATATAATCCGAGCATAGTTTCCTAAAATTTATATAAATTTTGGTAAGTTTAATTAGATTCAAGATTCGTTTTAAAACTACTCGAGAGCTATTTTGGAATGGGTCTTGTAATCTAAAGCTTTGGTCAGACTGTAATGAAAGCAACTGTGCAAATACTTCAAATTTCCACACCATTCTAAGAGGAGAAGTATGACTTCCTACGTATTTCACTTGTTGAAGCCTATATACACAGAATGTCTGTATCATAGAACTGCATCTCGAAGTTGCTAGAACGTCGTTGACATAGGCTACCAGACATAGCATCCATCAAAACCAATAAGATTACTTTATTCAAATGAATAGATACCTACAGGGATACAAGTACTTTTAACTTCACAATTTTATGCAATGCTATAGGGAGGAGGATACCTCTTCATTGAATTTAACATTCAGAAGGCCTGCATGCATGGTATTATAGAAACACACCTCGAACAGTGCCAGAGAGGCTGCGGCAGGATGTTACCAGTATTTGTCAAAACGCACCTGATTATTCTATTCAAAACTACTTTATTTTGCTCTTTATAGTGTTAATCAGGAATCTTGGTTGCGCTTTAGTTAAATCATCCAATGTTTTAGTTTGCCATTCATGTTTCCCTATGAAGATCTCAATTTTAGCCTTAAAATGTTTTATAACATTTAAAAATGATAATAAAAATCCTTTCCTGAAGCATACCCATGCATCAGAAGTACTGGTATTACAATAGGACAGTGGCTGTTGTGATTTTTTTAAACCGTGCAGAAATTTCTCTGTTGAATAGATATGTGTACTAGTGGAAATTGAGTTTTAAAGAGATTAGAGATGGTATGTCTTTGAAAGAATATCTTGCAATGTGTTCCTCCAAACAGACCCAACCTGCATTAATTTTTATTGGTAGAATGTATTTGTGGAATCAGCGTTTATAAAAGAGTAACTTAGAAAATGACTAAATTCTATGAAATGAAATTCTTAGATGGTGTATGATGTCTACAATAATGAAAGTGCGTGATTGAATTAGTATAGCATGTGTCCGTGGCATGAGAATGAGTGGATTCGCTCTCTCAAAACTGCACTATACGACTAATACGCCTCGGAACTTCAAACGATAGCTCAGTATATTTCCTAATATTATAACTAAACAAAACATAGCAGGAATGGGTAATGAAAATAATTTTTAATGTCTTGTAAAAGATGCAAAAACTTTCAGTAAAAAGTATCAAATTTTGCACAAAATAAAATGTTGCTAATATCAATTGTATAAGAAAATATTTCAACGAAATTAAGATATTTTTACTATTTTATTACAATAAATTCGTCTTATTAACTGGAAATCATTAAGTGAAATTCGCCTCAATAATTGCGTTTGGAAACATTGTTACAAAAAAATGGCAACGTAAAACAGCAATATAAAATTGAAAAGTCAGTGGTTAAAGTTGCTTTTGCAGTTCTTATCGTATTTACAGTTTTATTCAATAGCATTAGTGAGAAATTAAATAATTTTCAAGCGAACATTTCCAACAACCAGACATCAGACAATAGTTAATACACATCGTTACAAGCAACAAACTATCCAATTAAAATATTTTCATTGGATGTTTAATAAAATGATGTGCATATCGTCTTTTAACACAGGCTGATTTCAAATTTTCTTTATGGCTTTTAAAATATATAAAATTTGAAATAAATGGAATAATATATTTAATCCAGGTGTAAAATGTTTCATATCTTGAGATATCTTTTATAGAAATATTATTACAACCATGTAATAAGAACGCACTATTTTTAATTGCAGATAAATCTGATATCGTGAACGTTTTATTTGACAGCTATATAGATAGCTTATAGATAAAATAACATTTTATCATCTTTTCTTTCATATCTTTAATATAAGTCGAATGGGAAAAATAAATATTATGTAAAATGAATTTAGATTAAACATTTCAAAAGGAAACTTATAAGTTCAGACTGCATTCTTCTATATTACTACGCGATGTCGTCTGTCTTCTGCAAAGAAAACATATAACTTTTGAGTATTTATTTCAAATGCCACAAACTCTAAACTAAAAGATTTTTATGACGTAAATGATGTATTCAATTTTTTATTTGAGCATATATCAATAAAGTTTTATATGCCCCTTTATTCCCGGAGATGAGTGTCGAGCAATTTGCATTTTAACGATTATCTGCATTGTGTCAAAGAGCAAATCTGTGTGAATAAACAAGTCACTTTACGACTCCGAGAATGTCTTTATTTTGGCTCAGAGAATAGCGGTGTTTAGTTCGCTGCTTGTGTCTTCCACTCGCATTCTTTAAAATTTTCTATCATTTAGAATGATTCGTATGCGGGAAGGATCATCAAAGCCCCCCCCCCCCCTCCCCTCTCAAAAAAGGACGAAGTTTATTCAGAGCGTGAAGAAGAAACGACACATCTTTTCTGTCGAGTGCTTCTACTCTCTTAAGAAAGAGATTGCTGCACTCGATTTGTATTTTTAACTATGATATTCTTGAGTCAGACAACAAAGATTTTCAAGGTTTATAGATTTGAAGAAGAGATTTTAATAAAGATATTCTTGATGATCTTGAAAGCGTGTCCTACAACATAAACTTGTTAATGAGGTGCTACACAAAATTTTAAAGATATATTTTATGCATTATATTGCCAAGAATTCTAAATGGCGAAGATCTTTTCATACTCTTAAGGAAACAGTACGATACATTTTGCACATTTTTATAGAAATATTTAGAAAGTAATAAAAGGAGGCTTGCTAACATTTATTGCGAATTTTATTCTAATTATAAAGTACTATTATACTCTCGAAATTACGAAATAATTCATTGATGAATTATCCCGATTTTCGTGTCGAACGGATTATACTCTCAGGATACGGATTATAAAATTTTCGATCTATGGTCAGATTTGATATGTAACCTCAACACATACCTTCTAGTTCATATGTTAATTTTCGTTGTGCTGCAAATGAGATGCTCTGAAACACATATATATATTTAGATGTGTAAATGTTTACTTTAAATGTTTCTATGCTAGTGATTTCAACTATCATAATTGCCAACGAGAATAATTGATTTTGATAAATTACAAATTTCTTTATGCGCAAATAATTCCCTTAATATTAAATGGATAATATTTGGATAAAGATTCAGACGCAAAATGTGAACTCTGCAATGTTAATATTGTTAAATAGTGTTGCTTATATAAAATTACAATAATATTTAAAAATATTACTGCTTTCAAGAAAATTAAATGAACTGGTTGGAAAAAGGTGGAAACATGTTTTTTCCAACCACATTTTGTTGGGAAATTGAATGGTTGTGTGCTGAAGGGATTATTGTTATATACGTGTTGCTTTAAATATATTTTATTTTGTTGGTGAAAATATACGACATAAAACGAAAATTTATCATTTCTTGTGGAGTTCTAATGTTTAGGCCTTTTATATAGGCGTTTGATTCTATATAAATCGATTTATTTGATCCCCCAAACAACTTTCTGATTATCATTCGAAAATATTGCATCAAAATATCGTACTTTTTATAGCAAGTTCTATGTAAATAGTAATAATTTATGAAAAGTATAATTTACTTTACCATTGCAAGGTCTCTTTTGAATCGATGTAGAATTATAACATTGTTTTCGATAAAGCAGATTTTGCAAATGAATTTAATAATTCATGGTATAGTTATGAACAGAAATTTATAGGCCTTTTTAAATAATTTTTTGAAGCTCGTGAAGAATGCTTTTGAATTAAATTGCAATACAGCATTAAATTGAGACATTGAAATAACCATAAGTTATAGAAAAATCATTTCAAATTTTTGAAATGAAAAGTATGTACTAACTGTTTAAACAAGGCTTTTAATCCTGTTTTCTTTAAATCTCTTAATCCATAAAATATTACTTGCTACATTGATATTTCACTGAAGCTTTGTGATTACTCTTTATAAGTATGTGAAGTGGTTATATAGTTCTATGCAGGCTGTGTTAAAAACCGAAAACAGTATACCTTCTTAGCACCACATCGAAAGAAAAAAATAGGCAGAAAATTTGACTACTTAAACTAAATTAAGTACATTTTTTAATATAGGATTTTTATTAATAATTCAACTATTATTTTTACTCTAGAAAATTTTAATTATTTATTAAAAATCAAATTTAATAAATATCTACTGAAAACTTTTAAAGCTATTGTTATTTAATCAATATTTAACTGATACTGGAAAAAGAATGAATTTAACCAACATAAATTCAATGTAATTGAAATGTTACGATTATGCTTTTAAAATTTGGATCTAAACTTCTCTTTAAATATTATTCATAAACGCAAAAATAAAAATTAAGAATGAAATTAAGGCATTTTTTGCTTATATGGCGCTTATGATTTCGTTGTCATTTACCGTCATATATAAAAACCCCTTTGACCCTCCATTTCTCTTGATAGTAAAAATGAAATTAAGGCATTTTTTTAGAAAATTTAGAAAAGTATATAAATGAAGTTAGAAATGTGAGCATTATCAAAATATGCTTTGGGACAAATAACCGGATCTATCTAGTGAAGTAAATTAATATCCCTAATTTTTAAAGTAAAATCTCGGGGGAAAAAAAATCAATACTTAAGTTTTAAAAATTATTGGAAGGTGCTGAACATGATATAAAAGGGAATAACTACGAAGCAGAATTGGTAACTATAACGCAGAATGATAAGAAATTAAGAAGAAAGTTTATAATCGACGGTAATAAAATTTTCCTTACTTTTTGAGTCATAAGACGGTTAGATTGAATTTGATGTTCATTTTTAGAGTCTGTAAGACATTCTATAACTCTAGAATAAAGAAGAGCAGAGGACAATTGCCGGACATTAATAATATTCAAATCTGAGTACACAGTTTTCTTCTTGGGCTTCATTACAAAGACTAGTGCATTGTAAGCCGAGAAAGTCGTGTCATTTACTCACAGGAAAAAAATTGGACTTTAAAAGATCAAAATTTTATCTTTTAGGCAACTAATTATTTGTTCCCAATCAAATGTTTCATGGATATATCTAAAAATTTCTAAGCATTTTTTTTATCTCAACAAAAGATTTTATATATATAAAAAGAAAAAAAAATATTTTTTGATCAACATGTAGCAATCATTTAGGCGATTCCTTGAAAATTTTAAGCCAGTTTGAACACCTGACTTATTAATATAAATCATCCCAGAATGAATACTCTTATTTAATAATATTGTAATGATTTTAGGAAAAAAGCAATATTTCTTAAGTAGAAACATTTTGTTAATGATATTGACCTAATTCTGTAAATATTGTTCTATCTACTGACATCCGAATCTTTTACTCTATTAAGGAGAATTTAAGCTTGCAATGTTTTAAAATCATATTATATTAAAGAAAGTTTTATGCTCATATAATAATTTCTAAACTTAAACATATATAAAAGTAGGTTATAACGTATGAAGTGAGGACATTCAATTTTCTGACTTCTATTGAAAAAAATATTACGATATTTTGACACATAATATAAAGTTATTCAAAATAAACAAAAAAGCAAATTCAGCATGGGTTGGAAATGGGAGAATGAGAATTGAATTAAGAGCGGTAAAAATTTGCGAAAGAAAAAAAAATTATGATTTACATAGTTTGTAAATTTTCTCAATATGGTATGAATACAGACTGAAAAATTTCGGAGGAAAAAATTTTCTTATCCATAATTTTACGCAACACTAAGACTTCTTAAAAGAGGAGTTTAGTGGTGTGCTAGCAAAGAAATGGAAAAGTTCCTCAAAGCGGTTTATTCTCTGAAAATATTCCCTGAACGCGAAAAACTTCTTTGTGCGATGTACTCAGTATTCTACAGTCGTGCACGGGAAAGCAAATAAAAGCAATCCAAAGAATATACTTCCTCACAATGCGGGAAGAAATGCTTGTAAGATATGCAATGGATTCCGAAATAGAATAGTGTAAGGGAAGGGCAGATCATAACCAAAACGATGACGGGTTTTATTCCGTTTTTTTTTTCTCTGCCAGTGGAATTCCTCTGCAGAATATTCTTGTCTATTTTTTTATGTTCGTTTATGTCACTATAAATGCAACAAACGAAGTTTCTCCGCGTTGTTTTCTCATGTATAAATTCATTTTGAAGATTTTGCAGAAGAATGCTGTAATGGAAATTAAGTTTTTTTCCCTAGAGCAATGCTATTTTGGAGTAAATTGAAGCAAGGCAAAATAAAACCATTTAAAAGATATATTAATAAAGATGGTTGTATTACCTATAAGAAAAGTATTGTGAAACAGTGAAATGAGTTTATTAGAAATATTTATGCATCTGATTGTCTCAAATAGCAAAGGAAATTGTTATCTCTAATCTAATAAAGGAGGAAGAACTTCCTATCTCAATAACTCTAACAAATCAGCTCTTTTAATAGACATATGAAATAATTTTTTTCAAAAAAATTAACCGTGTTAGGCTACCAGTTTGTTCGTTTAGATTATTGACTTTTGGTCTTAAATATTAATGTGAAATGTAGATATTTTTTAAATTTTTTTTGTTATTTGATGAAATACTGATTGAGGCCGTAGTTCAGCAAAGGCCGTTATTATATGAAAAGACCGAAAAGCAGGAATTTAATCGAATAAGTCAAAACAAATTGCAACGCGTGCGGATTAAAGAGTGTAATGGTAATTAAAGATATAATAATCACTTCCATTGATATGCTATAGCGACTAACAACTACGCAATGGTTAAGAATATTTTTTAGCCCGAATAAACATTATTTGTCGTTTATTTTTTTGATTTCATTTATATCTTTTCTCTGAGTGAATAAATTTTTGGTGAGCCTTTCCAGAACAATATATTTTTCAACATCGCTAATTAGAGAAGTTTTCAGTTCAGCTGTAAATACTTTCAAATGGTCTGAAACTTTTGTAATGATTTGCTTTCAGTTGATTGTTGCCATTCGACAGTCTGTAATAAGAGCGATTTCTGTTCCACGTACATTCGTATTTTATAAGTATAGAGATAGATTCTGTTGAAATATATTTGTAGCTTAATAAAACATATTAACTTTTAAAAATATGAAAATTTGAGAAAAAAATCGCTATTTTTCTTGCTGAGAAAGATAAAGGATCTACATTCATCTAAAATTATTAAATGTTAAGTATTGTAATTGCTTTCATTATTTTATTATTTAAAACTGAAAATTTCGTCTTGCTTCCGTTTGTACTCATTTCTGATGAATTTTACCAAATTTCACTTTTTTCAGTTAATGTTAAATGTTAGATAATAAAGATAAAATTATTTTTTAATAATATTTATAATTTTAACTATGGAGGTTAGCGTATTTTAGATTAAAAATTGCAAACACATTTAGAATTCAATGAATTTTATATTTCGAACTTTTCATCATATTTCGAATCTTTTTCTTCACGTTTCTGTTATTCTAAGAATGCATCAACTTACTTTGAATTATGCATTGTTAAAATCACTATGGAAATCATTTTATTTATTATTTGTCTATATTGGTATTTTCTCATTCATTATTATTATTTACTTATTTTGTCAATTTCTTATTTCATTATTCTCATTTAACATTTATGAGCTGAGCGAAAAAATAAGAGCATAAACATATTTTTTTAAAGAAGGCAAAAGATAGTTGCAAAAATACCTAAATGTCTTTCAACCATTATTTCCCTGCATTCTATCTGAAAATGTTATATTCGATTTTAATTATTCATGGGGAGATGGGAATAAAAATTTCTTTATGAATAAGGACATTCATTTTTTTGTATTTTTTCATGTTTATTAATTAATATACTGTCAATTATTATAAATTAATAAACATGAGAAAATATATAAAATATATATTCTTAGAAATTATAATATGAAAACACTTTAATTGATTTCTCAAATTCTTTAATACAGAAAATAACATTGAAACAGATGAATAATATTTTATCATTTTCATCCGTATTTCCAGAATACAGAACTATAGTTTAGAAACAAAAATACGAGACTTAAATTTTTATGAACTATGCATTTAGATGAAGATTCTTTTCGAATTATTATTTATTGATTTTTGGTTTTCAACATTAAATTGATATAAAAAGGATGTATTATGTTACTATAAGAATTACATACAAAAATATGTATTTTTACTTAATTTATTTTTTGTTGAATCTGAAATAGAAAAATTTCATTTCTTATTAAGGTATTCAACTTTTGTACGTTTAATGAGAAAGAATCATAAAGGGTAAACTTGTGAAATTTTTGAGTCGCTCCTTTAATAATTGATCGGTTAATACAAAAATCTAAATAACTGAGATAATCGAATAAATTATTTGTCTCGATAAATTACTTAAATTTATCTATAAATGATAGATTCGGATACTATTCAACTGCGTCCCGTATAGTTAATATTTCAACTGGATTGCATCAAGAAATCTGAATCACAATATCGGATGATACTGTTACATGAAGAGAGGCAGTAAATATAAATTGTAATCTTTATTTTTTTGCATTTTTCCAAATTTACGTTTTGCGTTTGTTATAGCAATCAACTGAAAACTCGAATTCATTTTCAAATTTTGAGTTATAATGTAAAAAATATTTTTATTACTTACAGCATTAATTATACAACACATATACAGATTGATATACTTGATGTATATGTGATGCCATGAGAATGTATATGTGTTGACATGGTTCTAAAGACCAAACAGTCAAAGGATAATTTCTTCTATAGAGTTTCATGTTTTCATCTAGGTCAGAAATTTTTCGATGTTTTTATGTTCAAGATAAACACGTATATACTCTGCGAAATTTTGTTTCTAAAGATGGAAACTCGAGTACATCAATCATATCTAGCGTCTTATTTTCTAAAGTAAGTACCTGGTTTCTTTATGGTCAAAAACTTTGCTGACATTTACGCAGGTGTAATGGCTTGAGGCTGAATCTTGGCTTCAGATTAGATAGTCAAGGAATCAAAATAGATTAATTTTTTAGTTGATAACAGGAAATTAAAATTATTAGCAATATGTGATATCATTAAGTTTGCTTCGAAATTTCAAAATAATGGTTCTTAAAAGATCCCATAATTGTGCTTAAATTAATCTGGAATGACATTTATTAATTTTTTATTTTGTAAAGGCACATTTCATATCTTCTTGAGTAGTTTTTTTTATTTTTTCATTAATCATACAATACTCTAAATGTAGCAGTAAAACTCTTTTATTTTTCTCAGCTCTAAAATAATATGTTTAAAAAATTCCAATCAATGTTTCGAGGATCAATGCTCTCATATATTCTTTAAAGAAATTTTAAATCTTATTTTCTAGGTAACTATACTTCTCATGCTACTTCTTAACTCCAGCATTAGTAATATACATACGTTGAGAATTCTGTCATTTTTTTTGTCTTTTGATATCTCCCAATTAATTTCAAAATCAATAATCCTGTAATATAACTTTTTGAAATTTTATTATATTATTTTATTAATTTTTAATTTTTCTCTATATTTGGGTATAATGCAAGAACACTTTTTTCTTTTGAAATTTATAGCAAAAGAAAATTAATCCACTAATTAATAAATTAAATTCACTCGTGCATTCTTAAACATAATTTTTTTTTTGCTACCTTGGATGATATTTTAGTTTTCTGTACATTGAAAATGGAATGCGAAATTTCTTGAGCAAGTCTTATTTAACTAACAAAAAATTATTCTATAAAATTTTACAAATAATTTAAAAATTTTCTTTATTTAAATTTTTACTATCAAATACTATTATCATTATGGAAGAATTTAACGCTAAAAAGTCTAATAAAAAGATTTTTAAGATCAAGTTTTCAAAATGAAAATTAATAAGTTCACTGAATCGTACATTTGACTCTTTGTAATAAATATGCAATCAGAGGATCATGAAAAATAAAAGATTTTGATATATACATCTTTTGCTAATAATTATACGATAAGTTTGGAAAATTAAAATATAGATTGGCACTTTTCATATTTTATAATACGAATAAATTGCACAATTTTATACATTGTAGTAGAATGATTTTGCTTATTTTATCATTTTTGTAGCTATGTTTATTTATTTTAAAATTGTATAAAAATTAATACAACTTTTTTATAAATTTATACTTGAAAATAAACCTTTTAGTGTTTCGGACATTACAATGAAAAAAAAATTAAAGCAGCAATTGTAATAATAATTTTTAAAGATTAAAATGTTTCTTCCCTCCAATAAGTATTAGGATTTGAGGAGAAATTATAATAAACTAACTAATAGAAGGAAATTCACGAATAATTGAACTTTATTTTCAAAATAGACTAAAAATAAATTGAATAACCAATCATTACTTGGAAATTAAAATTTTTCGAAATTTAACACTGATGGATCTCATGAAAGTCTTTTGTTCTTTTTTGGAAAAATCTTTACTGCTTTTTGAAACCAGATTTCTAACGTATAAATAATGTTACAAAATTTGAAATATCTCAGTATCTATAAATGTATTGATAGTTATTATTATATTTGATTAAAATTTGTAAATAATCTCGCGAATGTAGGGAATGAAGGTTATTATACTTTATATATGAATTTATTAGGATTTTAAAATTTACCATTGATTATTTTCGAATATTAAATATATAAATAATCGTGACTATCAATATTTGTAAATAAAATTACTGTTTTATTAGATTTTTAGTTTCGAGACATTTTAAATAGCTTTTAACGCTCTTGATTATGTAGTTCTATTAATAGCTAAACCATGCAAGAAAAACGTATTAAATTGAATTGTTTTGTATCCTAAAGTCACAATATTTGATGCATTATTTTTTATATTTATAGCAAGTTTCCATAGTAATAAGTATCAAAACCACCTAATAAAGATGTTTATATTGGAATTCGAAAAAAATAATATTTATTCCAAGAGCACTTTACTCATTTTCATACTATTATATAAATCCACCAATGCATGCCGCAGAATGCATTGTATTCCAATATTTGCTGACAGTGTGTGTGTGCGGATGCTAACAAATGCATTGTAGGTACGTGAAAGCTTTTATTATCTCATCTGAATAAATGAAAGAAAAAAAATAGTCATTTACAGTCCAACTTCCTCGAAACTAAGCATATTTGAAGATTACTGAACAATTATTTTAAATTTAGTTGGAGTTATTTTTAAAAAAAGGAAAAATTATATTGTTATCTAAAAATGGATACGACTAAAAATATAAAATAAGAAAGCTTCTAATTAATGAAAAAATATTGAAAAGATTGAATTAAATATTTTCCTTTTTTTTATTGGAAGATCGATGAATTCTCTCAGAAACGCAAAAATTTTAATATTAATAGGGGTAAAATTTACTTTTGAATAATCCGTTAATAAAAGCTACACCTGCAATTATACATTCTGCAGTATTTATTTGAATTTTTATTTTGAATGGAATTAAAAAAATCAAAGCATACTTTCTTATCACTTTTCTGTTTTTTATTTTATGGAATTAATCGTTTTGAAAAGTGAAATGAACAGTTAACATAAGAGCTGAGAAAATAATTAGAGTATTTTTTCAGGTCGTATATTGCTTTATTCATCAATACATCCTAAGAAACTTTTTAAAAATACTACTTAACAAATTAATCAATGTTTCATGGCTTGAAATTTCAGTAAGAAGCTTTATTTTTTAACAATTATCACAGAAAAGTGCAAAAAAAAAAATACTGTACATATACTGCTGAATAATTTAAACTTACTTTACCACAATCTACGATCAACCATTGATTAAGTCAAGAAATCGGGCTAAAAAAAAGAGCTCTTACATACCGCAACGTAATTGATTTTCCTTGTTCATTTGTTGTTGCGAGAGAAAACGTGAAAAAGCTTTTCTATTCTTACACTCTTGCATTTCCTGGTCGGTTTAGGTAATTTTTTTTCTTCCTTTCAGAAATTTGAATTACTTTGGATGATGCAAGCCTAGTATTACAATATTTTGAACCCTGAACCTAGATATATTACATTTAATCTCTCGAAAGCATGTGACTTCTAAATATGATTTATTATTCTTACTATGAAATATGGAGATGTTTTTACAAAGAATTATTTTTGCTTCAAGAAAAATAGTTATAATATCTTTAAAAAGACCAAGATTTAAGTTATACATTGCTATGTTATTTCAAAATCTGTACAAAAATTAAACTCGCGTTAAGAGTTTAGGAGAAATAAGTCATTATTCTGAGTTTAAACTATTTTGTAAGGAATTCCATAAGGCAGGATGGTTCTAAAAAATATCCAGTAAATATAAGAAAATGTTATTCTGCATCTAAATTAATCTTTTGTTTTAGACACTAGCTGTAGTGAGTTCTTGTATTATTTTTAATTAAATTGTTATCCTTTTTAAGGGGAAATTGTGGACATTGAAAAAGACAGCAACTGCCATGAGTGCTTAGATTTTTATTTTCAGAAACCTGCACATCAACATTTTGTGATTAATAGTACAGTAAAGAAAACGATATATATAATATATAAGCATTATTCTGTTGGAAGCAGAAGGCAGGTTTGAAGACGGTGAAGAAACTTTCATTTTCGTGACGTCGTTTTATTTCATTTTGGAGAAGCAGGCATATGTATAAGCGATGAGCACACACACAACACAGAACGACACAGACAGGAATGAGGAAAAAGCCTTTGAACATTTTATCCCTGGTCTTATAAAATATGAGATTTTGATAGGGAAAATATTTCTTCATAGTGCTAATATATAATGATATTTCAA
Organism: Argiope aurantia; assembly: GCA_026543865.1. NCBI lineage: Eukaryota > Metazoa > Arthropoda > Arachnida > Araneae > Araneidae > Argiope > Argiope aurantia. The sequence goes on along the minus strand of JAPMOR010089060.1, from coordinate 118,274 downwards.
TATGGATTTTCGCTATACGCGTCGCCGACAAGGCAGGGAAACACAGGGAGATTTTAAGAAATAATTTGTCTCGTCACCGTTATTTTGTCCCTTCACGCGGAGTGTGGGAAAGTTAGGCTTTTAGCCGATTCACCAATTTTACATAACTTCTCTTGAATTAAATAGAGAAAGTGGAATTGGAGCACGAAATAAAAGACTATTTTAGAACGAAGTTACAATGGGCTAAATTAAGATAAAATCTTGGAAATTAATTAAATTGAAATTAGAATTAAAATATCATTACACACACACACACACTATATATATATATATATATATAATATAAAATATGACAGAAATTTCTTGCATAATTTTAGTAAAAAAATCGTTTATAAATTTTATTTAAGATGTTGAAGTTTTGAGCTATTGCGTTTATATTCATGCGGCGACAAAGACAATCCCTTTTACGAATTAATTAATAATTTGATTTGGATATAACACTTTAAATGATAATATATATATTACAATTTTTACATATGCATATGTATTAAAATTTCATTGATAGATATCAAAAGGCAGATGCATTTCCTGTAGACGGAATTCAACATTCTATGGAATAAATCAGCATGATAAATATGCCTTTTTTTCTTGTGTTTAATCCTTTGTTGGATACATTTTGAATTTTTCCTGTCTTATAAATATTTTGTATCATACTTTGTTAGTACACATATATTTTAAAAGTTTAAAAAAATTCCTGAACATCAGAAATTAAATATATGAATCTTTAACTTTTAATACTTCAGAAACTCGTCGATGGTGATACCAAGATTAGGAGAGCATCGTAATCCTGAAAGCCACTCATGAGTGGTGTGATTATTTCGAACGCCGCACTGGTCATCTTCGTGTAATTAAATTTTCTTAATTAGGATTTCAAAAGGAAAGTTGGCTAATTACGTGCTGAATTCCTTTCCGCATGTCAACCTTTACTAATATACGTCGAAATCTATTTATCTATCTATCACACATGAACGCAAGCGCTATTAATTCCAAACACCAAACTTTATTCAACAGCTATAACATTTTGTATCATTTGTTAAACTATTTATGCAGCCCATACACATTATGTTTAGGAGAATTGAATCTCGGAAATTGCAAGTATGTATACTAAAGTGAAATATTAAATGCTAAATTAAGAATTTTAAATGAATGCTTAGTTTAAAGAGCGAGGTTAAAGGTGGATTGATTTATGTTTTTTTCATAGTTTTATGCGTTATACTAGCTTAAGTGTTTCTGCAGATAAATTTGGATCTGTTTTGAATGAAGATAATTTTAAATCAGTAAGAAAATAAAGCATAACTTCTTGCCTTCTAATTTTAAACTCACACCTAATCCTAAAATAGAATGCTTTAAAACTTAATCAACACGATAGATTAATTTTGTAATCTGAAATAACAGTGCATTATTTTAAACTTCACAGAAAGGTCCTTCTATCCTGCTTTGATAGCTTATTTGGAATAATTTAGAATTTAATTGCACAATGTATAAAATGCAAATAAATAAAAAAAATGCAATTAAATTTTGTAGTTAAAAGTAATAAAGATAAATTAGTCACTAAAAATATTCTACTGTAGCTTTCAATTTATTTTAGGTAGTGTAAAATAAATATTAGGCAGTGATGGATTTTTATCTTTGTAATACCTTCTATATATTTTTTTACGATCTTGAACACAATGATTGAAAATAAGAATTCCCAAGCCACTTTTAAAGAAACATTTTGAGAAACACTCCGAATTCAAAGAAATGAACTCTGAATTATCTGGAAGAAATGGACCCATTCTATGTCACTATTCAAACAACACTGATTTCTGAGTCACACAGTAAGATTCTTAAACTGTTGTACGTATACTCGAAATAGTGCTTGGAGGAATGACTTGATATGTTCATTTTAGTGATTTTTCTTGTATTTATTAAATTTTAAAAGTCAATATAAGCTATATGAATCTCTAAAAAATGTGGATGTTTGAACTTGGTCATAAGTTTTATTACATTTTTGAAAATATTTAATCTTAGTAAAAGGGATTACATAGGATGACAGACTAAAACTAACATATATGAAAAGTCATTAATTATACAAATTACTCATGTTTTAATAATATAACAAGCGGTAGAAATATTCCATCTTTCAAGTTTTTTTAAGGAATCAAATTTTCAGGAATTTTAGAATGTTTTGAAATTGTCTTAATACTTTTCTTATAAGAAGAATTTTTGAAATTGAAAATAAGAAGATGAAAGATATGTCAGATGTATAAATATCTTTGATGGAAAGCAGAGCATATTGCAATAAATATTATAAATTCTTATATTAGTTGTTTTGATTGAAAACAAATAAGATTAAACAGATTCAATTTGCCACATAGTTATTCGAAATTTATTATAAATCCTCCATAAGAATTTGTTCAGTTGTTATCCCGGTTTTAATTAAGATACTAAATCGAAAAAAAGACAATAGAAAGATAATCTTCTCAAAACATTATCAAAAATTTATAGAAACTTGCTTTAAAAGAAACAAACAAACAGGAAAACTTTAGTTAAACAAAGTCAATAATCAAACTGAAAGATTCAATAAGCCAATCATGTGTGCTCATTTAGTAGCTTTAGTTTAGAGATAAAATATGTTCTGAAAAGTCAATCGAAATTTGCAAGGAAAGCTTAAATCTTCATTTATTGTAATCGCTACTGAAAATAAATAAAGGTAAACCTACCTAAACAGAACTAAAGTTTAAAGCTCACATAAAAGGGATCAGAGTGATGAAATCTTTTGCTGTATCAGGGAAATTTTAATTAAATTGGCTAGCACTCTCTTCTTCCAGACGCCAACTCAGACGTCTAGAGAGAATTCCGAAATTATCAAAGGCACGAAAGGAGGAAGAGAATGATCAAATATTTATTCTCCGCTAAATACAAGGCTCTTATCATTCTTCGATCGGGGCTATATTTTCCTCGTGCAGCCTAATCTATTGCGAAGATTCTGTATGTCCTAATCTTCCGGCCAATACCAATAATGTAACCTGATTAGGAATCGACCAGGTGACAATTCCCAATCGGGTTTTAAGGCCACAGAGGTAGTATTTGGTTCTTAGGATACTTGGAAACCTCATTTCACGCTAATCTTATCATAACCCATGACAATTGCTGCTGATTTGAATACGATTACATTTTCTAGGAGACATCTTTTGGTAATAGAAAAGTCAAGATATGATTATGATGTGTAAGAAGGGGGAAAAACTATCCAGTATTATTTTTGGATAGATTTTCATAACTTGTTTTGATAGGGTTTTACCTTGGTAAATGAAAAATTTTTTTGTATTCAGAGAAATTATAAGCTCCTTTGTTTCTAAAATTTGCTATCAGCATAACTTAATTTCTGTGAAATGTAGTGTATTGTAATAAATCACTTTTTAATTTTCACTTTATTTTTAAAATCGCGTATGTTACTTACAGCTGATTTCAATTTCAATTTACGGAAATACCGTCATTGTTGTGGAGATTTCAAAATTTGAAGCTATAAATTTATTTCAAAGAAATAAATATTAATATTCATGTCTGGTTCTATTTTCAGCCTCGATTGAGAAAAAGAGAGCATCATTTGTAATATTTTACTTTGACGACTTAATCCTCTCTCTCTCTATCAGAGTTAATGAAAATATTTATCTTTGATAATTTATATAGATAAAAATTAATACATATTTTAATTTATATATTAATATATAAGTTAATAATATATATATATTTAGTATTATACTTATCCTATATAATAACAAAAATTTATTTATAGGGTTAATAAAATTAAGGATATGCGATTATTTTATTACGCAAAGCTATTTGAAGCGAAAATATTATCCTTAGCAACAGTCTACTAAACCATATCAAAACTAAGGTTGATTCAATAAAAGAAGAACACATATATAGGAATCGTAAGTTGAAGTCTTAATAGGACTTTAATTTGTTTAAAATTTTCTACTTCCTGTACGTAAACATTCTTCTTAAGAATTTGCCCTGAAATATTGAATCTTTCAATAATTCTTCTATGTTCAGAACTAATAAAATCACTTCTGTGCTCAAGAATAACATATCTTTGTAGTTTATATATTTTGTTGGGATATTTCTTTTTTCTATTTAATATATTTCTTTTTTAGTCATAAAGAGAAAAAGAACATATAGAATTATATTATTTTATACATGTAATATTTACTTCGAAATCTATCCAATTTGCTGAGAAAACTTTTGAATATACACACCCTTAGAAACTTTTCCTTTATAAAGAAAGTTTTTTGCCTTTCATACAAACTGTAATAAGATATTAATGCTTCTAAATTTAATATTTTGGTATTGTGTAAATATTAATATTTATGTTTGAAGAAATATCCAATATAATTTGGTCCACGTGGCAGAATCGTTTTGGTATCAATAAAAAAAAATGTTCTCTGTATATCCACATCGATTGCACTTTAGTCTCATCAAATGTCTCAGATGTCAAAATGTCTCTTGTTGGTGTGTTCGAAAAGCTTGGTGAAGGGATTTTGTCTTGGCTATTTAACTGTAGTTCAAAATTAAGAAGTCTGTTCCAAAATGCCTTTTATGTAGTTTCAGATAATGGGAAGTTAATTTAATATACAAGGTGTCTTAAAACGTTTTTTGTACTTTTTAAAGCTAGAATAGATATACCGGTAAAACTTCTTTCTTTTAAAAGGGCCTGAGGTCAGAAATTAAAGAGAAAGTTGTTTAGAGGACACATTACCAGTGAAATTAGCGTAATAAAATGAAATATCTTATGAAATATATAAAAATAAAGAGTAAAAGAATAAAAATATAAATAATATTGAAAATGCTTTTGAAATTTCTTTTATAAAAATATTATAACAACCATATAATAATAATAATAATGATATGCACACTATTTTTGATTGCAGGTAAATCTGATATAGTAAACATTTCATTTGATAGTTACAATTAATCACATTAGTCTTTTAAAAGCACAAGGAAATTTCTGCAAAATATTATTTAAAACCTGAATAAAATCCATTGCAAAACAAACTATTTATCATAGCGTAAACAAGTTGTTACTATAAATTAGATCACAAATATTTCATAGAACAATTTTCTATAAAGGAAATTCCAGAAAAGATAACTTTTTACCATCTTTTTGTTCATATACTTAACGTGATAAGTATAATGGGAAATATAAATACTTTACAAAATGAATTTAGATTAAACATCCCAGACGATAACTTCTCGGATTAAAAGGAATCTTTCTATAATACTTCGTGATGTCGTTTCTCTTCTGCGACGAAACCCTATCTTAATTTTTAAGAATTTAATTCAAATAATACAATCTTTCAAGTAAAAGATTTTTATAGTAGGAATTATGTATTCACGTTTTTATTTGAGCCTGTATCAATAAAGTTCTATACGTCTCCTTGATGCCCGGCGATGAGTGTTGAACTATTTGCATTTTAACGACTCTTTGCATTGTAGTGTCAAATAAAGAGCAAATCTGCGTGAATAAACTAGCCACTTTATGACTCCGAGAATGTCTTCATTTTGGCTCAGAGAATACCGGTGTTTAGTTCACTGCTTGTCTCTTCCATTTGCCTTCTTTAAAATCTTCTATCATTTAGAATGATTCGTATGCGAGAAGGATCATCAAAGCTCCCCCCTCTCCGCCTAAAAACGGGCGAAGTTTATTCAGAGCGCGAGGAGGAAACACACAGGTCTTTTCTGTCGCATGGTCTCACTCTCTTAAGGAATAGATTACTGCTACTGGATTTGTATTTTTAACAAAGATATTCGGGAGTTGGGAAGCAAAGATTTTAATGGTTCATAGATTTGGAAAAGATATTTTAATGAAGGTATTATTGAAGGTATTCTTCCATTGAGAGCATATCCTATAGCATACACTTGTTAATGAGGTGTTATATGAAATGCTACCAAGATTCAGTTTGTGTAAAATTTTATTGACATGAATGTTGACTAATGTACATATTTTCATACTCTCAAGGAAATAATAGTGAGGCATTTTGCAATAATAAAAAGAAACCAACCAGTATTTATAGTGAATTTTTTTCACTATAATACTGGGATATTTTTGTAATTAAGTGATAATTCATTAGGGAATGATCTATATTTTCGAGCTGCGGTAGGACCGTGCATTTGGTAAGCCATCACAGGCTCATATATTCCTTACTATACACAGTTAAGAACATTCAACCTATGGCCAAAATAGAAACGTAGCCTGTACACATAGTTTAAATTTATATAGTAATTTTTGTCGTGTTTGCAACTGAAAACAGCTGAAACATATGCATATTTTTAGGACCAGTGATCTCAACTATCTCAATCTGCCATTGAGAGTAATAGATTTTAGTTATGAATTATAAATTCCTCTATATGCAAATAATTCTCTACATATTAAATTGATAATATTTGTATAGAAGTTGAGATGAAATATGTAAACCATCCAAATTAATATAGTTAAATAAAAAAAACCTTAAAAAAGATTACTGCTTTTATGAAAATCAAAGGAAAAAGAAACTGGTTTGAAGAGCCGTCTTCCCCACCTTTTTACAACCACATTTTGTTGGCCAATTGAATGTTTTGGATCTGTGTTGAAGGGATTTTTATACACTTTATTATAAATACCGATATTTTATTTTGTTAGTGAAAATAGAAGCCAAGAAATGAAAATTTTTCTGCACATGTGAAAATCATCTAATGTTTAGGCCTTTTTAATTAGATGTTTGATTATATTTAAATTGATTTAAATTCTTTTTAATCGAATTAAATAGGCGAAGTCAAGAACATAAGCTTCACAAATTCCGCTAGTGAATTTAATTTAAATCGATTTATTTAGTCCCGAAAGCAATTTTCTGCTTATCATTCGAATACAATGCATTAAACATGTTAAATTTCTTCTTATAGAATTTTTATGTAAATAGAAATATTCTATGAAAAGATTAATTCATTTTACCACTGCGTGACCTACTTTGAATTGACACAGAATCTTAATATAAGTTGCGACAAAGCAGATTTTGCAAAAGAATTTTACTATGCCATATTTATATGGCCTTTTCAGGGTCCGACTTAGCCTAATTGGTGCACGGTACCTAAACTTCTTTCAGGGCCCCAAAGAAGTTTCTGATTGTTAACTAGGTCATCTAGCTGCGAAAAATTTATATCCTTGCTGACATTAGGGTGGAATTCAGTTAAGTTTTCGTAATTACGAGGGCTGAATGAAACCAATCAGAAGCCCGTATTTTTGTAAATATATTGCATTTTACAATATGTAAAAATACAGGCTTTTGATTGGCCAAATTTGTCCATCGTAATTGCGAAAATTTAGCTGAATTCTTCCCTAGAGAGCCATGGATTTACGAAATATAGATTTTTTGTGTTCATATGATAGATTAATGAAGAAGCTAACATAAAACTAACCGATTTTATACTGTACTGATATTTTTTAAAGTCCATTAAAGAAAGAGAACGTAAAATAAACATTCTATTCGATATCGGGGCCCACTATGATATGGGGACTCGGGGCAACTGACCTATATGCTTCTGCCTTGGCACGTGAAGAATACTTTTGATTTAAACAGCAATATAACATGAAATGGTAGCATTATAATAACCATATGTTTTAGAAAAATGATTTCAAATTTTTGAAATAGGAAAGTGTAAACAAACTGTTTAAAAAAAAGCTGTGAAATTTTTTTTCAATCGGTAAATCCATTAAAATTATCGGCTATATTTATACTTGCATTGAAGCTTTGCGATTTTCTTTAAATAATATGTAATATATTAATGTAATTCAAAGCATAGTATGTCAAAAAATTCATACCTTCTTAACAGCGTATTGAAAAAAAAAAGGAAGCAGGAAATTTGTCTACTAACAGAAAGTTTCACATTTTTCTCCTCATAATTTGGTGATCTTTAATTTAAGTGAAGAAATAATTTTTGGTCACGTTCGTTTTAGAAATAGATTATTACATAGTAACTGCCTTTAGTGACCATCTTGTCTGACAAAAATATTAAGTTTTTAGGCTGTCAAATCATTAATATGGATTTCCTTTATTTTATTGTTTTAAACTATTGTTATTTGATATGACTGAAAAAGTAAATTTATAAAAGCGAAAGTGAAAATGCTATTTAGAAGTTAATACCCAAAGAAAGAATATTTTTTAAATTCCAATTTTAACGTAGGTATAGGCATGTAATTGAATGTTTTCATTTATGAACTTGAATTTCATAATAACATTGGAAAAACAGGCTGCGTGTTATATTTAAAAACTCAGGTTAAATTTAGGATTAATATACGGTCAACGAAGTTTTAATTATTTGGAGGCGAATTCTTTCGAAATATAATTATGAAAATATTTTATTGCAACTCTAAAACACAATTTTACTCATCACTTGAAGCCATCCAAGATTACGGATTTTGTCTAGTTTCTGAACGACTGGCACGATGTAGACGTGTTTAGCTAGAAACCTGCATTAATCTTAAATCTATTGAAATTTATGAAATTTTTTAAAAAATCTATAAAAATGAAATTGATAACATGAAAAGTTAATCTTTTGAATTTTAAAATAATGTAATCATTTTTTTTGAAAAATAATTCGTTTTGGAATATAGGAGCAAGAATTTTTATAGTTAAGTTATAGTTAAGTTATAATAACGATTACTCATTGACGACGGTGAAGTCTATTTTTTCTTTCGATTACGCTTTCTATTTGATGCCCTTTCTTACTTCTTATATATCTTCTTTCCTCCTATAAAATAAGCTTGTCGGTAACACTACAAGCTATCCTGAGCAATTCTAATAATGGTCTGAAACTTCGTTTTTCAGCGAAGCCTTATATCAAGTGAAGATGTTGTCATTCAACATTATCTAAAAACAGAGGCCTGCCCCATACATTAGCATATATACCGTTTATATATACTTAAGTTTTTTTTTATGTAGTATATTGACTTTTTATAAGAATTTTTGAACGGTAATTAAAAAAATGGAATAAATCTTCTTATTAAAATGCTTTAACTAATATTTATATTTTAATTAAGTTCAAATTTCTTTAAAGGAGAATTAATAAATTTCGTATATTATAGTAGGAATTTCATTAATAATTTATATAGATTAGGATTTTTAATTTAGAAAATTTTAATTATTTATTAATAAACAAATTTAGTACATATCTACTGAAAACGTTCAAGGCAATTGGCAAAATAACTAATCAAGAATGGATTTGTAATTTTTTAGTTTAAGAAAACATTATTAATGATTAAAAGACGAAGGTGATTTGTATTAGCAGAAAGTCAGATAATTATATCAACCTTTTCACGTTTTAGTAATACAATTAAAAAATTTCAAATAATAATAAAATGAAAATTAAATATTAATATTGAAATTTTTTTAAATATTTATTTGAAAGTCATAAGACTACAAAAAAAAGGAATTCTCATAGCCTCCAGTTGCCGAAAATTTCATATATGCACCAACATATTTTTGCTTTTTATATGAAATTGTTTAGAATAATTTTATTATAAACAGATAAAATTTTACTGAATATGTCTTTTCAGATAGGCATGAAAAATTATTTTTAGAAAAAATTTATCTTAAATATTTATAGTTACTATTAATGCTATTTTGCATCCATAAATATAATTTTTTCAATATGTATTTATATATTCATATTTTTGTAATTTTAAATTCAACTTAACGATTAATATTTTCTATTAGAATTATATTTTACAAAATCTTTACAGTCATGAATGCAGAATTTTAATTTCTACATATGAAATAAAGAAAATTCTTGTAATTTGTAACCATCCAAAAATTTGAATTCGAATTCCAACGTTTCAGACCATCCTGAGTTTGAAAAACATATTTTAGGAAAATGTTTGTTTATCTGTCAGACTATCAAACTGGTATCTGACAAAGATAATTCAAAAACACTTTCAGGTACACAAATGAAATTCGATATATAGTTATACCAAATTTGTAGATTTATATCAAATTTTGAGCAAAATCTCTTCAGAGAAAGTCTAGCAGCTCGGATATAAGTTCATACTATTACTACAAACCGAAAAGATAGAGACGCATAAAATTGGACACGCAGACTTAACATCTATATTGTAGACACTTATCAAATTTTGAGTCAAATCCAACGAGGGATTGATTGTCTGTCGGTCTGTTCTTTCAGGAACGTGTAAAAGGTAAAGGTATGTGTGTCAAAATTTTGTTTCTGTCGGTTGGATTCTAGAAGGAAAATTCAATTTTCGAATCCTTTTCACCGCGTACCAGAAATGTTCGCTAATAAGATCGCTAAAGACCAAATGATAGACTCTTTAAAAATGTTAAATTCAAGTCAAATGTTATGGTTTCGTAATTATTGCAAGCCGATGCCGTACAAGAGGTTTTCTGGGATGGCGCCGTTATTAGTGAGTCTTGGAGAATTTCAAACTCCCGCTTGCTTTCTAAGGTGACTCTAAAAATAATAATCTCGCTATATTATGTAATATAATATTACGAAACCCTAATTTTACAATATGCAAAAATGGGTTTCCTCAATTTTTAACATTTTGGTTGTAAAGGGGGAAAAGATTCAACTATGTCATATATTAAAGCTGTTATCTCACAATGAAAAGTCTTTATATTCTTCATATTTCAAAATGGCCTTTTAATATATATATTAATAGTATTCACATTTTCCGGGTGACTGCTTTGAATTTAACTTATGTATTTTTTGACATTCTCTTCTTCTCTCTTTTGAAATCTCGCTTAGGATTTTATCCTTTGACAAGCATTTCACGCACTTAAGATAAATTCAGAGCTATGCTTTTCTTCTCATATGTCTTTTTTCTGTCAGATTGCTCTCAGATAAAATACCATGCTTCGGTTTTATAAATCTCATTTCTGATTCTGATGTACAAACATAAAATACTTGGGACGGAATAAGTAAAAAATATTGTTAGATTACTAAATGTAAGATCTTAAAAAGTCTGTAAAATAATGCCATTTTTCGGAAGTTATTACTTTCTCTTATACGTAGTATAGGGAAAGTAGAGATCGTCCGAAAATTCGGATTAGAGATTTTGACGAATCCTTTTAGACACGTTTTAGATCTCACTGATTAAAAAAAAATTTTTTTTTGGGGAAATGTCTGTTTGTCCATGACAAAGATAACTAAAAACACGCTTTGAAATTCGGTATCCAGTCTAAAAACCAAATGTGTAAATTTCTATCAAAGCTTGAGTAAAATCTATTTAGATGAAGTCCATCTGTTCGAATATACGTTAACAAGACAATTACACACGAAAGGAACTGGATAAATAAAATTCGGTACGCAGATTTTACATCTGTATTGTAAACACCTGCCAAACTTTGTGCCAAGTACAAAAACAGGTTGGCCATCTGTCGGTCTATAATTTCAGAAACATATAAACGCAATAACTCAAAAAGGCAATGACACAAATATATCAAATTTGGTATGGGATTTTGTGACTACAAGTGCAGTTTTACATCTAATGTTTGATTCGATCATCCGAGAAAAACGTGTCTAAATTCGATCTTTAGATACTATTAACGCATGACAGGGATTAATCGCTAAATAATTGGCTAAGGATAATATGGTAGATTCCCTAAAAATACTTAATTCACACCAAAAGTTAATATTTCGTAACTATTGTACGCCAGTGTCACGTAAGGCGTTCTCTGGCAAGAAAAGTTTGTCAGAGTGTATGCGAGAAAGCTTTGGGAGACCATTCCCGCTGGTTATTTGAGGATTTTATTGGGTTTTATAATCTGAGGAATAATGTATGATTCTTTTCTGTCTAATTATATAAAGTATGACCGTCATCTTTTGATTCGACGTTTGATTCGTTTCAGTTTTGGGGCCAGAGGTTTCTAAGACCTCAAGAGCATTGACAGAATGCGATTTTGATGCAAGTTGAAATTTTTAAAATCAAATAATAAATACAATCTATCGATTGTATTTATGGAAGTTTACCGTGAGGAAATGGACCTCAATGGTATCCTTGTCATCAGATTCTGATGTTAAAATGTGACATCTTTTTCAAAATAGATTTTGAGACGATTCAAAAGGAGACAATACTTCAACTCAGCTAAATAAAGGAAAATAAATAATTACACCTCAACAATTACATAAGAAATAATCTAAACCAAAGTATCCTCCCTCTAAATATTCTCAAAGGAAAATATATATTAGAAGTTTTATATGTTTCTTCTCTGCTGCGTGATTCTTCTTTTCAATATATAGTAATGGTGTAAAATGGATGCCAATCCAATGATCCCCAACCTGGGTGACAATTTTGGCGATCATTTAGCAACTTTGGTAAGGATATCGAAACTGCAGTGAATTTGTCAATGCATCAATTGGGAAAGAAGACACAATATTCCTCGAGAATATTCAACGCTCTGTCATGGAAGCAATAAAAACAGAGGCTCACAGAAAAGGATCAATAGTGGATAAATAGTTGAGTGAATCGGATAGTGCCGTCGAACATGATTCTGAGGTTTTTCATCAAGTGCCTGTGGAGTTTTAAAGGACAAGATTTTGTCCTGTACAATTGAAGATGGATAGCAACGACATAGATAAGCTATTAAAGATAACCACCAGCACTATCGAAGAATTAATGGTGCTGCATTCTGTGTCGTATCAAAACGCTATGGAGAAGATTTGGTCAAGACAGGAAGAAATAACAGACTCAAAAGAGCCACAACCTTCTAGTGAAACAAGGGAGATGGAAGCATGGAAAATTATTGCATTATACATTGAGAAACATCATCCCGATAAAGCAGAAGCTCGGTGTTCTGTAAATTCATCATTGATAGTTTCAGGTCTCAGTTTGGCCAAAGCCAAAATTTAGTCAATGTCTTTAGACAGTTTTGTAAAAAATTCCAGAATTATCTATACTTATAATAAAGCTCAGTGTGTGTGTGTGTGTGTGTGTTGGCGCTCTACAGGCCAGACCATTCCACCTACAGCTATCAAATTTGGTACGTGTATACCTTGGAGGCCGGGAATGTGCACCTTTGGAATTATTTTTTCGAATTTTTCATTAGAATTTTTTTTATTTAAAAATTAAATGAAATTTTGGCGCGTTTCTGCTATAAATTCCGAAAATATTACCGCACAAAAAAGATTTTTACATCAAGTTAAAGATCAAAAATTTATCTTTTAAATGATACCAATGTTTGAACCTTAGAATTAAATTTCTATTTTTTATGAATTTTTAAATAGATTTTTTAACTATATTTTTCAACATTTTTTTTCGTACAAAATAAAAATAAAATTTAAGCTGCACGAGCACGTTTCGCATTCATGGGAAAAAATTAGCCTTTTTCCCAGTATTGCCATCACATTAATTAAAGCTAAAAATAAATTAAATCTTTTTGAAAATGTAATCTGCAAAAATATAATCTTCGGCACGTGTCTGTAGGAAATGAAACAAATATGAAATATGATTTTTTCTAAAAAATAAATTCAAGAAATATCATTTTATGATCTTTTACACTCTCTATATTATTAATCCAATAAATCAGTTTTATTTTAGGGCAAGTTTTGTTTAATATGAACAGGATATCCATTCAAATCAGGGCCACACAGCTAATTTGTAAACCTTTAGTAAGACACAGATCTGCTAAAATGGTTTAAATGGAAAATGATTATCTTTTATGTAAGTTGATTCAATAAATGCTCTAATAAAAAACGAATTTTTGATTTTACATAAATCTTCTGCTGTAGAAATCACGAATAACAAAATATTCTTGAAACACTAATATTTTAAATAAAAAGAGTTAATTTCTAATCAACTAAATCAATCACTTAAACTGACTGATTAATGAAAATTTGAATATCACTATTCAATAAAAAAAGGATAATTTTAGATTTTTCATCGATCGTTTCAAAGAAAATACGCCAATCAGCGCGCAGGTTTCTCAAGATTAATTGGACTAAGATTATGATAATGTTGAGTTTTTCTAAATTTTTAACATTCAAAACTTTATAAATAAGTCTTAGTTGATCGTGGAAAATAGAAACACTCATTCATTTATTTAAAATTTGGTGTGTCCAGAATATTTCTCAGAATCTGATACCTTACTGCCTTAAATTTAGACTTCATAATTTTTGAAATATATTTATAGGTCGGAAAAAATATTATTATTGATTTCATTTCAATCCTTTTGAAAGAAAATCTAAAAACTGAATTTTTTGCTGAATCTGAGAAATTTTTGTTGAATTATTGTTTTAGATATTACATAAATTATGAAAAATATTTTGTAGTTCACATAAGACTTAAATACCGAGCGATTCTGTTTGCAATACTCATATTCAATAATAATAATAATAAATAACAATAAAGATGATAAATAAAATAAAACGCTTGGTTTTATTAAAAAATATATTTATATTAATTGCTATTTCATCATTTCCACTTTAAATTAAAGTTAAAGTTTTACCGGAAATGACAGCAAATTAGCAAAATATATATAGTAAATTGAACGAAACGATCTAAACAGTATATGTTTGGTATGACTATCAAAATTTGAAGATTAAAAATGTTTTATTTGAAAATCCTTTAAAAGACCTGTTACTTAAAATATTTAATTGAAAATTGTAGCTAGCGGTAATACTGGCGAACCGGCTGGTCGCCAAAGGCGGCTAGTAAATAATAAATTAAATTATTTTAAATTTATTTGTTTATTCGTTTCAGACAGGAACGTATTGTCCCATTGCACATGGAAGGAAAAATGGTTTCACTCAACGAATGCTTCCCATCACGAACAAGATTTGAGAACCATTTGCGTTCGTTAAGCTAGATTTATCTGTATTAATAATATTGTTTCCTTTATGCAAATAATACTTATGTTTCCATTCTTTCCGATGTGAATTATCCACATTAAATTTATAAGAAAAAAAATGAAATGAATTTTACGATTCCAAATTTATTTTTAATGTTTAGTTTGTAATTGAAACATTAATTCTATACTTCTTTTAAAAAATTAAAACCTTAATACAGTATCACTGTGATCTTCCCACATTTAATATATATGATCTAATTACTTTTCAGAACTTCGACCTCATTAATGCGTTCAATTAAAACTTACCGTGAAAAGTCTTCACTCATATATCGCTGAAATTTCAAAAGCAATCTAGTCTTCAAGAGGCGAAATTCGATATAATGCTCTTGAAACCAGACTTGAAATTTCAAAATGAAAGAAATTCTAACAATTCACTGCTGCTTTAGGAGTGCATTTCCAAGAAGAATAAATTTATTATTCCCTTTCTGCCAGGAAGTGAGTAAAAGTCCACCCAGTTACGCGGATAAACCATAATTTACTCACGCTTTAAAGAGAAGATTTTATTTGTTTTTAACCTCTTTTCATTGATCCATCCCTTTCTGCTCTCTGTTACAAAATCCTCGCTGACATTTGAAATGGAGGACAAATAAATCTAAAACCAATCATGATTAATCACTTTCTCACTATCTATAGACACTTCTAATAGATGTTCTACTTTAGATTGTTACAAACAGAAATCGGACTTTCACGCTTTCTCTCTTATTTGATAACCGAAACGATTATAATACTGATTCTTTCATGATCGATTAAGTTTTATCTTTAATTTCCTCCCGAATATTTTAGAAATAAGAGCATTTATTTGGTGAAAATTATCAGATGTTAGAATTTAGTTGTTTTAAAAATCGTTTTATTGCCGTTCTGCTATCATTACATCATTGATTTGAGTGAGATTTATAAATGATATAAATACATCTTTAGTTGTATTTATCTATAGTATCTGTATTTTTCTATCTAGTTGTATT